>CM052800.1:975392-993472 GCA_028533885.1 Nasua narica
CCTGTTGCTTCCTGGTGAAAGCCTGAAAACCCCTATGAACAGAGCCGACGTGTGGGTTAGTCTCGGGCCCGGCGTAGCGTTGCAAGCAAAGCTCGGCTCTCTGCTCTCCGTGAGGAACGAGGGGACTGAAGAGGTGAGCGTAAAAGCGTGGGCAGACGTGCCAGGCGAGGGAGGACTCCGGCCCGCCGCGTCCGGGGCCTCGAGGGCCGGCCAGCCCCAGCTCTGCTGCGGCCGCGGCGCGGGAGGCCGGCGGACACCGGGAGGCCGGTGGCCGTGCATCCGGCTCCTGGGCGGAGGGAGAGGCCCCGGACAGCCAGACGGACGGGCTCTGCCTCCAAGGAGCCGCCCGGGTAACGAGGAGGGAGTTGAGGTCAAAGCAGAACTTCGGGACTGAGCCAGCAGCGCCTGAGTCACGGGGTGGGGGGCGTGCTTTTCACAGACCCCTCCCCCGCCGAGGCTAGACCCGCAGCCCAGCGGAGCAGGCCCCGCCCAGGACAGATGAGCGGAAGTCATGCCCGCGGTCGTGGTCACGGGAAGGTCGCCGGGAAGACAGCTCAGGAGACAACAAGGAGGCCTCTTCCTCCGGCTCGATGAAGGCCGAGCGGGGCTCGCGGGAGACCAGACACTTGCTGCCGCCGTTGTTTTTGGAGGCAGAGCTGGGAGGCCGTGGGCACCGGTGTCTGGTCCCCCCACACCCGCAAATACTGGGAACGTACATATTCACAGTTTTAAAGTCGATGTCAGACACCTTGAGCGCATGAAGCAAAAGATGAACAGAAGAGCTGTTTAAACCTGGGGAAGTTCCCAGAGAAGGTTCTGTGAGGTCACAGATGGAGCGTTGTCCTAGGAGAGGATGTGACACGCGGTCACCAGGGCTCCGGCATCCGGAGTACACAGAGCGAGCAGAGCGAAGGCGTCCCCGGTGCCCACGCACACACACACGCCCGCGGTGTGGCCGCGGGATCCCCTGGGGACGGCCTTGGGGACGGGGCCGTCCCACTGCTGGCAGGCATCCCAGCTGTGTTCTGGAGAGGGTCTGTGGGATCGCCCGCACAGGTCGTGAGAGCGCAGACGGCAGCGTTGGGCCGGGGGCCAGGCCGCAGCGGAGAGCGGGGCCCTCGCGAGGAGGGCGGGAGCGCACAGCGAGCCCACGAGGTGCAGGTGTAGCCGAGGCGGGAGGAGCCGGAGCCAGCCTGGCCCGGGCAGGGGGACCCAGGAGGGACAGCCCACGTGTGTGTGTGTGTGTGTGTGTGTGTGTGTGTGTTTACACATTTGTGGGCCCCATTCAGACACAACTTCGCATGAACTCCTGTCATATTTTATGTGCGGTCCTGCCCGCTGAGACGTTTCTTACGTCGACTGCCGCCTGTGGCCCTTGTGCGGTCTGGCCGGTGACCCCGAGGCTTCCCCCTCCCTGCGGCCGGCGAGCACACTCGTGGTGTTCACGGGCACCGGCGCGTTGGCGGGTTCGGTGCCAGGGCAGCGCCGCAGCGGGCCCGCATCTCCGCCGTCGTGGGCTTGCTTTCCCTGAGCTGTCCCTGGGGGCCTGGGCCCGGCCCCGCGTCCTGGCTAAGGGTCCTGGCGCGGCGGGAGGTCAGACGGCGTTGTCGCTGGAGTGTGCACTGCCAGCAGCAGCTTAGGGAAGGGGACGCCTTCGCGGACGTGCGTCTCTCTGGGTCTGATCTTGTTCATACGCTTTGTCCGTTTGGGAACCGGGCCCCTCCGGTTTTTGTCCCCGGATGTGAGTTTCCGTCGGCGGTCGGCGTTGACCGTCACGCGTCTCCTGGCTCGGCTGTCGTCTGACGGGCGGCACGGGGAGCCAGCACTCGCTGGGGCTCGGTCCTCTCCCTGTGGTCCTGACCCGCCCCCCGCGAGGGAGAGGAACAGGACTGGTTTGGGGGTCGCCTGTCCGAGTGGACACGGGAGACCACGGTTGCCAGCACGACATGGCGTCTAGCGGGCGCTAAGACGGTGCAGACGCCCTTCCAGTGGGGCGGGACGCTGGGCTCCTGTGCCGCTCGGAACCCGAGTCCTGCCTTACAGGACCGCATCATTGACGCCGGCCCCAAAGGAAACTACTCCCGGTTCATGAACCACAGCTGCCAGCCCAACTGTGAGACCCTCAAGTGGACCGTGAACGGGGACACTCGCGTGGGCCTGTTTGCGGTGTGTGACATTCCGGCAGGTACGACTGGCGGGGGGGCCGGCCGGCGGTGGGAGGGGCTCCGTGGGTGGGTTTGCTCCCCCGTCCGTCTCACCGAGCCAACGCGGAGAGCCCGGAGGGGCGGGGGTGTGTCCTGGGGACCCGGAGGCGGGACACAGAAGACAGCATCTCCAGTGCTGTGTGTGTCCTGCCACCTAGGGACAGAGCTGACCTTCAACTACAACCTCGATTGTTTGGGTAACGAGAAGACGGTCTGTCGGTGCGGGGCCTCCAACTGCAGCGGGTTCCTCGGGGACAGACCAAAGGTAAGGGCACAGCTCCCGTGGTCCCCAGCGGACATCAGCATTTGTGACGTCTGCGAGCGCACCCCTCTTAGTGAAAAGGGCCTTCTGCTGGGCTCACTGGTAGCTGCATCAGGCGGGAGGGGGTCCCTGCAGGGTGCGGGCAGGGATGGCCTACCGGGGAGTGTGCCAGGGCTGCCCCTGCGAAGTCCACAGGCTGGGGCACGAACAGAGCTGCTCGAGGCCAAAACCCGAAACCACCAGCGCTCTTCCAGCTTCTGGGGGTTTCCGGCAGCCCTCGGTGTCCCCTCACCTTGTAGACGCATTCCTCGTCTCGGCCGTGATCTTCCCGGGGCTTGCTCCCTGTTCTGGGTCCCTTCTGCTCCCTCTCAGGACCCCCGGCCCCAGTAGGTTCTCATTCTGACTTCGTTACAGGTAAGGTCCCATTCTGAGATCCCAAGAAGCTCACGAAGGTGGGACACAATTCCCTGTCTCCTTGTGCCGCACAGCGCCTGGGCCCTAAGGCACTGGCGACCGCCGGCCTCTGGCGCTGAGCCGGGTGTCGTGCCGGCGTCCGCTGCCTCAACCGAGGAATGATTCCCTCTCATTCGGGACGCAGTTCACACTAGAAAGATCCAAGGATGCACCCCGTTCGGGCAGGAGCAGGCCGGCGAGGCCGCTACGAGGCGCTACTGTGGGAGTCTGTGGGCAAAGCTGCTTTTACTTTCTGTGCTCAACTGTTCTCCATTTAGCGGGATGGGTGGCCCTCCCGGGCATGTGTCCTATTCCCGTTTTCTGTCCCTTCAGCGTGAGAGCATCTGCAAAGGCCTCCTGACTCCCCGCACCTCCACTCGCGCACTTTGCAGTTTATCCTGGCTTCCGTCCATGCGATTCTTTTAAGGGAGCTGCCCTGTTTTCTTCCTTCTAGACCTCAGCATCCCTGTCTTCAGAGGAAAAGGGCAAAAAGACCAAGAAAAGAACCAGGAGGCGGAGAACCAGAGGCGAAGGGAAGAAGGAGTCTGAGGACGAGTGTTTCCGCTGTGGGGACGGCGGCCAGCTGGTGCTGTGCGACCGCAAGTCCTGCACCAAGGCCTACCACCTGTCGTGCCTGGGCCTGGGCAAGCGGCCCTTCGGTGGGTGGGCGGCCCCCGGCGGCCTGTGGGGCCCGTCGATGGCTCTCCTCTCCCGGTCACCGGTGTACTGCTGGCTCGGGCCGCGAGGCCCGGCCCAGGGAGCTCTGCACATGGAGTCGGGGTCTGCGGCTGCCCAAGTGGGGCCCACGCCCGAGCTGGTGGCGTGGGGGGAGGGGACGGGCCAGGAGGGGACAAGCAGTGAGGGGGCTCTATCTTGCACCTGCGACCTCATTTCAGAGAGATCACAGGCGCTCACGTGAAAGCAGGCACAGGGGTCTCCGAGGAAAGACAAGCAGGCCCTTAGCCAGAGAAGCCGAAGTTATAAAAGGAAAAGCCCCACGTGTCTGAGTGTAAAGGAAGGGCCTGAATCCGGAGGCCAGCGGGAGAGAGACCTCTTGGCTGGGGACCCTGCACGCGAGGGCCAGGCCCGCGGGGCCAGGCCACGGTGAGGTCGCGGAAGCCGGTGTGGCCGCTGGCCGGCGGCCTGGGTCTCGGGGGGCGGGGGGCCTCCGGCGGGCCCGCCGCCTTCGCTTCTCAGTAATTTCCGCGGCTTCGCAGGAAGCAGCGTCTCGTCCTAATGGGTCTTTCTCACCGCGCAGCGTTAGACTTGGTTTCTGGCCTTGAGGACGCGAGACTTGGTCGCGGCCGCGCCACCTCCGCTAATTTGCTGTGTCTCGTTGCAGGCAAGTGGGAGTGTCCTTGGCATCACTGTGACGTGTGCGGCAGACCGTCCGCTTTGTTTTGCCACTTTTGCCCCAATTCGTTTTGCAAGGAGCACCAGGAGGGGGCGGCCTTCAGCCCCGCCCAGGACGGGCGGTCGCGCTGCCCCGAGCACGACCTGGCGGCAGAGCCGGCCCGGAGCGCCCAGACTGAGAAACCCTTTGCAGAGCCGAGCAAGTCCAAGGGGAAGAGGAAGAAAAGGAGGTGCTGGCGGAGGGTCACGGAAGGCAAATAGCGCCAGGCGGCGGCTCGGCCGGGTCCCGGGGCAGAGGCCCACGCGGGGACCGGCCCGGAGCAGCCAGCTCGAAGCCGCTGTGCCCGCCGCGCAGGCCCCCGGGGGCCGCGCCCGTCGCCACTGAGCCACCGCGCAGCGCCCGCTGCGCCTGCACTGACGGCCGTCTGAGCCGCGAGGCTCGGAAGGTTCCTGGACAAACCAGCCTGACTACACGGCGTCACAGCGACACTTGAATTCCTGAGAACGTCAAGGCCCCCTCCCACTCTGTTTTGTAGGTTCAAGTTCTAACTGAAAATTAATTGGCACATGAAATGTTCTTATCTCACCCGAAACGTAGAGTAGTATTTTTCTAAAGGATCGCTATTATCCCTTTGATCTCAACGATGTCACCCGGCCTGCTTACCTGTCTTCATCACTCAGGAGAGACCAGGGTGGGGCCTGGGCGAGGACTCAGACCCTGGATTCCCTGGAAACCATGACTTTGACCATTATTTTGCTCTTATGAAACAGCTGTATGATTTTTTTGGTACTAATGTGAAATTTTTCCTCAGAATGCTTCTTTTCCATCCTAGTGAGAAGCGGCCCCAGGAGCGGTGACAGTGACGTAGTGTGCTTGTAAGGCCCCCGTAGTTCGTTGCGACGGGCTCCGGCCTGAGTGTGCGGCCCGCGGCCGGCCTCCCCCGACCAGGCCGCGGCTGGCGCCTCACCTGGGCCTGTCTCCTGAACGCACTCGGTTCTTACCAACATTTGGGGGAAGACTTTGTATATTTTTTTCGTTTGGCTTTTCTCTACCAGTTTCTGGCTTTTATTCTCAATATATTTTTGCTAAACTCGTTTCACAAATTACCACCGACTGAAATGTTTATTTACTGATGCGGCCCCGAGTCCTCCCGGCGAGAGGAGCGCCACTCGGTAGGGGTGCGGCCCCGCGGTGAGTCTGTGTCAAGTGAGGAGTTGGTGGGAATGGCTTTGTAGGAGCTGCGCTGGGCCCTGCGGCACCGCGGGGGACCGCCCGGGGACCCGGAGCGCGTGGGAGACGCGCATCTCCGAAATGACGTTCTTTCAGGGTCTGAGGAGGGACCAGGGGTTGGGAACTGGTCCATGGAGTTACTGCCGTTGAGTCACACTCGCGGGTCTGTCCGTGGAGACCGTGCTCAGCCGGGACACCGCGGGCAGCGCTGGTGCCAGGGCCCCGGGCCTGCACGGCCGGCGCAGCAGCGGGCGGGCGTGGGCCCCCGGGTCCCCCGGGAGATGGCCACTAACTCGCACTTAGTGGGAGGCCCAGCCCCACAAAGTGAGAGGCTGCTGGGAATACGAAGTTGGCTTCTCTTTTGAAGTTCCTCTTGACCGTGGGGCGTCCGGGCGCCCCAGCCCCCGCATGCCCTCGCGATTCGCCGCTCGCGATGGGAGGGAAGGGACTATTCGGCAGCAGATGCGTTTTTCTGGCTCTCTCTTAAGATCACCTAAGGAGGACACGGAGCCGGTGGACGCGCGCGCAGCCCTTCTTGGAAACTGCTCCCGAGGCCTCCTGTTCCTCCTCCCGCCGTCTCTGCCTTGCAGTGACCCCCGTTCACGGCTTCTCCGTGGCGCTGTGACACGCGCTCTCGGGGGCGGCGCTCTGCCAGGCCCTGACCACAGGGAAGAACCCGCGCCTGGGGCAGGGCTCCCCGGGCGTGCAGGTGCCCCCAGCACTCACAGGAGCAGAGTTTTACTGCCTGCGGCCGTCCCTTTGGCGCCTCTCCTTACCGCCTGGAGAAGGGGGCCGTACGTGGCGACCCAGGGGACACGGGAGCTTGGCCATCAGTTGACTCCTGCATGTGGCTCAGGTGACCCCTGGAAATGCACTTGCTTTGGTAGGACGTGAGGACTGCTGTGTGGGGACAGGGGGTTCAGTCTAGAACTCTAACTTCCCTCAAATCGTCCTAAGTTAGAGATTTATGCTTATTCCCAGAACAACTTGGAAGGTTGTTCAGTGACAGGCCCAGCGGTGCTCCCGTGCCCGTGGGCTCGGGGCCGGGGGCCGGGGCCCGAGGCCGTGGGGGCCTCTCTGCCGAGCCCGGGGCCTGGCCCCGTGCCTTGCTTGTCCTTTCCCACCAGCGAAGGGACTTCTGCGTTAGTCAGACCATCAGACTGGGCTTGGAGTGCACTTTGGGGAGCAGATTAACTTATTTTTGTATTTGATGGAGTAAAATCTTGAGATTTTTGAGTCACTTTGATATTTTCAAATTCTTCTACGATCTTTCTGAAGGGAATACTGAATTTTAAATATGGTTGTCCTCTTTCCAAGAACTGTTGAACTAATGATGAGCAAATAACACTAACTTGAAGATGTCTAGACAACTGGTTTATGAATCTGAGCACAAGGCTGTTGCGTGGCGGCTGAGCGCCAAGGGCATCCCGCGGGGCCGATGCGCTCAGCCGAGTCTGAGGGAGAGCTCGTTTGGGGGGAGTCCGTCTTTTTGAGCGTCCATTTTAGTCCTTTGTCGTGACCGTGAGGCAGAAACAAAACGAAAATTGCCCCAAATCTCTGGATTCCCCAGCGTCAGGAACGCCCGGCACCGCAGCCCCGGCAGGTGAGGTCGCGCCCGCCCGCGCCGGTCTCCGGGTGTGGGGCCCGGGGACGTCCACCCTGACACTCGTGACACACGACCACTACGGGGAACCGAGTGTGGCGCCCACGGCAGGCGGGGAGACTCCGTTTGCCCTGTCCCGCGAGGAACCGCGTGCGACACCGCCTCCCGGGCCTCCCGCACTCGGGTCTGTGCCCCGGTCGCCTCTCAAGTTCTGAGCCTGACCTACGCCCTGCAGGGTGTGCAGCGCCCACCGTCCAGAACTCCCGTATTTCCAGGAATGACAGAGAAGCCTGTTAGGATGAAAACTAACGCAAGTGACTGTTGCCAAATTCTCGACCTGCGAGCAGCACAGCGTTGGCGTCAGTCACCACAGTGAGGCCTGTCCCGGGCGTCGTGGTGGCGCCGCACGCTGTCGCGAGGGGAAATGCCCCGTGGGAAACTACGCCCGACCTGACGCGCGCCCGTCGGGGCGGAGCCTCCCACGGGACCAGCCGGCTCCTCACCGCTCTGCTCGGACTTAAAGACTTGGAATTCCTTCCGGGGGGGCGGACCGAACTGTAGATGGGAGAACCGCCAGTCGGGAAAATAGCATTTAAAGCGGGACGTCGTGTTTGGAAAACTGTATATGAGTATTTTTGTATTAAAATTTTTTAAAGGTGTTCTTTCTTTAACTTGTTTTATATGGGATTGCTCTTTGAAGTTTGGGGCTTTTCCTCACTTTTCCAGCTCCTGTGGCACCTGGCACAGCCAATCCCGGACACAGTAAGCGGGCTCTCCTTTTGGAAAAATGCCCCCCTCCTTTTTGGGGTAAAGAAGTCACCACGAATCCCCATCCAAGGTGACGTGGTCGGGAGAGGAGCTGCTGACTCTTCTCCGCGCCAGGCCCTCCGTCTTCGCTGATGGAGAGCCTCTGGCCGTGGCTCTCCTGGGGGGGGGGGGGGACCGTCCTGCTGCCTCCGCCAGCCCCCGCCCTGAGGGCTGCGGCCCTGGAGCAGGGGCACAGGCTGGCCCGAAATATGGCTCCAGGCCTTTTTTTTTTTTTTTTTAGAAAAGCTATCCTTTAATTACTCGGATCATTTGTACAATGAAAACAGGAACCAGAAGGCTGGTCTCAATGCTCACAACCGTACAAAAGACAAATACAAAACCTGCACGTGGCGCGTGTGCCCCGGCGTCCCCAGCCCCCTTCTCAACTGCGCTGGGCCTCACTTTGGTCCCCTCAACCTCGCGGGGCGGGGAGAGCGTCGCACCGGCTAGGAAGAGCCCTGCCTCACCGTCAGTGGAATTTAAGAAAAAATAAAAAGATAAAAGTCTAATAGAGCTGTCGCTAAAATTAGGAAGTTCTAACTTTTTTGGTTAACTTTAACATTCAAAAATGTAATATTGAATCCAAAAAAGTATCTGAAATCACACAAAAGGTAACCCATATTAAAATTTAAAAAATAAGTCCGCAACGCCCCCAAGAGTTGAACCTAAAAGCTTCCGTGGGCGGGGGCTCGGCGGCGGTCGCGGTGAAGGCGGGCGGGCGGCCGGGCGCCTCTAGGACACGTTGGCCATGGGCTTGTACTTCTTGAAGCGCGTCCACTGGCCGGTGGCGTAGTTCATCTCGAACACGGTGTCCACCAGCATCGTGGTGCTGCCCTGGCCGTCGGCCTTGGGGAGGTCCTCCGTGTGCTCGCTCAGCTTGATCTGGATCACGTCGCCCTGCTCCTGGCACGGGTTCTCTGTGGGGGCGGGCGCTGCTGGGCGGGGCGCGGGGGAGGGAGGGGGGCCCACCCCCCAGCACGGGCCTCCCCCCCCTCCCCTCCCCCCCCCCCCCGCCGGCCGCGCCCACCCACCTCGGGAGCCGGCCATGAAGCCCAGGATGAGGGCCTTCTCGGGCCGGGTGACCTTGTTGGCCGTCTTGAACATCTCCTGCGCGGCGAACATCTGCTCCCTCTGCGAGCGGGGAGAGGGGGCTGTGGGTCCGGGGCCCTCCCGGCACCCCGCCAGCATCCTCCCTCCCTCCCTCCCTCCCTCCCGGGGGCTCCCGCCGGCCCCCAGGGCGCACATACCGTGAGCGACAGGTTCTTCTTGGGCTGCTGCGGGGCAGGGGGCTGGGTCTGCGGGGCCACCATGGCCACTGGCGGTGTCTGGGCGGCCGGGGTGACGGCCGGGGGTGTGGTGGGCGTCAGGGGGGAGGTGGGCGTCGAAGGCGTGGAGGCGGCCGGGCTCGGGCCGCTGTTGTACATGGGGGCCCGCTGCTTGAACTGCGCCGGCAGCGCGGGGCTGGGCGCGCTGGGCTCCTCAGGCGGCCGGCTGGCCTGCAGGCCCGCTTCCCGAGAGGACGGCGCTGTGAGCAGAGCGAGAGCTGCTGGAGGGGCCGGCCGGGCCGGGGACCCCCCTGGGAAAGGGGGCGGGCTCTGTCCACCTCCCAGGCCCGACTGCTTCACCCTGCTCACCCTGAGACCTCGGCTCCGGGACCCCACGGCCGGGGCTGGGGCCCCCCACCTTGGAGCCAAAGGTCTCCGGCTTTTCTGGATGGGGGGGCGCTGCCGGGGCCCCCGCCCACGGCCCTGGGAAGACAGGCAGGCCGCCTGCGGCCCCCGCGGCCCTTTCTGGCCACTTGCGCTCCCAGGACCAAGCTTATGGAGGGCCAGGCCGAGCCGGTGGAGCAGGGGCTCCAGGGTTGAGACCGTTACTCTGGGCCCGCCTTTCCTTCCGAAATCCTAGGACCGGGAGGGGACCCTGGGGCCCTGACGCAGTCAGCCGGGCCCCCCTCCCCACCCCGAGAAGGCTCCGGCTGCGCCGGGCAGAGGATCCACTACCTGTGCACCCCTAGAAAGGGCAGAGCACGGTTCATTCCCAGGTCAGCACCAGCAAAGGCTCGAGGAGGCCGTGGCACGGGTCCTAACGGCCACGGAGGGCCCGTGCCAGCTGCGGCTGCGTCCCGTCTGCGGGGGCGGGGGGCTCACCTGCCGGGGTCTCGGAGCTGGGGACGTAGGACGAGGCGGGGACCGCGCTGGGTGTGGCGGGCAGGTAGCTGGTGGAGGGCAGCGCGGGCTCGCTGTTCAGGGACCCAAGTTTCTGGAACACAGAGCTCACAGTCGCTCCTGGAAGGGGCCCAGGGCCAGCTCCGCCATGAACCTCCACCCCAACCCTGCGGCAGGACCCGGGGCTCCGCTCCCCCAGGGCTGAGCTGCCCCCGGCGGCGTGGGGGGCTCCCTGAACCAGCCGCCTCTGGGGAGAGCAGGCTGCTCGAGGCGCCTCTTAGCAGAAGAGCGAGTGACGAAGGGAAGACTCCTTGCTTGTAGGAAATGAGCCAACAGCCCCGCAACGGGAGGAAACGAAGGCATTTCCCAGAAACCACCCTGGCCTTAGGCCCTTTCTCCAGCCACTGCACGAGCCCGGTCTGCGTGGACGAGACTGCTCGCGGCTGCGGCCCGCCAACCTCCCCCCACCGGCGGGCCCGACGGGGGCCCCTCGCCCCTGCAGGCCGGCACCGCCATCCCCAGCGGGCAGAGGGGACTCCAAGGCACGGCAGTGAGGAGACTCGCCAAGGAGCGCGGCCTCCCGCGCCCGCATCCACACACACGCACACTCCCCACGGCGAAGCCCCGCAACAAGAGGGAGCGCGCTCAGGGGCGGCGGGCGGAGCCGGGGGGACAGGCGGGCAGCCCCACCTGCGTGGACACCAGGCCGGCCGCGTAATCCGGGGTGGCGTTCTCCACGACGGTCTCTTCCTTGGCCGCCTTTTCCACCACTTCCGCATCTGCCGACAAAGCAGAGTCCTCGCCAGTGCCCCCGCCGGCCCGGCACCCCGTGAGCCGCCCTCACGGGCCCCCCGTTGACCGCGCACCCCCAGCCGGCGTCGGGGCGCGCCCCGCCGAGTGTGCGTCTCACGCCCGGTCTCCGGGCGCAGGAGGCAGGGAGCTGGTTTTCGGCCGCGGCTACGACCACCTCGGTGAGACGCACAAGCCGCCGCGGGCGCAAGAAACCCTGGGCTCGGGGAGGAAAGGAAGAGGCGCCGGCCCGGACCCCACAGGGAGCCCCGCGTGCTTACCCAGCGTTTTCCGCCGCCTCTTCGCCTCGCGGCCGGCGCCCACCATGTCCAGCTCGGAGATGTCGAGCAGCTGCCGAGACAGACAGACAGACAGACGTCCGCTCTTAGCAGCCCCGTGAGGGCTGCCGGGCTGCCCTGGGGGCCACGGAGGCCAGCGGGGAAGTGCCCACCTTCACGCCCCTCTCCTTCCGCAGAGGAGTCCTCGAGGGCGGGATGGGGGTCCGGTTCCCGGCGGGGCTGAAGACACTGGGGGCGGTGGGGCTTCGGAAGGGCGCCTGCTTCGGGATGCCTTTGAGCGGGGCTGCGGAGAGGACGGCGCCCGTCAGCAGCCGCCGGGGCCGGGGCTGCCCCGCAGCTGGGACTGGGGGCGGGGCTGGTCTCCTGCCACTTGCACACTTTCCTGCAAGGAGCAGAGGCCCCCCCGCCCGCACGCCCCCCGCGAGCCTGGCAGATGCTCAGCTGGGGGTCCCCAATTCCCACAGACCGGCCGTGCCTCTCGAAGTGGGTGGAGGTGACCTCGCGGGGCGCCTGTGACCCCAGGCCTTAGGGAGTGGGGGCCTCCCCTCCGGGTAGCCGAGCACTCACGCTTCCGGTTGGAGCCAGGCCACCGGGAGTGATGACGACCTAGCCAATCTAGGACATTTCTGCCAAAAGTGCCATCAGAAACAGAGCTGCCACACCTACGGCCACGGGCCAACACGCCGCGCCTTTCCACAGCCCAGGCGGGACTGCGAGCCCAGCGGCCCTCCGGCACCTCTCGGCCATCAGACCTGCTCCCGGTCTGTCACAATGGAGTCGCCGGACACACGCAGATGGGGCCTCCCCGACAGGGCCTGCCCCGTCCCCAGGCGTCCAGCGCCCCCGCGCTCCCGCCTCCAGGACCCCCTCTCCGCACGCGCGCACACACGGCCCCTCCCAGCACCACCAGCTGGACCTTGAACTGGACGCGGCGTCAAGGGCATAGTGACCGTGCCACTGGCCTCAGGACCCCTCGCCCGGTCGGCCCTACAGAATGGGACCCCCCCGAGGTGTCCCTTTGGGCTGCAACAGGTGCTGTCAGGGGACCCGGCTTCCCTGCTGTCCAGTCGGCCCTGGGACGCGGGAGGACGGCCGTTCGGCCCTCTGGCCCTTTGGGTTTCCTGTCCAGGGCTGTCTGGGGGCCGAGCCCAGGGCAACCGAGTTTCCCCTCACATCTGCTGTGCTTGCTGTTTCCATCCCGGGGGGAGGGAGGGAGGTGCAGCCTGAGAACAGGCCTTGGGGCCCCCGGCCACCTCGGGCGCGGCGCTCTCCACCTGCGGGGGCGCCCTTCCCCGCCCCACAGGCAGCTCTGGGCTCGCCCCGGAGAGGGAGGGAAACCGGCGTTCCCTCCAACTCGAGTCTGGATGCGCCCAGCACGTTCCCACGGAACCTTCCAGGTCCTTCTGCGAGTGGAAAACCTGAAGTCAACCCCGAGCGCTCGCATTTCCCGTGTTCCCGTCAGCACCGCGCCTCAAGGGGCCTCCAGGGCCCGCGGCCGGCGCACAACACTGAAGGGGCTGAGGCGACGCTGCCAACGAGGAAAGGGCGCGTCTCTGAGGTTGAGCCGTGTCTGCCAAGCAACGGCCCGCCCGGGGGTGCGGCGCGCGGCCTTACTTGTGGTGTCCATCTTCCGGAGCAGCCCCCGGCCCTTGGCGTGGAAGGGCACCCCCGCGCTCCTCTTCAGCTGCTGGGCCGTCTCGGTGGCTGTAAGGAGGGTTGCGTTAGGTCAGCGGCGCCCTGGGCCGCGGGGGCGCGAGGCCCCCACTGACTCCGCCGCCCGAACAAGTCGGGTCGGGAGGTGTTCCCGCAGACACGGGGCTTGCTTTGTCCAGAGGCGCATCCTGCCGCCCCGGGCCGCCAGCCCCGCCTGCAATGTCCTGTTTCCTGCTTAGCATACCCCGCGTCCGGGGACGGGAGAAGGGGACAGTGAACTGCGAGGCGGGGGCCGGGGGCGAACACCGGCTCCACGAGGCCACGGGGCAGCCCTGGACGCAAGACACCAGGCTCTTGGCAGTCGGGGCACTTACACACCCCGCTGACACCAGGTCCCCGGCCGCTCAGAATAAACATTAACGGAAATCTCTGTTTTGCAATTTGGTTTAAAGAATCCGTTTCCTTGCCTTTTCTCTAGCAAATATCTTTCACACACGTATTATATGCCGTGATTTGAGAAAACTAAATAAAACTAAAACTAAATAAAAAGGCCAAACATCTCTAAGGCCAAAGGGGCATCACCTGCAACTCCAGAAAGAGGCTAAGTTACAGGAGGGAGGGCCCAACCTTTCGAAAAGCCTGCGCGGGGTCCCCGTCTGGCAGCCCCTTCCCCCACTCGGTTTGCAGGTTTCACTTTTATAACAAAAGTTACAAAAAAAAAGTTACGTCTGTAGACGCTTTAACCTAAAAGTTGTTAGTTTGTAAAGTGACTGTGGAACAGAGTCGAGCAGAGGGTGACCGCGGGGCGGACCGGCGCTGACCCGGGGGCAGAGCGCTGACCGGGGGGCAGACCGGCGGGGAGCCCAGCCGGCGGGCCAGCACTCCGAGGCCGGGCGCACTCACATTTCTGCAGGAGCTCGGCCCTCAGCGTGGCGCTCTTGGGCTTCCGCTTCAGCTGGAAGTGCTTCACCGGGGGCGTGAGCGGCCCGGCCAGGGCGGTCAGGGCGTTCTTGTTCAGGTACCGGCACTCCAGGGGCAGCATGGCGGACGCCTCGCACTCGTTCACTGCGCGTGAGAGAACCGACACGGCACGTTAGGGGCCGCGGCCCCTTGCACGGCCACAGCGGGCACATGCGCCGTCTCTGGTGTATGGTCCTGGGTCTTCCGCTTGCTTTTCAAACAGAAAACAGAGGCACGGACCCCCCCCCCCACCCCCGACGGCTCCACTCCCCTGCCACCCAACCGCCCGGCCCCGCCGCCCCGGGCAGCCGCGCACTGCAGACGGGCCGCATTGCTGGAGGGAGCCGTGAGCGGCCCGGGGGCATCGGAAGCGCCAGGACCCGTCCTCGGCAGCAGGAAGGGAAAAGTATGCGGTGGCCGCAGCCAGTGGCCTCCCCCGGCCCCTGCTGAAGTCTGGCCCTCGGAAGCAGCACCCGGGCAGCTACGGACCTCACCCGCACCCCGGGCAGAGACCTCGGGGGCCTTCCCAGTGCTCTTGCGGCATCCGTGGAGCGTGTGGGCCATTAGAGACTAAAACCCACAGAGTGGTCACTTCGTAGGGGAGAGAGGGGCATCAGGGGCCACCTGCAGGGGCCGGGCCAGCCACTGGCCTTGCAGCGGCACGGGTTCCGTCTCTAAGGGGCGCGCCAGACCTGGCTCTCCCCACGAGGACAGGGGCCTGCGGAGGAACAGCCCGCCTCGCCGGCCACCATTCCCTCACTCAACTAGTGATGTTTTCCACACGCGTCTCTGAGCATCTACTCTGTGCCAGGGAATGTTCCAGGCTTTGGAGCTGTGACCTGAAGGAGCAGAGATCTCGGATCCGGCCGGCGCGGTGGGCAGCGGCCCGCAGGCTGCCCCGAGATCATGTCACAGAGCCTGTCCCGGCCAGAAGCTGGGGGGCAGTGGCCTGCGCGGGCCGTGTGCAACACTCTAGACCCAAATCCCCTTCAGCGAAGGTTTGAAGGAAGACCCGTGACCTTCCTCCCGGCACAGGACACACACGCATACCCTTCTCTCTAAGTTCTCCTAAAATGTCCTGGACGTTGGGATTCTGCTCTTCGAGGTCAAGGTTAAGTGAGCCCGTGTCGGGAAAGGACTTCAGGATGTCAGCTACCATGAGAACCCAGGGGTCCGAGTCCAGGGTAGCCAGCTGGATGATCTCCGCCAGGGCGCCCCGCATCTGCCGAGAAAGGGGAGACGGTAGTCCTGAGAGGGGGCTCCCAGGAGATGCCACCCCTGCCCGCCCCCCAACGCTGGCATGCACCTGCTCAGGACTGTAGGACAGAGCCGGGCAGAAGCCAGCGCGCGCGCCTTTGCCGTTAAACAGAGGGGGCCCCGCTCGCACCCCACTGTGGCTTCTGAGGGGCACCCAACAGCGTCCACCCTCTACCGCGACGGCCTCCACGCCCGGCCGGTCCTCACGGGAGCCCGCGGGCCCTCCCTCCTCTGTGCTCCCCACCCCACGGCCTCCGCCAGGGCGTCAGGCCCACCCGCACTGCGGCCCGCGCACCGTCCCCTGGGGCGGCCGCCTCTCCCTGCGGCCCCCGAGGCGGCTCCCAGGCTCCTCGATTGCCTGCACAGCAGGAGGCCAGAAGGCGCCTGCCTCCTCTGAGAGCGCGTCACCCAGAACCTACGCCAGGCCACCAACACCCCACCCCTGCTTAGGAGACCTGCTGGCGGGGCACAGTCACGACGGAGAGGCTGGCCCTGGTCCCAAAGGTGGAGCACGGATGCAAGCGGCCTCGCCAGGGTCAGCAGAGCGGAGGGTCCGGGAACAGGCAGAAGGTGGTGCGGGGGCTCCTGCTGCGTGACCCCAGCCCTGCATTCGCACCGGCCCTTGGAAGGGGAGGACGGAGCTCCGTCCCGCTCCTCCGACATGAACGCGGGAGGCCCCGCGCCCAAGCACGTCCCACCCCCCAGGGGAGAGGCACCCCGGCCGAGGTCAAAGCTCCCAGGTGTTCGATTCGGCCGCTGTCGGCCACACACAGGACCCGGCGCCAGCACACGGGCTCTAAAAGGCCATCTCTTGAAAGATGCAGAAATATGTTCTTTTCAGGCAAAAACCGTAAACGTTTATTTTTTAACCTCTGTGGTGTGGGGCTTCTTGTCTTTGGAGAAGAAGGGCCCAGTCTACCGCCTTCCCCCTTTTCTTTAGCTGAGCTACAAGCTGTGTCCACATCAGAAACCGAAAGGCACAAAATGAAAATTTCAACAATTTTCACTGCTCCCTACCAAAAAGAGTTAAGGATAAAAACATCTCAGGCAAACTAAAATTATATGTAAAATAATTACTCCTCTCTGAACGTGTCCTCAGTGGCTCAGTAAGATGGCAGGTCCCACCCACGGTCCACGATCTCCCCCCCACCCCAGGCACCGAGGGCACCGTCCGCGATCGCCCCCTGAAGCTTGAGGACAGGAAACGCAGACTGAGCGCGAGCAACTTCCCGAGCGCCCGCACTTGCCGAGGCCAACACCAGGAGGGGAGAAGCTGCAAAGGTGACGTCCACCCCTCGCACGCTCGGGAGACCAGTGGTCAGTGTTGGCCAAGGGGCAGGGGGACCGGAGCCCTCTGCACACACTGCCGGCTCGTGGCCCTGGGAGCCAGGCCGGCGCTTCCTCAAGGATTCGAGCCCGGAGACCAGTGGCTACAGCGGATCGTGTGGGGCAGCGAGAAGAGTGAGCCCACTGCACGTGTCCCGGTACGGAAGCCTTTCGAGATGAGACGTGCAGCGAACCCAACCCCTCTACTAACCCACCCTTCCCAGAGACCCCTAGTCTCTCCCGGGAGCTGGCGAGGTGGGGTGTCAGGGACACACGCGAGCAGGAGAAGACCTGGTCTCAAAATGTCCACGAGTGAGCGCGAGAGGGACACGAAGCCATCTGTGTTCTCGAAAGCCTGGTGTTTTCGGCTGAGTTGTTCTCCGCCCGAAAATACACGGGAGTCTCGACAGCCAGAATCTCAGAAGAGGACGGTGCTGGGAAACAGCCTTTCCAGGCGGTCAGGGTGTGCGGAAGCCACTGGGCCAGGCCCTGTCCACCACGACCAGTGTCCTTACACCGAAGGGACATCCGGGCACAGAGCCAGACCTCAAGGTGAGCAACGCCCTACCCGCCCCCGAAGACCAGGGGGGCCACGGCGGGTGAGGAGAGGCGCCCAGAGCCCTGAGCAGGGTGTTTGGTCGTCCCAGGCCACCTCGGCCGTGACTCTGTGGTCCAGCAGCCCCAGCAAACTGATACAACAACCACGAGGCCAAATAGATGAGATTTTATAAAAATGTTTAAAAAAAGAAAAGAAAAAAGGCAGGGAGGTTAAAACCAGAAAGACTGCCGTTACAGACTGAACGTGCGCCCCCCTCAACCGAGAAGCCAAGACCCCACCCCCACGAGGTGGCAGCGAGAGGTGACAAGGTCCCGAGCGCAGGGCCCCCGCATCGGGGGCGGTGCCCACGGACAGCACATGGCCACGAGACCCTGAATCGCCAGTGCCGAGACCTTGCGCTTCCCAGCATCCAGAACTGTAAGAAAATAAATGTCTGCTGCTCAAACCACCGGCGGGCGTTATTTTGTTACAGCAGTCCAGGCCACTTTGAGATTAAGACCTTCGACAAGAATCCTACGTCCAGCCACGTTCTCGTGCTAGGCTTTCACGGGGCTTCTGCGGGGAGACAGATGCTTGAATAAGGAGCTTCCAGCTCTTGCCAAGACGGCAACCTGGCACGGGCCGCTGGAACACTGCACGCCCTCCTGCATGCGTGCACACTCTCTCTCACACACACACACACACACCCCTACACCTATGAGAAACAGAGTTGGCCTGCATCTAAGTGCACGCTGGGGGCAGACCCGGGACTCAGGGGACATAAAACTGGCTTCCGATCTCAGGGCACGTCTGAAGGTCCGCTCCTGATGCACAACGGACCCATCAGTGAACAGGACTATAAAGGGAACAGAAACGAGAGAGGCACATCTAAGGACTTCTTAAAACTTCAAAAGCACAAACCATAAATCAAAAATACATTACTGTGTGTTAAAATGAAAGACTTCTGTTCAGCGAAGGGCCAGTGAGAAAGCTCACAGGTCATTAATGGAACGGCAGACGGATTCTGCAATGTTCGAACCAGCGGGAGTTTACCGTCCACGGAGTCCCTACAAGTCACAAGACAGCCGCCCCTGGAAACAGAGACACGTGCTATTTTTTTTTTTTAAAGATTTTCCTTGACAGAAAGAGAGTGAGCACAAGCGGGGGGGGGGGGGGGGGG
>CM052800.1:993972-1015093 GCA_028533885.1 Nasua narica
GAATAGGCTGGACTTGTGGACTTTACTGGTGCCAAGGCTGGTAAAAGACTAATTATTTGTTTATTTTGTGCTGCCTGCTTCGCTGCACGGCCTAGTGAGTTGTTTCCTTGGAAGTCTAAGGTCATCTCCCTGGATGTCCTTCGCGGTGAATTACAGCTACCTCCTTAGGTAGGTGTCCAGCCTTAAGAAGAGTAATAATGTCAGGCCCATATTTGATCGGGGAGTCTCATGGCTTGGTGATAATCCCCTTTTCTTCCAAATCTCTCCATGAGCAGGACTGGGAAAGCATATTCGGAATCAGCACAGATACTAATTCTTAAGGCTTTGGCGACTGCAAAGCACGAGTGAGCACTCGCTTTTCTTATTCCCTTTGTCGTGACACTATCGCCATCAGTAAACTGACAGTCATCTGTATTTTCGATGGGGGCATCTTTTAACCCTGGACGGCTAGCATAAACGAGATCAGTAACCTCCGAACAGTCATGCTCTGTAGAAGGACGATGGCCAGGTCCAGGCATCAGGGTAGCTGGGTTTGAAGTCTGACAGGTGTCAGGTATATTTCAGGCTTATCTCTAAGCCTAGCCTGGTATTTAATAAGTCGGCCTCCTATCATCCGTTGGTGGCCTTTGGTCTCTAAGACGTGGACCTAATGTGAAGTCATTACAGCCAGGGACCGTCCCAGAGGGAGCTTTGAGCCTCCTACTAGGAGGACCGCTGTGTGCTTGGTTAAAGCCTTTACTGCAACTGTATCTCAATAGAGGTGGCTTCTAGGATAAATATGACTAAGGAATAGAACCATGAAGACCTCTTCGTTGGAGGTCCAGCCTTAACAATGTCTTAGTTATAAGGAATTACCGGCGAGTGGGAGGAGAGTGTCTCAGGAGAGAGGGATCTCCCCAAGTACATCATTCAGTCTAATGACCCCACAAGGAAAGTGGGGTCATCCATTATCTCCAAAGCCCACAGCTAACCCCGGGGAGTGGGGTGCGCTCTGGCTTTTCCCAGTTGTTCAAAGAATCATATGTCCACGAGGTCCTGTTATTATCCCCTCAGAATAAGAAGCAAGGTTGTCTATACATGAGCCACTGTGGCAATTTCTCTGAAATATCTCAAGTTGTCTAGCTTACGCAAACGTCATTCAAAGACAACCAGAACTAGGATTTAACGTCCACAAAGGTGGGTTATTGAAACGCAATTTTTCTCACTAAAATAAGCCTACTTTCTAGAAGTAGCCAAATCAAAACTAATTTGTAAAACAAGCCCAATTTTAACAAACTTGGCTTGATTATTTACATAAGCTCAGCAAGAATAGTGGCCGACATAGATCTTTGAGAATCTGCTTTGCTGGAACTTTTAGAAGGAATCTCTAGGTTGAACTTTTAGTTGCCTCTCCAAGTCAGAAGCCAAGCCAAGCACTCGCCATCAGACATACCTGCAATGCCCATAGATGTGGGTAGGTTCCTCTCCGTGAGGTCCCCAAAGTCTCCTGAAGTTCCCGCGCCTGCAAGGAAGTGGCATTCTTCCCTCACCTGGTGAGGCTGCTGGGAGCGCTGTAGGCAACGCATGAGGCCAGCATTTCCAAGGAACGTTATGGCTCCGTGTCACATAAAGTCAACCTTAGTCCCTTAAAGCTGTTTGCTCACAGCTGAGTCTATGCATGTCTCTCAAATATGACATTCCAGTCAAAGCCTTGGTGCCATGACCACTGTTTCCAATGGCGTCCTGTTACAGGGAGAACAGATTCTTATCAAACTTTCGCAAATGACTGATTGCCACGGAAGAAGGAATGCTTACTGAGACCTTCTGAGTTTCAGAGGGTTCAGATAGAAAGAAAATTTAAATGTGTGAATTTGGTCACAAATGAATACTTTATCACATTTCTTTAAGTCACAGATACCTTAAGAAAAAGTTTCCTTAATCTGGAAGCGCAAACAGAGAACCAGCAATGTTTCAAACAAGAGTCACAAAAATTAGTCATCTTTTTAGTTCATTTAGTCCCATGTGACTATTCTTATTCAGTTTGAATGCAGCTTTTAGTTAGTTCTGGAAACTCTTACCCATTTCAGTTTCAATCTTAAAGATATTTATTATCTGTATTTGTCCTAAAAGTCCTTTTTATGAATCTCCTTGAAAATGAAACTCATTTTGCAAGAGAATAAGAACAATTATAAATGACAAAAACTCAGAAATGTACATTGTTAATGATCTGATTTGAGAGTTCACTCTGATGCAATTGGCAAGGAAACTGGGTTTTTTCTGTGACACACAACCTCCACAGCCAGGATATGGAGCGATGACAGTTACACCAGGAGGTAACTGACCAAAACAAACAAACCTAATTAGCCAATGAGACTTTGTTCACGATTTGAGTCTTGGGGAAGTTTGTTAAAATCTTAGAAAGCTTTAAAGCACAAGCCTAGATAGGATTAGGGATCGTCAAAGACTTGATAAAGGCAAAAAATAGAAACTGGTTTTTCTGGGCAGGCAAAGAGAAAAACAACTTGACATTTTCTTATCAAGAGTAGACCAACAATTCAAGAAAACATTGTCTTTTTAACAGAAAGGAAACTGACTTTCAATCTTATACAAGTGTGCTTTAAAATCCATTCATTTTAGGGGCGCCCGGGTGGCTGGGTCGTTAAGTGACTGCCTTCGGCTCCTGTCATGATCCCAGGTCCTGGGATCGAGTTCCGCATCAGGCTCCCTTTTTGGCGGGAAGCCTGCTTCTCCCTCTCCCACTCCCCCTGCTTGTGTTCTCTTCCCTCTCTCACTGTGTCTCTCTCTGTCAAATAAATAAGTAAAATCTGAAAGAAAGGAAGGAAGGAAGAAAGGAAGAAAGAAAGAGAGAGAGAGGAAGGAAGGAAGGAAGGAAGGAAGGAAGGAAGGAAGGAAGGAAGGAAGGAAGGAAGGAAGGAAGGAAGGAAGGAAGGAAGAGGAACCTCAGTCTCCAGTGAGGACTAAGCAGTCACAGTTGTGACCGGTCTCACTGGAATTCTCCAGATGGCAAATTTATGAATCAGTTAAGCACAAAGCACGTTTACCAACAGACCCAAATATTCTTAGTTTCTTTGCAGTAAGAAGTCAAAAGCCCAAACGTATGTTCAGTAATCAGTGATTTATTTATTTATAAGACTTTTATTATTTATTTATTTGACAGAGAGAGATCACAAGTAGGCAGAGAGGCAGGCAGAGAGAGAGGGGGAAGCAGGCTCCCCGCCGAGCAGAGAGCCTGATGCGGGGCTTGATTCCGGGACCCCGAGATCATGACCTGAGCCGAAGGCAGAGGCTTTAACCCACTGAGCCACCCAGGCAGCCCAGTAATCAGTGATTTAGTATTTTATCCTATTTGGAAAAGAACTTGCCGCCCAATGACTTTAATCCCATTTCTCATCCAAGCAAAATTTTTAAAGTTTCAGGTTACCAGAGACTCTGAAAGCTGTCTTAACAATTACCCATGAGAACTTGGAGACAGACGAGATTAATCATCATTTTAAGTCATCTTTTTGCTAACAAACTGCAACAGAGATAACACGAGCTTATTTGACCTTCAGCAAACCTGCATAGAACAAAACTTTCACGTTTAGTGCTGATAACTTGAAAGATATGTCTATCTTAATTAAACCAACAAAATTAACTTAGATTATTTTTTTTAAAAGATTTTATTCATTTATTTGAGAGAGAGACAGCAAGAGAGGGCACCAGCAAGGAGAGCGGGAGAGGGAGAAGCGGGCTCCCTGCTGAGCAGGGAGCCCTATGCGGGGCTCAATTCCAGGACCCTGGGATCATGACCTGAGCCGAAGGCAGATGCCCAATGATGAGCCACCCAGGCGCCCCTTAACTTAGCTTAAATACTGAATTATGTTCCATCTTGATCCTCCCGATTGTTAATTTTACCTGAGACCCTGGTGGGAAATCTGGAGTGGCCAGTGTTAGGCCCTTGAAGGTACTCTTCTTCGCTCCTTGACATGAGGGGAGAAGGAGCCATGCTGCCTGGGGCATGGAGGATGGTCTAGAAGCCATTTTTCAGGCCGAACCCAAGGTGGTGCCGAAATAGAAGGAGAGGGACGGGGAAACAGAAGAGGGGAAGTGTTGCCAGAAGGCAGAGGAAGGGTTTCCAGTTCTAGAGCTCATCAGCTCCAATGAGGGAGCAGATGCCATGTTTTCCCACCAACAAGGGTGCATAGGCAATCCATGGGGCCAGTAAAGACAGGGAATTTCCCCAAAACAAAGGGAGTTTCGGCAGCTGCTTGGGAATATTCCTTGAAGTCCCCGTCCTGAGGAAGACTAACCACAGTTGGTTCCAATGATAGCCATTAACCTGGGAAATGAGTGAGGGAGAAGCCCCCACATCCATTAGAAGAAGGAACAGTGAGAGAGAGAGTGAGAGTCCCCTTCATCTGGGATGGCCTGTTTTCTCCAGCAACCTGGGTTTCTTCAGAGGAGGCCCATCTACATAATTACCATCCTATATGTCAGGAGATACATAAATCTCTCTCAAACAAATAAATAAAATCTTAAAAAAAAAAGTGACCTGAAGCACTCCTCGAACAAAATCACTACGACCACCGCCGGCAATAAAGGTCCCTATAGGAAGGAAGCTAGCGTCCCCCTGCTTCCCCACCGCGTCCTCGGCTACAGATGGGGGCCTGGTGTATGGACCACAATACCCTGCCGTGAAGATCATGCCTTATTTTACCTTGCCTTGAAGGTCATGCCTTACTTTGCCATGAAGAACCCGCCTTTTTAACCCATGGAGAATACTAGGAAATTTTACAAGGGGAAATGACCCATTTTTATAATTTAAGTGTTAGAGGACATTGACCGGAAACAGTAAAGATAGAAATCCATCATGGTCTAAGCGACATTCCAACACATGTAGTTCCTTACAGCCAGCTTCCCTAGGAAACAGTCCCCTGCTGGGTTTTGATGCCATTGGGTACTGGTTTTGGTGGCTTCCAGTGGAGGTCCCGTGGCCAGAAGCAGCTAGACCAGGGATGTGGAGAAGGTCACATTAGATCAATGAGGAGGAAACCCCACACGGGTCTAGATGGGCAGCGGTCCTGGTGACCTGGGTGGCTGTCCCGTGCCCAGATAACTTTCTATAAGGACAGGAACAAAGAGCAGGCATCATTTCTGGGTCTTATTACCATCCTGGCCAGGATACTAACTTCCAGCAAAAGGCAGGCTTTCTCCTCCCTGTAGACCCGCCCCAGGCTAGAGGATTGGAGCCTGAGCAATGAGCACAAGTGAGTCTCTTGTAGACAACCTATGGTTGGATCTTGTGTTTTTATCCATTCTGCCAGTCTCTGTCTTTTGATTAGAGAGTTTAACTCATTTACATGTAAGTAATTACAGATAAAGAGGGACTTACTTCCATCATTGTGCTGTTTTCTATGTGCGTTATAGATCTTTTTCGTCTCTCATTTCTGGCATGACTGTCTTCTTTGCAGCGAATCATTTAAATTCCTTTCTCATTTTGTGTATATTCTATAGCTATTGCTCTGTGGTTACCATGGAAATAAGGTTACAACGTGCTCACTTTGCTTTAAAACAGCTCAACCTCAACAACATATGAAACCTCAGCTCTGGTACGGCTCTGTCCCCAACCCTTTCAGTTGCTGATGCCACAAAATTATATCTGTATACATCGTGTGCTCCAAACATAAGCTAATAATGATCTTAAATGCATTCATCTCTTAAATTATGCAGAGAACAAAATGTGGAGTTACAAGCCATTGTTACAATAGCTTATATAGTATCATATATTGGCTAATTGAACATAATAAAAAAATAGCTTATACAAGTGTCCACATAGTCACCTTTCTTGAGATTTATTTAAATAAATCTTGAGACTTACTTCTCCATATGGCTTTGAAACACTGTCTAGTGTCCTTTCTTTTTTTTTTTTTTTTTAGTGTCCTTTCATTTCACCCTGCAGGACTCCTGGACCATTTCCTCGAGGCCAGGTGCAGCGATCACATCCCCATCAGCTTTTCTTTATCTGGGAATGTCTCAGTCTCGCCCTCACCCTTGAAGGACGGTTTTGCAGGATGCAGGATGCTTGGCTGGCTGACAGGTTTTTTTTTTTTTCTTTTTCTTTAAGCACTTTGAAAATATTGGCCCACTACCTGCTGGCTTCTAAAGTTTCTGATGAGAAATCTGCTCACTGACCTCACTGAGGATCCCTTATATGCAATGAGTTCATACAAGCTTTCAAGATTCTCCCTTTCTGGGGCACCTGTGTGGCTCAGTCAGGTAAGCGTCTGCCTTTGGCTCAGGTCATGATGGTCCTGAGATCGAGCCCCGCATCGGGTTCATTGCTCAGCAGAGAGCCTGCTTCTCCCTCTGCCTGACACTCCCCCTACTTGTGCTTGCGCTCTCTCTGACAAATAAATAAATAAAATCTTTTTTAAAAAAAGATTCTTTATCTTTGGCTTTCAAAAGTTTGATTATAATATGTCTCATTGTTGAACTCTTTGAGTACATATTACTTGGAGTTCATTGAGCATCTTGTATATTTGTGTTTATATGTTTCATCAGATTTGGGAAGTTTTCAGTCATTAGTTCTACAAATATTCTCTCTGCTCCTTTCTCTTTCTCTCTTCCCTCTGGACCCCCACAATGCATATGCTTATCTGTTTGATAGTGTTCCATGGGTCCCCTGAGCTCTGTTCACTTTTCTTCAGTCTTTTTTCCGTCTGTTCCTCAGACTCAATAATTCTGTTGTTCTCTCTTCAAGTTCACAGATTCTTTCTTCCGCCTGCTCCGATCTGATGTTGAATCTCTAGTGAATTTCTCATTTCAGTTACTGTGCTTTTCAGTTCCAGCACTTCTTTCTAGTTTCTTTTATGCATTTTTCTGTCCCTTTATTGATATTTCATTTTGTTCACACATAGCTTTCTTGACTTTCTCTACAACCTCTTTCAGTTCCTTGAGTATCTTTTTTTCTTTTAAGATTCATTGTGTTAATAATAGCTGCACCCAATGTGGGGTTCAAACACACAACTCCGAGATCAAGAGTCATATACCAGCCAGGTACCCCTCTTTGAGCATCTGTGAGATAGCTGTTTTAATGTTTTGGTCTATTACATCTGCCATTAGGTCTTTTTCAGTGACAGTTTCTGTTGATTTTTTTTTTTTAAATCTCTTTGAATGGGATGCTTTCCTATTTCTTTGTATGCCTTGAGATTTTTTGTTGAAAACTGGATTTGGGATATAATAATGTGATAACTCTGAAAATCAGATGTTCCCCCTTTCCCAGGGTTTGTGATTTTGTGTTATTGTTTTTGATTATTCATTTTTTTAAACATATATTTTTAAAATATTTTATTTACTTATATGACACAGAGAGAGATACAAGCAGGCAGAGAGGGAGAGGGGGAAGCAGGCTCCCCGCTGAACAGAGAGCCCGATGCGGGGCTCGATCCCAGGACCCCGAGACCACGACCCGAGCCAAAGGCAGAGGCCCCAACCCACTGAGCCACCCAGGCGCCTATTCATTTTTTTTTTTTAACTGCTGTTGGTTGTCTCTGGGGTAAGGATTAGCCTGAGGTGTAACTTAAGGTCTTCTCAGTTCTTTTCTAAGCCTTTCCCTGGACATACATGGTCACTTTCTAATTTTTCCTTTATGGGTGGTTGTTTTTTAATGCCTTTATCTTTAATATCTGGCTCCCAAAAGGAGGGAAAAAAGGAAGATAAAATGAGTGGGGAGAAAAAGAGCTCCAGCCTTTTAATCCCCTGGAAGGCACTTCAGCTGGATGGGAAGGTGATTGCAACAATGGCCACCCACCTCTGTGTCTGCACCTGTGTGATCAAAAGCACAGATCCCTGACGTTTGGAGAACAGGGCCCTTTTTGTCCACCCAGGCTCCTGCACCCTGTGTACCAGCTGCTCCAGAAGCCCGCGCACAGCTCTGTGCTGGGAGGAAGCTGGGGCTGGGGTAGTTGCTACTGTGCTGAGAGCTGAAATTGATCTAAATTAACCATAATTTACCATGTGTTACACAGATTCTGCCCCTGCAACTGTTGTCCAGGTGGGGAGATAGAGTCCTGGTGTTTCCTGCTGTGCCGTCTTCCCAGAATCTTCCAACCTGTTATGTTCTTAACTCTGGGCATTTTATTAATCTATCTTTCACTTCATTAATACTCCTTTTGGCTGTGTTCAATATGCACCCAAGTCTCCTAACTGAGTTTTTGGGATTGCACTTTTAAGCTCTAGAATTCCTATTTATTTATTTATTTATTTTAAAATTCTGTCTGTCACCTTTCCTGTTCCATATTTCTTGATATAGTCAAGGGACTTTAAATAAAAAAAAAACCTATATATTAAGTATAGCTACTTTAAAACCTGTATCTGATAATTTTTGTGTTTCTCATGGTCATTTTTGACCATGATTTCTCATGTGTGGTTATTTTTTTTTCCACACACGGTGCTTTTTTTCCTTATACATTTGATCTGCTTTACCATGTACTACCCATTGCCCTTGAAAAATTATTGGTTAGGTTTTCCAAGCTCTACAATGAAGATACTTTTTCCCTTGGATCATTTGAATTTACTTCTGCCAATTGCCACAAGCAGAGATATTTTAAAATAATTTCAAAACCATTTTATTTTTTTATTTTTTTAAAGATTTTATTTATTTATTTGACAGAGAGAGAGAGATCACAAGTAGGCAGAGAGGCAGGCAGAGAGAGAAGGGGAAGCAGGCTCCCCGCTGAGCAGAGAGCCCCATGTGGGGCTTGATCCCAGGACCCTGAGATCATGACCTGAGCCGAAGGCAGAGAGGCTTTAACCCACTGAGTCACCCAGGCACCCCTCAAAACCATTTTAAATCATTTTCAAATAATTTCAAATAATTTTCAAATAATTCAAGACTCTCTTAACTCTAGGGAACAAATTGTGGGTTGCAGGAGGACAGGTGGGTGGGGGGATGGGGTAAATGGGTGATGGGCATTAAGGAGGGCACATGTGGTGATGAGCCCTGGATGATATATGCAAGTGTTGAATCACTAAATTCTATCCCTGACCTCATAATGCACTATATGTTAATTAACTTGAATTTAAATAAAATATTGAAAGAAAAAAGAATAATTTCATTGCTATTGCTTGAATTTTCTTAGCCCATTAATTGGTATAAAAGTTGGTTGCAATTCCACACTGGAACAAGCCCTTGTGTTATAGCCTCTCAGAGGTGGGGCTTCTCTTCCTTTCTCTCTCAGTATCAAAACAGCTCACTCCCAGGCCGTGGGCAAGGACAGAAGGACTGGGTACAAAGCCCTGGCTCCCACTTCTATCCTTCCAGCCCTGCCCAACTATTGAAGCTGCAGCTGAGTTAACCTGGCCTGATCCTCTGAACCATAGACTCACAGCTCCCTGTCACCCCCAGGCCAAACTTGATACCATCCTTGTCTCTTCCTTTTCTTTCACATCCTTTGTGCATACATCACTCTCATGGCTCTACCTCCCCACCTTGGTCCTCCCTTCTGGGAAGGTGAGTGCAGGGGTGTGGAATGA
Source organism: Nasua narica (assembly GCA_028533885.1). Taxonomy (NCBI): domain Eukaryota; kingdom Metazoa; phylum Chordata; class Mammalia; order Carnivora; family Procyonidae; genus Nasua; species Nasua narica. The sequence continues at coordinate 1,003,486 of CM052800.1, forward strand.
GGGCATTCAGACTCACAGGAACCAGGGATGGGGGGCCTGTGGGTGCATCTGGTCTGGAAGGAGAAGGTCCCTAGGACGTGGTCCCAAGCAGAGCCCAAGGCAAGGACAAAGCAGCTGATGCAGCCTCTTTGAGGTTCCCAAAAGCAGTGTTCAGATGTGCCCAGACCCACACCCTGGTCACGAAGTGGTGGCAGCCAGAGAGAGTATGGAGTGGTTGAGGGCTCTGGGTGTCATGGTGGAGGGCATCAAAGGATTTATTCCCAGAGGCACCAGGCTGGCCCAGTTAGTTGAGCATGTGACTCTTGATCTCAGGGTCCTGAGTTAAAATCCCACATTGGGCATAGAGATTACTTTTAAAAAAATGTATTCATTTTGAGGGAGAGTCCAAGATGGTGGAGGAGTAGGAGACCTTAGTTTCATCTGGTCCCAAGAACTCAGCTAGATAGCTACCAAATCATTCTGAACACCTGTGAACTCAACCAGAGATTGAAGATAAGAATAGGTTCAACTCTACCAACTTACTTTCTGCAAGGGAGGAGGTACAGAGAAGTGAATCCCAAGTGATATATGGGAAGATAGATGGCAGGGGCAGGGTAGGGCCTCCATAAGTGGGCTACCAGGAAGGGAACACCCAGCCAAGACCAAGTTTACCAATCACTGAGGACTGCAAAACTCCAGCACTAGGGGAATACAGCACAGAGAATTCATGTTTTTTTGCTCCCATGATTCTTTTGTCTTTTAATTTTAACTTTGTTCTCTTTCCCTTTTCAACCAATTTCTTATTTTATCCACTTTATTTTTTATTCTCCTAAATTCTCATTTTTTACAGTTACAGTTTATCCTTTCATTGTAGTTAATTTTATTTTTGTAGGCATATAAGTTTTCTTTCTTTACAATTTTGGGATCTAGTTTTCTAACAAACAGACCAAAATACACACAAGATCCAGTGTATTGCTCTATTCTGTTCACCTGTCTGATTATATTCTCTTTTTTTAAAAATGTTTATTATTTTTTAAATCAGTTTCAAGTCTCTTCTGATTTATTTAATGTATATTTCTCTGAGGTCATTGTTGCCATTTTAGTATTTTGTTCTCTCGTTCATCTATTCTTCTCTGGACAGAATGACAAAATGGAAAAACTCACCTCAAAAAAGAGACTGACGGCCAGGGATCCGATCAGTATGGACATAAGTAAGATGTCAGAACTAGAGTTCAGAATAACGATTATAAGGATACTAGCTGGGCTTGAAAAAACATAAAAGACACTAGAGAATCCCTTTCTGGAGAAATAAAAGAACAAGATCTAATCAAGTCAAAATTAAAAAGGCTATTAATGAGGTGCAATAAAAAGTGGAGGCTTTAACTGCTAGGATAGATGAGGTAGAAGAGAGAATTAGTGATCTAGAAGAACATGATGGAGAATAAAGAAGCTGAGGAAAAGAGAGATAAACAACTATTGGATCATGAGGGGAGAATTTGAGAGATAAGTGACACCATAAAGAGAAATAATGTTAGAATTGGGATTCCAGAAGAAGAAGAAAGGGGGGGGCAGAAGGTATATTGGAAGAAATTATAGTGGAAAACTTGCCTAATTTAGGGAAGGAAATAGGCATTCAAGTCCGGGAGGCAGAGAGAATCCCCTCAAAATCAACAAAAATAGGTCAACACTCCAACATTAATAGTGAAACTTGTGAATCAGAGACAAAGAGAAAATCCTGAAAGCAGGTTAGGACAAAAGGTATATAACCTACAAAGGCAGAAACATACATTGGCAGCAAACCTACCCACAGAGACCTGGCAGGCCAGAAAGGACTGGCATGATATATTCAGGGTGCTAAATGAGAAAAATATTCAGCCAAGAATACCTGATCTGGCTAGGATGTCATTCAAAATAGAAGGAGTGATTAAAAAGCTTCCAGGACAGGGGCGCCTGGGTGGCTCAGTTGGCTGAGCAACTGCCTTCGGCTCAGGTCATGATCCTTGAGTTCCGGGATCGAGTCCCACATCGGGCTCCCAGCTCCACAGGGAGTCTGCTTCTTCCTGTAACCTTCTCTCCTCTCATGCTCTCTCTCACTTTCTCTGTCTCTCAAATAAATAAAATCTTAAAAAAAAAAAAAAAAAAAGCTTCCAGGACAAAAAAAACTAAAAGAATTTGTGATCACCAAACCAGCCCTACATGAAATATTAAAAGGGGTCCTCTAAGCAAAGAGAGACCCTAAAATTAACATAGACCAGAAAAAAACAGAGACAATATAAAGTATCAGTCACTTTACAGGTAAGACAATGGCACTAAATTCATATCTTTCAATAGTTACTCTGCATGTAAATGGGCTAAACGCTCCAATCAAAAGACACAGGGTATCAGATTGGATAAAAAAAACAAGATCCATTGGTATGCTGTATGCAATTTTAGACCCAAAGACACCTCCAGATTTAAAGTGAGGGGGTAGAAAACCACTTATCTTGCTAATGGACATCAAAAGAAAGTTGAGGTGGCAACCCTCATATTGCTCATATTGTTTTAAAATCAAAATTTAAACCAAAGACTGTAATAAGAGATGAAGAAGGACACTATATCATAATCAGAAGGTCTATCCAACAAGAAGATCTAACAATTGTAAATATTTATGCCCCTAACATGGGAGCAGCCAATTATATAAGCCAATTAGTAACAAAATAAAAGAAACAGATCAACAGTAATACAACAATAGTAGCAGACATTAATACTCTTCTCATTGAAATGGATAGACCATCTAAGCAGATGATCAACAAGGAAATAAGGGCTTTGGGGGCGCCTGGGTGGCTTAGTCATTGAGCATCTGCCTTCGGCTCAGGTCATGATCCCAGGTTCCTGGGATTAAGTCCCTCATCGGGCTCCCTGCTCATCAGGAAGCCTGCTTCTCCCTCTCCCACTCCCCCTGCTTGTGTTCCCTCTCTTGCTGTCTCTCTCTCTCTCTCTCTCTCTGTCAAATAAATAAATAAATAAATAAATAAAATCTTTAAAAAAAAATAAGGGCTTTGAATGACACACTGGACCAGATGGACTTCACAGATATACTCAGAATATCCCATCCCAAAGCAACAGAATACTTATTCTCCTTGATTACACATGGAACATTCTACAGAATAGATCACATCCTGGGTCACAAATCAGGTCTCAACCAGTACCAAAAGATTGGGATCATTCTCTGCCTATTTTCAGACCATGGTGCTTTGAAACTGGAACTCAATCACAAGAGGAAATTTGGAAAGAGTTCAAATATATGGAGGCTAAAGAGCATCCTACTAAAGAATGAGTGAGTCAACCAGGAAATTAAAGAAGAATTTAAAAAACTCATGGAATCAAATAAAAATAAAAACACAGGGCGCCTGGGTGGCTCAGTTGGTTGAGCAACTGCCTTCAGCTCAGGACATGATCTCGGAGTCCCGGGATCGAGTCCCATATCGGACTCCCGGCTCTGCGGGAAGTCTGTTTCTCCCTCTGACCTTCTCTCCTCTCATTCTCAGTCTCTCTCTCTAATAAATAAATAAATAAAAAATCTAAAAAATAAAAAATAAAAACACAACTGTTCAAACCCTTTGGGATGCAGGAAAGGTGTTTCTAAGAGGGAAGTATATAGCAATACCAGTCTTTCTCAAGAAACAAGGAAGATCTGAAATACATAACCTAACCTTACACCTAAAGGAGCTAGAGAAAGAACAGCAAATAAAGCCTAAACCCAGCAGGAGAAGAGAAATAATAAAGATCAGAGCAGAAATCAATGAAATAGAAACCAAAAGAACAGTAGAACATATCAACAAACCTAGGAGCTGGTTCTTTGAAAGAATAAGATCAATAAACCCAGGACGCCTGGGTGGCTCAGTTGGTTAAGTGTCTGCCTTCAGCTCAGGTCATGATCCCAGGGTCCTGGCACCAAGTACCATATTGGGCTCCTTGGTCGGTAGGGAGCCTGCTTCTCCCTCTGCCTGCTGCCTCCTCTGCTTCTGCTCTCTCTCTCTTTTTCAAATAAATAATTAAAATCTTAAAAATAAAAAAGATTGATAAACCTATAGCCAGACCTATTGGAAAGAAAAAAGAAATGACCCAAATAAAAAAAATCTTGAAAGAAAGAGGAGAAATCACAAGCAACACTGATGAAATACAAACAACTCTAAGAACATATTGTGAGCAACTATATGCCAATAAATTAGGCAATCTGGAAGAAATGGATGCATTCCTAGAGACATACAAGCTACCAAAACTGAACCAGGAAGAAATAGAAAACCCGAACAGATCCATAACCAGGAAGGAACTTGAAGCAGTCATCAGAAATCTCCCAACAAAGAAGAGCCCAGGACCAGATGGCTTCCCAGGGGAATTCTACGACACATTTAAAGAAGAAATAATACCTATTCTTCTGAAGCTGTTTCAAAAAGTAGAGATGGAAAGAAAACATCCAAACTCGTTCTATGAGGCTAGCATTACCTTGATCCCAAAACCAGACAAAGACCCCTATCAAAAAGAAAAATTACAGACCAGTATCTCTGATAAACATGGATGCCAAAATTCTCACCAAGATACTAGCCAATAGGATCCAACAGTACATTAAAAGGATTATTCACAATGACCAAGTGGGACTTATTCCTGGGCTGCAAAGGTAGTTCAACACTTGCAAATCAATCAACGTGATACATCACATTAATAAAAGAAAGGACAAGAACTATACGAGCCTCTCAGTAGACGCAGAAAAAGCATTTGACAAAGTACAGCATCCTTTTTGGTTAAAACTCTCCACAGTGTAGGGATAAAGGAACATACCTCAATATGATAAAAGCCATCTATAAAAAACCCACAGCGAATATCATTCTCAATGGGGAAAACCTTGAGCTTTCCCACTAAGTCCAGGAACATGACAGGAATGCCCACTCTCACCATTATTGTTCAACATAGTACTAAAAGTCCCAGCCTCAGCAATCAGACAACAAAAAGAAATAAAAAGCATCTGAATCAGCAAAGAAGTAGTCAAACTCTAACACTTCACAGATGACATTATACCGTGTGTGGAAAACCCAAAAGTCTCCACCCCCAAATTGCTAGAACTCATACAGGAATTAAGTAAAGTGGCAGGATATAAAATCAATGCACAGAAATCAGTCACATTTCTATACACTAACAATGAGACAGAAGAAAGAGAAATTAAGGAGCCAATCCCATTTACAATTGCACTGAAAACCATAAGATACATAGGATAAACCTAATCAAAGAGGCAAAGGATCTGTACTCAGAAAACTATAAACACTCATGAAAGAAATTGAGGGAGACACAAAGAAATGGAAAAACGTTCCATGCTTATGGATTGGAAGAATAAATATTATTAAAGTGTCTATGCAACCTAGAGCAATCTACACATTCAATTCAATCCCTATCAAAATACCATCAATTTTTTTTCACAGGGCTGGAAAAAAATCCCAAATCCTAAAATCATAAAATTTCTATGGAACCAGAAAAGACCCCAAATAACCAAAGGAATCTTGAAAAAGAAAACCAAAGCTTGGAGCATCACAATTCTGGACTTCAAGCTCTACTACAAAGCTATGATCATCAAGACAGTGTGATACTGGCACAAAACATCAATGGAACAGATTAGAGAAACCAGAAATGGACCCTCAACTCTATGGTCAACTAATCTTCGACAAAGCAGGAAAGAATGTCCAGTGGAAAAAAGACAGTCTCTTCAACAAATGGTGTTGGGAAAATTGGACAGCCACATGCAGAAGGATGAAACTGGACCATTTCCTTACACCATACACAAAAATAGACTCAAAATGGATCAAAGACCTAAATATGAGACAGGAATCCATCAAAATGCTAGAGGAGAACACAGGCAGCAACTCCTTACTAGACACGTCTCCAAAGGCAAGGGAGACAGAGGCAAAATGAACTATTGGGACTTCATCAAGATAAAAAGCTTTTGCACAGAAAGGAAACAGTCAACAAAACCAAAGACAATGGCCAGAATGGGAGAAGATATCTGCAAAAGTTTTGTCAGATAAAGGGCTAGTATCCAAAATCTTAAAAAACTTATCAAACTCAGCACCCAGAATAATCCAATTAAGAAATGGGCAGAGGACATGAACAGACATTTCTCCAAAGAAGACATACAAATGGCAAACGGACACATGAAAAAACGCTCAGCATCACTTGTCATCAGGGAAACACAAATCAAAACTGTGAGATCCCACCTCACCCCAGCCAGAATGGCTAAAATTAACAAGTCAGGAAACGACATATGGTGGTGAGGATGCGGAGAAAGGGGAACCCTCCTACACTGTTGGTGGGAATGCAAGCCAGTCTGGAAAACTGCATGGAGGTTCCTCAAAAAGTTAAAAATAGAGGTACACTATGACCCAGTGATTGCACTACTGGGTCTTTACCCCAAAGATAAAGTTACAGGGATCTGAAGAGCACGTGCACCCCAGTGTTTATAGCAGCGATGTCCACAATAGTGCAACTATGGAAAGAGCCCAGATGTCCATCACCAGATGAATGGATAAAGAAGATGTGGGGTAAATATACAGTGGAATATTATGCAGCCATCAAAAGGATGAAATGTTGCCGTTTGCAACAATGTGGATGGAACTACAGGATATTATAATTTCGCTAAGCGAAATAAATCAAAGACAGTTATTATATGATCTCACTCATATGTGGAATTTAAGAAACAAAACAGAGGATCATAAGGGAAGAGAGGATAAAATAAAACAAGACAAAACCAGGGAGGGAGACAAACCATAAGAGACTCTTAATCGTAGGAAACAAACTGAGGGTTGCTGCGGGGAGGGGCCCGGGGGGCTGGGGTTACTGGGTGATGGACATTAAGGAGGGCACCTGAGTAGTGAGCACTGAGTGTTATATAAGACTGATGACTCACTGACCTCTACCTCTGAAACCAGTAATACATTACATGCTAAGTAATTGAATTCAAATGAAAAAAACCCATTTGCACAGCTTCCTGGTCTCACAGTAGAGGCCATCCTTATGTGGCAACGCCCACAGTCGGTCTCCAGGCTGCGTAGGCTCTGAAGCCAGGTCTGGAGAGCCAACGTCTCTAATGCACAATTTCGGACATGAATCTCCCCCCAAGGGTTCTCCCGGCACCCCTTTCCTCCCTCATCTCTCAAGGCGCTCTCCACAGGGCCACAACTCCTCTCTCCCAGGGAGTCTGACCGTACCGGGTCACCCAGGAAGCCCTGTCTCTCCCGCCATCTGTCCCAGTCTCCCACTGGCCCCGGTGGACCCTGCTCCTGTGCCCCTTTGTGCAAACCCTCAGGCTTGGGCGTGTGGCTGGCACTTCCTGCTCCTGCCCAGGCCAGTTTCTTGCCCCAACCCCGGGGCCCCAGCACTCCTGGCATCTTCTGAAGGCCCTGCAGTTCTCGACGCTGGGGACACAGCAGTGGGCCAAAGAGACAAGCGCTTCTGCGCTCCAGGGCCGGGCACCCCCGGGAATACACAGATCAGGGGGCCTCCCCTCCCGGCAGCCCCATCAGGAACAGGGGCCAAGTCACTGTTGGTGAGGGCTCTCCTCAGCAGTGGGGATGTCCAGCAGTGCCCTTGACCTCAACCCAGTAGATCCGGTAGCACCTCTCCCCTGCACCACTGGCGACCCCAAGTGTCCCCAGATAGTGCCAGGTATCCCTGAGGGCACATTCCTCCCCTCCCCCAGGAACTCTGGATACAATGAAAAATCACCTTATTGAATAAGGTATATTGTGGGTCAGAAGGTGGGAATCGTAAGAATTAAAAATGTCGGACAGGGTAGAAGGGTCTGGGGAGGATTGGGGTGTAATGGACTGAGGGTTTGTGTCCCCCCAGTCTACATTTTGGAGCCCTAACCCCCTGCGTGTCTGCATTTGGAGCAGGGGGGCCTCTCCCGACAAAAAAAAATCAAGGTCAAATAAAGTCATAGAGGAGGGGCCCTAACGTGATAGGATTAGTGTCCTTATAAGAAGAGCCACGCCCACAATGAGGAGTCCCCTCGCCCCCGCCAGGATGGCCGTCATCAGAGACAAGAAACAACAGGTGTCGCCAGATGTGGAGGAAAGGGACCCTGGCGCACTGTAGGCGGAAGGTAAGTGGGCGCGGCCACCGTGGGAACAATGGGGAGATTCCTCCGGAAAGAAAACAGAGCCACCCTATGGCCCGGCAATCCCAGCCCTGGGTATGTGTCCGAAGAAAAGAAAAACACTGTCGTGAAGAGGCCTCTGCACCCCCTCCCCCATGTTCACAGGGTCTCAGCCACAGAAAGGCTTGGACTGTCCCTGGGGGCCTGCGGGATCTGGGAGGACCTGGAGCGGAGAGCGACAGTGTCCGATGTCCTTCCGTCAGGGCAGTGGCATTCTTCCAGGGGGTGGCCCAGGTGTCCCCTCCAGATAAGTCCCCATCCGCGCAGTGGAACGTTCGTTATCCAGCCTCAAACAGGAAGGACGTTCTGACACCTGCCCCACCGGGAGGCACCCCGAGGACACTGTGCTCGAAGGGACGACCCTGTGTGACCCCACGTCTGTGGGTCCCCAGAGTCAGACCTTAGGGACAGAGGGGGGCGGTGGGGGTCGGGGGCTGGGGGACGGGCAGAGATGGGAGCTAGTGTTTCTTGGGGGCAGTTTGGGAAGAGAAGCTTCTGGAGGTGGGGGTGGGGCCGATGCCGCGGGACTGCCCGCTTGAAAAGGTCACAGCGGTAAATTTTATGCTGTTTGTGTGTTGTTACTGCGGCGTAAACCAGAGGTTGTAGGAAAAGTTCCGGCCGCGTCGGAAGGCTGAGCCCCAATGGGGCGGGCCGCGGAGTCCGAGGAGGGGCAGCGGCGGGGATGGGGGTCGGGCGGGGATGAGGGGTGGGGGGACGTCTGCAGACGCGATTTCTAGAAGGGCTGCGGCAGGTTTGGAGTGAGCCTCCCCAGGGACAGACCTCCCGGCCCTGCGCAGGGAAGGCCGTGGCCGGAGCAGCTGTTCGATCTTGGGGGGCAGGGGAGGGCGGGGTCAGATCGGTTTTGGACTCGCCGACACCCGGAAGCCAGTCCTCCCGGTGCGGGGGTTCAGGAGCCTGGGCAGGGGAGCCCGGGGCTGAGGGCTGGCGTGCACAGCCACAGCGGGATACCGTCGCAGACCACGGGGCCCTCAGGAGGGGACGTGAAGAAGTGGGGGGCAAAGGGCCGCCCAGCAGCGCCCTGAGGGGTGCGGGCGAAGGTGGAGCGCTGCGGGGCGGGGGTCCAGAGGGCTGTCCCTGCATTCTGCGGGTGGGTCAGGATAGCGGAAGTCGCAGGCCCGGCAGGAGTGGGCTCAGGAGAGAAAAGAAGGGGAAATGGACCGCGGGGAGAGGGGCAGCCCAGGCGCGGAGGGGCCAGGGACTCACGAGGTTTGCTTCCTTTGGAAATTTAAACAAACAAACAAAAACCACAGGGGCGCCTGGGGGCTTCGTTCGCCGAGGCTGCCTCTTGGTCTCCGCTCGGGTCTTGGTCTCAGGGTCGCGAGTTCCAGAAAAGAAAAAGAAATCACAGACCGTTCCCTGGAAAGAAGGCTCCATTTGAGAGGGGAAACCCGGTTCCCTGGGGAGGGGACAGCAGCGCGGGGGGATGGGGAGAGAGCGATCTCCGCGACACCCGCACTCAAGACCCCCGCAGCTCCGAGGGCCCTCCCGGGTCCTGGCCCCGACGTCCACCGGGGTCCTCGCGGCCGCTCCGGCCCCTCGGCAGGCGCTCGCGGTCGCGGCAGGAGGTCGAGGGCGTGTTGGGCTCCAAGGTCAGGCTGGACCGTGGGTTGACCTGAACCAGAAGAGGATCCCAGGATGCTGGGAAAGCGGGAGTGCGCACGCGATGCTGGATCCGTGGGGCTGCTATCGGGACCCCGGGGACGCAGCGCACCGACATCCCCTCCCCACCAAGCAGGACGCGCTGGACAAGCCTGCAGCGGGGCCGGGAAGAGCGTGCTTCCAGAGCACTGCCGCCTGAGGTCTAGTGGCGCCTTGCTTCTGGGTAGGCTGGGTCCCCCTCCGCGCGGGGACGCGGCCGTGTGCCTGTGCGCAGAGAGGGTGACCGGCAAAGGTCGCAAGCGTGAGACGGAGAGGCAGAAGAAAGCCAAGGTCGCGTGCGTCTCGGGTCGGACGGGGTAAGGCCGCAGCGCGCTGCTCCGCTTCCGGGGGCTCCCCGCGAGGAAGAGCGCGGAAATGCGCACGTCCGGGATCGCGGCCCGCAGTCTTCCTCGCGCAGGTCTCCCCAAGCCCGCCCGACCGGGAAGAGGAGTGAGTGGCGGTCACGAGCACGGCCCCTCCCTGGGTCGGGAAGCGTGCGTCGGGCCGCGGGTCACAGCGGACGCGAGGCCGGGCGCAGGGGCGGGGAGGTCGCGGTGCAGCGCTGCCCTGCACAACGGCGGCTGCTGGGCTCTCCTGCATGCACGCGGCCGGGACGTGGGCCTGGGACGCCTCCGCCGGGGCTGCCGGGCTTTGCGGGGACCCAGTAGATGCCAGGTGGAGAGCATGCTTTCCAGAGGGGCCGGGCGGGAACCTGCAACTCGCGCGCCTTGGGCGCCTCGGGGGAGCGCGCGAGGCTCTTTACTTCCAACAGCCCTGTGCATTCGCGAGGGAGAAAAGAGCACAGGGAAGCCAAGCGACCTCTCCGAGGTCACACAGCCTGGGGAAGGTGGTAGGACCTCAAGGCTGGCAGAGGTGGGGCCAAAGGGGAGTGACAAATAGTTGTCCACGCTCCGAGAGGTGGAGAGGGAGGACAGGGCCAGCCGGAGGGCTTCTCCCCGACCCTGAGGGTCAGGGGCGAGGCCGCACGGGAGTGAGGACCAGAGAGGGTGGATTTCCCACCGCCCCACACTCTGGCTCGCTCCTGGCCCTGATCTCCTCCCGGCAATCCGACCCTACGCGCCCGCGGGGAGCCTTCCTAGTCCCTGGCGAGCATAGAGCCCCTCCCTCAGGATCGGCCCCAGGGTCACCCGGAGACTCGGCGCCGCGGGACTCCAGCAGCAGATTTCCCGCTTCCTCAGCTTTGCTCCCGCCCTAAATGGCTCTGGAGGTTCGGTCCAGCAGCCGCCTCCTCCCGGCAGCCCTCCGGACTCCAACGCCTGTGAGCCTGGTGGAGGTTGCAGGTGCAGCCTCCGCCAGGGCTGAGCCCTCGGAGTCTCAGAGCGTCCTCGGTCCCTTTAAACCGGAGTTTCCAGCCGCCTGGGGTTCCCATGACAACGACGGCGGATGGGGGACCCGGGCGGGGTCCGGTCGGAGCGCATGCGCGGTGCGCGCCCGACGCAGCACGTCTTCCCGAGTCGCGGGCGCTGCTGTCGCGGGGTCCTTGAACCGCGGTAAGGGCGGGGTGGGGCGTTCGTGGGCCTGGGGTGCGGGATGCGGGGTTCCCTGAACTGGGGTGAGGGCGGAGTAGGGGGTCTGTGAACCCCCGTGAAGGAAGGATGGGAGGGGTTCGCCGCCCCGGGATGGGGCGGGGTAGGGCGGCCGCTGAACCGGGGTGGGGGGGGTCCGTGAACGGCGGTGAGGGCGGGGTAGGGGGGTTCGGGGCCCGGGGTGGGCGGGGTGCGAGGGGTTCGGGGACCCGGGGTGGGCGGGGTTCGCGGGCCCGGGGGG
>CM052800.1:1015593-1050359 GCA_028533885.1 Nasua narica
CCCGGGGTGGGCGGGGTGCGAGGGGTTCGGGGACCCGGGGTGCGAGGGGTTCTCGGGGCCGGGAGGGGGGTGAGGACGGGGTAGGGGGGGTCGGGGGCCCGGGGTGGGCGGGGTTCTCGGGCCCGGGGGTGAGGGCAGGGTAGGGGTGGTTCGGGGGCCCGGGGTGAGAGGTTGCGAGGGGTTCGCGGACTGGGAGGTGCGGGCGGGCCGGAGGCAGGTCCGGCGATCGCGGGGTGCGAGGGGTTCGCGGGCCCGGAGGGGTGCGGGCGGGGTGGGGGGTCCGTGAACCGCAGCGAGGGCGGGGTGGGCGGGGTGCGAGGGGTTCGCGGGCCCGGGGGTTTGCGGGCGGGGTTGGGGGTCAGTGAAGCTCCGTGAGGGCGCCGCTGAACCCCGCGGCTCGCTGCAGGGCAGCCCCGGCTCCCCGCGCTCGGCCATGGCCCCCCCGCCTCCGTGCAGGCTCCCGAGGTCGCTGCCGCCGTGGCTGCTGCTGCTGCTCAGCGTGGCGCTGCTGGGTTTCCAGGCCCGCGCCGAGCCAGCCGCCGGGAGCGCCGTCCCCGCGCAGAGTACGTGCCTCGCGAAGGGGTCCCCACGGGGCCCTGACACCACCCGGGCATGCGAGAGCACCGTGCCTCCCATTGTTCCCAGCCCCGACCCTGCGCCCCTTCCGCAGCGGGCTCCGGGGCCGCCCCTTGGGTGGGAGGTGCTGGGGGGGCGCTGGGCTAGGGTGACGTTCCCTCCGCGCTGATGCGCACCCCCGCAGGCCGTCCGTGCGTGGACTGTCACGCGTTCGAGTTCATGCAGCGCGCCCTGCAGGACCTTCGGAAGACGGCCTACAGCCTGGACTCGAGGGTGAGCCCCTTCAGCTTGGAGGCAGCTGCCTGGGGGTGGGGGGCCAGGACCCAAACTGTGGTACCGCCGGTGTTCCTCCTGCCCTCATCTCCAGTGTTGGGAGGCGCATTCTGGGCGCAGGCCTCACCTATGAGCATTTCCAGCCCCATGAGGGAGGGTGCCCCTGCCCTAAAGCCAGGACCCGAGGAAGAACCGCCAGTCTCCTTCCGCATCCGCCCACATGGGGCAATGAGGCCCCGCGGGCAGCAGAAAGAGGGGTCACTCCCACTGGGTCAGAAAGAGTTGGGCCAGGAAGGGCGGCTTGGGCAGGGCGGTCTGGGAGCCTCACCTGGAGAGGGACGGGTGTGCATACAGGGTCGCCCCCAAGTCTGGGAGCTGAGCCCTCCACACTCTCCAGAGTCCTCGCGGCGCCTTAGCCAAGGGAGTTTTCACTTAGGACAGAGATACATACCCCTTTTGGGAGTGGGGGAGAGTCTCCAGCAGTGGAAGGGAGAGGAGACCCCACCCAGGTCCCCTTTCCTGGTCAGCTCCCCAGGGCCCAGATCGAGGCCTGGAGTGCCTCCAGGGTCTGGATCTCATGGAGTCTGGGGCTGGGCCCCTGAGAGAAGCAGCCCCAGCCCCCCTTGGGGATGGCGTCGGGGGTGGGGGGGGACCTGAGAGGCAGCGCAGCGGTGCGGGCAGAAACCGCAGAGTCTAGAGGAAGAGTGTGGGGAGAGGAAGAGGCCCCCAGGGTAGCAGAGGGTCTGACGATCAGTGTGTTTGGGGGCTCCGAGGTCTCGGGACCAGGTGGAGAGGGTACTGCCACTACCACCTGGAGACGGCGTGCCCTCGGAGCTGACAGGTGGGGCGCCCTGCCCTCACTGCCCCTGTTGCTTTGCAGACGGAGACCCTCCTGCTGCAGGCGGAGCGCCGGGCCCTGTGTGCCTGCTGGCCTGCCGGCCGCTGAGGCCCCTCGCGCACCCCTGTTCCCCCCTCAATAAACACCCAGCCCTGCACACTGTGTCCTGTGTCCCTGTTCTGCCACCAGAGCCCCCTTGCGTCGCCCCTGGGGCCCCCGGTGTGGGACTTGGTTTCCCCAGCGGTTCCATGGGGCCCCACCAGTGCTGGTGCTAAGCACATATGCGTGTCTCCACCGGCGCTGTGCCGCCACCGCCCGTCCGCCTCAGACACCTGCTCGCTTGCCTGCCTGCCCTTGGAGGCCAGGAGAGTGTAGAAGCTGGCCCGTCCTCTGGGACAGCTGTGCCGGTGCCCAGTATCCCCCTGCACTGTGTGGGGAGCGGCTGTAGGGGGAGCTCCCTCCAGGACCCCCCTCCCCGGGGACTCCCGCGTCTCCTGGCCTGCGGTGGCTGCCTGGAGAGGCAGGGGGAGCCGGCAGCCAGGGAAGGCTGCTCCGGGAGCCCAGGGCTGGCCGGGGCCCCACGGCCTCCACCCGGCCTGCTGGGCCCCTCCTCCAGCGCCAGCCCAGCCCCTGGGCACCGGGGAATAAGAATCCGCGCCCCAGGCAAGTGTTGCGCCTGTGGCCAACAGGCCCGTACCCATCCGCCCGTGTGCGCGCGGCGCCGGGCGGGGGGGCTGGGGGCGGGTGCCCCTCCCTCCGTACCTCCATTCCCTCCATCAATGTTTGGTGGTGGCCGAGCAATGCTTTGCAACCTCCAGGGCCATGGCTGGGCGTGACAGCTGTGGGACACTTGGCCTTTCTGCGGCGTTCCCTGCAGCAGGGCCCTCCTGCCAGAGGGGAGGATCGCCGGCTGTAGCTCACAAGTCCCCACCGCCGGGGTCATCTCGCCCCTGCGCGTCTACTCAGAGCCTTCCGCCAGGCCTCAGCCCCACAGCACCCGCCCTGCCCTTGCTCCCACCCGGGACCGGTCCTCAGGGCTTTCCTGCCTAGAGCGGCCGCGCGTGCAGCCGCCGCTCCGCGGGTGTGGACCGCACCGAACACACCAGTCCTAGCTTGGTGGCGGTGGGAGGGGGAGCTAGAGGTCCGGCGGTGAGGAGGCCTGTCAACTCCAGAGCGGGCCAGAGGGGGAGGAGGGAGTGCTGACGCCATGGGAAGCTCCCACCAGCCCCCAGAGCTGGAAGTGAGCGGGGTACTCGGCGGCAGGGATCAGAATTGGGTCCGGGCCGGGAAGGGAGCGGAGGGCGGACGCGGGCAGGTGCCTTCCCTCCGGGGCCCCGCCCCGACGGTGCTGCTGTGCCATTGGCTGGCTTCAGTCACGTGGCTGTGCCTGGGGCGGTGGGGGTGGACCGCGTTCTCCGCTGGGTCGTCCAATTCAGCGAATACAGATCTAGGACCAATGAATACGTTTCACTATAAAAAGTACAAGTACTTCTAGTGTAAGTACTCGTTGGTATAAGTATGTCCCACGCAGTATTTAGGACATATATATACTAAAAAAGATGCGTTTATCCAAAATTTAAACTTGGCTGGGCACCCTGTGTTTTGAGGGTGGCCATGAGCCCCGGCACAAAGTGGGGTTTCTATTACTATGAAGGATAGGACGGCCGAGGGCTTGTTTCAGAAAGCCTCTCCCAAGAGTACTCTCCGGGAGAAAGTAGGGGCACGAGCTCCCCAGACAGGCCTGGAGTGGCCGGCGGAGGCCAGGGGCTGCCGGTGGCCCTAGACCCTGGAGCAGAGAGGTCCAGAAAGCAACTGGACAGGTGTGTGTGGAAAAGGGGCCAGAGAGGGAGAGTCAGGAACACAAGTGCTGGCTGAGACCCTTGTGGCCTGGGTGTGGACAGAGCGGAGGTGAGCACTAAGAGGGCCCAGAGGAGGGGGCAGCCCGGAGGCGTGAAGAGAGCTGAGACACGTGAGCGCTTTGGTTAGGAAGGAGGGGTCCTCGTGCCACATGCTGCTGAGGGCAAGAAGGGCCACGCCTGAACCACTAGGCTTGTCAGCACTGGTCGTTGTCGACCTTAAGAACAGGGTTAATTGGGGTAGGTAGCTAAGCAGTGAATTGGGAATGCATTATCTTTGGGACAGCTTTAGTTTTTTCTGGATTTGATGTTTGCCTTAATGTTCCCACACTGTCTGCCTTTATCACATCCTTAACTTCAAGTCACCTCAGTGCCTCCTGCCAGGCCCTGGCCCTGCTGCTCCCAGCCAGCTGGGTACTCCTACTGCCCACTGCCCACTTTTCACTCTTCTGGTTTGGAGTCACTTCTTCCTGGACATCTTGTCATTCTCTCCATGTTGCTTGTCTTCAAGTATCTTCCTACAAAACACCGCGGTAAGCAAACTTTCTGAGCTGGCCTGTCTCCAATATCTTTTGCTGGCATGTTAAATTCATAGCCCCTCCTACCTCTGGGCCTTTGCACAGGCCGTCCTCTCTCCATGGACTTACCCACTTGGCCTCCTCCATGACCTGCCTCACTCTTTAGTTCCTTATCCTACCTTGCTTTTTTGGTTGGTTGGTTGGTTTGTTCCCAAGGGATACTAGAACTTTGATCTCCTGTATTTATTTCCGGCCCTCCGCTGCTGGATTGGAAAGCCTCAGGGGGGCAGAGTTTTGTGCTTTTCAGGGCCCAGGAGGGTGGGCACGCACGGAGCCTGTGTGCAGGGGAGGAATGGCTGTTGGGTCATGGACTCTGGGTGAGGGGTTGAGCGGTTCGGGTGCCTGTCAGCAGCCTTTCCCTCCCATCCCCAGGACGCTGTCGGGACTGAAGGGCCACTTGAAGTGCTGGACAGGCTTTGATCGGGAGTCTCAGTCCCTTAGCTAGGGAAATGATAATAATCTTTATTATATTATGGTTGTTTCCTCCTCTTTTCTCTTTGGGCGGCTGCCGACAGTTGCACACTGGGCCTCCCATCAGGTCTGTTTTTCTTTTTTCTTCCCGCCCCCCCGTCTTTTGGTTCACTTCTCTGGAGGCCCCTTGGCCTTCCTCCAGCGCTCCCGCCCACCTCTGTCGCTTCCCAGGCCCCCTGTACTTCTGACCACTGGTGAAGCCTGGGTCTCAGCCCCCAGTCCTCCCCCCGCAGGGACAGGCTGGCCCTTGTGGGGTCCTCGGAGGAGACCCCGTAGGTCTGCCCTGGGATGGCCCGTGGTCCCTTCTTCACCCGGGATGAGGGCTTTCCGGTACCGCACCATCCTGTGTTTGTGCCCCCTTCTAGCACCAAGTAGGGGAGGCCAAGGGCCCCCACCCTACTCGGCCTTTGGAGTCTGGGACGGGTCTGGTCCGGTGTGCCCGCCCCGCTCCCGTGGGCCCAGGCCTAGCTCCGAGCCTGGTACCCGGCCCGGACTGCGGGAGCGCATGGTGGGATCGCAGGTGGTCGGGCTGCCCGGCGACTAGGGTGCGGGTGCAGAGGGGACCCCGAGCAGCAGAAGCCAGAGCAGTGCATGCGAGAATGGACCCGGAGAACAGGTCGACCAGCCTCGGTTTCTTTGTCTGTGAAATGGGTTCCTGATGCGGGCAGAGAGTGTGGGGTGGGGTGGGGGCGCGGCCTTCATGTCACGGGGGAGGCAACAGGCTGAGTGGCGGGCCTGGGACCCTGCTGCCTGGCGGACTTCCCTTCCCTTCCAGGCCACCCCCACTCCTTGCGCTGAAGCCCAGGCTGTGAGGGCCTCGACACTGTCCAGGTGGCTGGCCCTGGGGTCCAGCTCTGCCCCTTCCAAGCTGAGTCTGGCTGTCTCCTCCCTGCCTCCTCCCGGTGCTCTCCTGGGCCCTCCAGACCAGCACTAGGCCAGCCAAGCTATCTTGGGGGGTTGGGGGGCTCAAGGACGTGGCACTGAAGGCCAGGTCAGACCTCTGCAGATGCAGGAACCACCAAAGTCAGGTGGAGCGGAAACGCAGGCCCTTCCCCCCAACTCTGTGCTTGGCTGTTGGGGGCCAGAGGGGCCTCGCCTCCGGCGCAGGGTGTGGGGCTGTGTGTGTGGGGTGGTAGCCAGCAGAGGCTGTGGCCCTCTAGGGGCTGGGCCACTCTGCCCGGAGGCGCCTCTTCTCACCAAGTCTGGGGCCGGAGGTCAGGGACCAGGACTCTGCCTGGAAGCTCCTAGAGCCTCCACCTAGCGCTCCCTCCCTCCGGCCCGCAGAGCAACCTCTTCCCAAATCCCTGCGCTGGCGCTCAAGGCCCACCTCCAAAGCCCTATCTCCCCTTCTTCTGAAGCCCTTTGGCTCCTTCAGGCACACGAGCCACCCCTCCCCATCTTTTCCTGCCTGGACCCCTTCCTGCTGTTGGCTTTGCTGGGACACTTCTGCCATCCCCCTGGTCAGCCTCGGGGGCCCCCTGGAGCCGGTCGGCGGGGGGCTGGTCGGGCTCCTGGAGCCTTCAGGCAGCACACGGAGTGGTTTCTGAATGGATTCGTGGGCTCCTTTGAGATTCTCCATGACTTCACTTTCCTCCTGGAAGATGACAGCCAGGCCCCACACAAATCCTGGCGTCTGGGAAATACAGCGCTGGGTGACTTCCCAATTTGGCGGCCCCCTCCCGCCATGGTCCTTGCACGGGGGGGGGGGGGGGGTGCTGGCTGCGGACGACTTCAGCTCCGGGGTCGGTGTCCTTGCTACTCTGCCCGGGTCCCTCGGTGTGACGCTGGCGAGGGGTCGTCCCTTTCCTAGCCTCTAGGTGATGGTAGCTGCCTCGCTGGACCCCAGGCAGGCGGAGGGTCCCTAGGCCTGGTCCCTTAGGTCTCGGCTCCAACCAAGTGGATGTGGTGAACTCAGTTCCAGGCTGCCCTGCGGGGTCACCGCGGGGAATGCGGGGCGATGCGGGTCGACTCCGGGAAGGGGTGCATAGCTGCAGGGGGCTGGGTTCATAAAGTGTCAGGGGAGGGGTCTGGGATTCCCTGTCTCCTACCCTCACACCCCGCTCCCGGCCCGCAGCGTCGGTAGGCAGGTAGGGCTCTCGGGGACCCGCAAGACTCAGCAAGAGCACCCCCCCCCCGCACCTGCACCGAGATCGTGGAGCGCATGCGCGGGCCGAGGAGGGCGGGGGGCCGGGCCGGGAGGGGTCCTACCGGCCCAGCGCCCCCCGTGCCGGCTGCGGGGATTCGGTGTCGGAGCAGAGGGTTGCTGTGCTGCGCCCGGACACAGGGGGCTGCGGGCGACCTGGGCTTCAGATCCCGCTCCGATCGCGTACCCGCGCGTCCAGCCGGTGTGGCCCCGGGCGCGGGTTCCCAGGGGCGTCCGGCTGGGGAAGCCGCGGCGCCCCTCCCCGGGGCCCCGGGCCGGCGCCGCGTTCAGACAAAGGGGCGGGAGACGGAGATGGAGATGGTTCGGTGACTGCGCCCCGCGGCCGGCCGAAGAGGAGGAGGACGCGGCGCTCGGGCTCCAGCGGCCCGGCCCCAGGGCCCGGCGCTCCCAGGCCCGCGTTGAGGGGTGGAGGCGCCCTGCCGGGAGCCCCCACGGAGCGCCCCTCCGGGCCGGAGACCCCGGCCGCGCGCTCGTCCCCCGCCACCTCGCGGGGCTCGGCCGCTCCGTCGTGCCCCGGGCTGCCCGCGCCATCCCCGCCCAGGCGCACTCCCGCCGGCCGCCCGCACCCGGCCGCCGCGCAGCGCCCAAGTGTGCCATCGGGCGGGCGCGGAGGCGGTGTCTGCTCCCACCCCCGAGATCACATGGTGACCCTCGGCAGCCAATGCAGTGGACGCTAGGACCCTGCGGGACCCCGGGCGCCGCGACTGCACCGGCGCCGCTGCATTATAAATACTTCTCCAAAATGCGGCGCAGCTCCCTGCGCGCGCCCCGGCCGCCCGCCGCCTCCGCCCCGCGCCCCTGAGCCGCCGCCGCCGCCGCCGCCGCCGCCGCCGCCGCCGCCGCGGGTCCGAGGGCGCCGCGCCCTTGCCCTGGGCCCGGGCTGTGCCCGCCCGCAGCCCGGCCCGCGTCCCCGCGCTGCGCCGCCCGGCCGGGTGCATGCATTGTGGGCCTCCCGACATGGTCTGCGAGACGAAGATCGTGGCCGCCGAGGACCATGAGGCGCTGCCGGGGGCCAAGAAGGACGCGCTGCTCGCCGCCGCCGGCGCCATGTGGCCCCCGCTGCCCGCCGCGCCCGGGCCGGCCGCCGCGCCCGCCGCGCCCCCGCCCGCGCCCGGCCCCCAGCCCCGCGGCGGCGCGGGGGGCGCGGGGCCGCCGGGGGGGCGCGGCGTGTACATCCGCGAGATCCGCGCGGCCGAGCAGGAGGCGGCGCGCCGCATCTTCTACGACGGCATCATGGAGCGCATCCCCAACACGGCCTTCCGCGGCCTGCGGCAGCACCCGCGCACGCAGCTGCTCTACGCCCTGCTGGCCGGTCAGTGCGCGGGGCCCCGGCGCGCTCCGCCCGCCGCAGTCCGCGCCCGCCCGGCCCTCCGGGGGGACACACGCGCCGGGCGCCTCCGCCCGCTGCCCCTGCCTCGGGGTCCGGGCCCGCCCGGGACTCGGCCTGGGGGGGAAGCGGACCCCTCGGGCCCCTCGCTCGCGCCCCGACGCGCACCCGCGCGCCACCGGCTCTCTGCGGCGGCCCGGGGCGAGCTGGCCACCGGCGGTGGCGTCCGGGCTCCCGGCCAAGGCGCGCCGGGCGGGGGCGTGGGAACGAGCGCCGCGGAGGGGAAGGGGCTGCGGGCGGGGGAGAGGGCCGGGTCGCCACCCGCGTCCCCCTCGGTGCGCCCCCGCCTGTCCGGTCCCTTCCCGGGTCATCCCGGGTGGGGGCGGGGTGACGGCAGGTAGCGCCCGCTGCTGAGGCTCCGAGCCTGGCGCGTGGAACTATATATAATCCGCGGGGCGGGGGAGGCTGCCTCGGCGGCTCCAAGTGCTAATTTATGAGGGGAAGACAGCCAGCTCCCCGGGGTGCCGGGGGAGGGCGAGCACCGAGGAGGCAGAGTGAGGGGGCCGGGGGGGGGGGGGCACCCCCGCAGGGGCTTTGAGACCTTTCCTCCGAAGCCCCGGAGGGTGATGGTTCCCATTTCGCAGGTGAGGAGCTTGAGGCTGGGGGTGTGTTACTCTCCCCCAAGGTCATGCCGCCAAAGTGACTTTCGCTGCAGGCTCCTTGGCGTCCCTGCAGCCTGGATGAATCTGGAAGCAATTTCGGCTCCCCTCCCTGCCCGGCCGCCTCTTAACCCCCCGGGGCTAGCCCTGGAAAGAAGGTGGTCCTGGGCCTTCCGAGGGAAGGTGCCCCCGCCCTTTCCCCACTTTTGCAAGGCTGAGACAGCCTGCGGGGGCCGGGTAGCTTCCCATCTGGCTAGAGTGGCAGGGTGTGTGCAAAGCCCCTTCCACGCTTGGGGGGCACACGGGTGGTGGGCACGCCCCGCCCCCCAGGAAGCCTTGGTGGGGCTGTGCCGGCCAGTGAGGGCAGCCTGCCCAGAGGTCCTTGCGGCGATGTCAGATGCGTCCTCAGGACAGGAGTTTGGGAACAGGGCCGAGCCCGGCCTCCTCCAAGTGGCACCTTTGGCGAGGCCTCTCCGCGCCTGCGCCTGGCCGCCTTATTGAGCGGGGAGCGGGGGTGGGGGCGTAGGGGTCCCCGGTCCAGCTCACCCGGCTGTCCTCCCCCTGCAGTGCTGTGTTTCGCCCTGACACGCTCGCTGCTGCTGACGTGCTTGGTGCCGGCGGGGCTGCTGGGCCTCCGCTACTACTACAGCCGCAAGGTGGTCCTCGCCTACCTGGACTGCGCCCTGCACTCAGACATGGCCGACATCGAGCAGTACTACATGAAGCCGCCTGGTAAGCCGCTGCTCCCGCCGCCCGCTGCCCCTCGCATCCCCCGGCAGCCCCTCCTGGCCCGGGCGGCCTAACCCCGGCACCTGGACAGACAGGCCTCGGGGGTGGGGGGCACGGCCCGCTGTAACCCCGAGGGCGCCTTCGAAGTCAGGGCAGGTTCTGGCCCCGGGCTGGGGGTGCAGCGGGCGGGTGGGGGGCTGGGGCGCCCGAGCTAGGTCCTGGGTGCTGAGGCAAGGCCGGAGGTGTCCACACACACAGACCCTGGGCCTGTGTCGTGCTTCCTGGGACCGGAGGGCTGCGGGTACCGCGGCTCTGCGCTTGGTCCTGCCTGCAGGAGGCGCTCCCCCGAGCTGGCCCCGGGGCTGGGGGTCTGCTGTGCTTTGCGGGGCCTGGGCTGGCCCAGAGTGCCGGGGGCCTGGTGTGGCAGGTGCAAAGGGCCTCCTGGTGGGGAGAGGGTTCTGTGGGGGTCTCCGAGGGGTTGAGCCCCCACTTCTGGTCTCGGGGCCACTCAGCGTGGCAGAGGGTCTCACCCCGGGCCCCTGGCCTTCTGCACAAGGAGGGACTGGGTCTGGCCTGGAGTGGCCTGCATCTCCCTGGGGGCCGTTCTGGTTGTCAGGGCTGAGCCGGAGGCAGGCCAGGCCCTAGGAGGCAGGACCCCAGGGTTTCTCTCCCGTCGGGAGCCAGAGAAGGGAGGCTTTGTCTCCGTCCTCTGGGACGTGAGGGTCTCCCAGGTGCTGGAGGCTTCCCAGGCTTGGGAGACAGAGCAGCAGGGGCCCCAGCACTTGGTAAGGGCCACAGACGGGCAGCGGGGGACGAGAGGCGCAGGGATGCTCCCCTTGGCACTGCCAGCTCCCAGGGAGCCGGCCCATCCTGTGGCGCCCCGCCTGCCCTCCCATCTGCACCCCTGCAGCTGCCTGGCCAACCTTTGGCACCTTGGCTTCTCCTCCACCCTTTCCTAAGCTTAACTCAGCCTACTGGCCTCCGTGGAGTTGCCCGGGACGGGAGGGAGCGCGAAGGCGAGCCCCACCTCGCTGGAGCCCAGGTCCAGGCAGCAGAAGCAGAAGGGGGCTCAGGGTGGGCGTCAGGGTGGCACAAGGATGCTGCTCTTTCTGCGCTGTGGTTTCCCTGGGTGCGTGGGGGGGGGGGTGCGCTTGCCCCCTGGGACGCCTGGTAGGTTGCAGGGAGGTTCCACTGAGGCAGGGAGGCTCCCCGCAGTGGCCGGGGCTGGGCTGCGCAGGAGATGGGAAGATGGGGTCTGACCTGGGTGTGTGTGGGGGGAACCAGAAGTCCTGGACGGAGGGCAGGCCAGCTAGTGGGGGTCCGTCAGGGCCGCTGCCGCTGCCGAGCTCGGGCCGCACGCTGGGTCTCCGGGGACGGTGGTGAAGCTGATGCCGGGAGACAGGACAGTGGGGGGCCCTCGGGGTCGGGTGGAGGAGTGAGGTCTCTGGGTAAGGTCAGCTGCAGAACCTTTACGGGGCAGAGTGTGGCCACTCGAGGGCAGGTGGCCGTGGTTGGTGGCAGACACGGCCGTGGGGGCTGGAGTGGCCGTGAGCAGGGCGAGCGCGTGTGGGGCGCCTCAGAGTGGGCACCCCTGTTGGCCAGCCCCTGCCTCCTGGGGCCTCTGGGCCGATGGTCAGCCGAGGTGACCGGGCTCCCGTGCCCTGCAGGCCTCCCCTCCCACGTTCATTCTCTCTCTTCTTGCTTCCCTCCTGATCCCCCTTCAGCCCTCCTCCTCCTCTCCCGGCCCTGCGTGGGGCTGTGATTGGTCCGGGCCATTGGTGGGGACAGCTGGCCTGGCCACTGGACTCCTGCCCAGGAGAGGCCAGGGTCAGTGGGAGGCGTGCAGGGGTGCCACCCGTCCTGGTTCCCCACTTGGACCATCCCCGGAGCCTGCCAAGGGCGTGCTTCTGCCCGATCCAAGCAGGCCACGGGCCTCCCAGACTCAGCAGCTCCGGACGCGGGAGCGTGGAGGCCACAGGACCTCCTGAGGCCCCCGGGGGCATGGCTCCTGGAGGGGTCCTGCTGCCCCGGCCTGTCCTCCCAGACCCCCCCGAAGTGGGGTCCTTTGTAGGGGTCCTTCCGGAGGTTCCCTCGTGGCACCTGGCTCTCTCCAGATTCCTGGTGTGGATGCGTGGGGACAAATGTGCTGGGAGCCAGGGCCTGTCCGTGGCCATCCACGGCCATCCAGGCGACGGCTCGGGGGCAGCTGGGCAGAGGAGGGGTCTGCGTGGCGGAGGAGGCCTGCCCGGCTCTCGGTCCTGGGGGCAGGACTCTGGCCCAGGGCAGGGGCCGCCGTGCACCGTGGGTGGCGGGCAGGCTGGGCCCAGCTCTT
Source organism: Nasua narica (assembly GCA_028533885.1). Lineage (NCBI taxonomy): Eukaryota > Metazoa > Chordata > Mammalia > Carnivora > Procyonidae > Nasua > Nasua narica. The sequence continues at coordinate 1,027,397 of CM052800.1, forward strand.
CCTGCCCCGAGGGCGCCGCCGGGTCGTGCCGCCGCCCTGACTGCCGTGTCCCCGCAGGCTCCTGCTTCTGGGTGGCCGTGCTGGACGGCAACGTGGTGGGCATCGTGGCGGCGCGGGCCCACGAGGCAGACAACACGGTGGAGCTGCTGCGCATGTCGGTGGACTCGCGTTTCCGTGGCAAGGGCATCGCCAAGGCGCTGGGCCGCAAGGTGCTGGAGTTCGCGCTGGTTCACAACTACTCGGCGGTGGTGTTGGGCACGACGGCGGTCAAGGTGGCCGCCCACAAGCTGTACGAGTCGCTGGGCTTCAGACACATGGGCTCGAGTGACCACTACGTGCTGCCCGGCATGACCCTGTCGCTGGCCGAGCGCCTCTTCTTCCAGGTCCGCTACCACCGCTACCGCCTGCAGCTGCGCGAGGAGTGAGCGCCGCCCGCCGCCCCGTCCGCCCGCGCCCGCCTGCCCGCCGCCCGGGCCTGCTTGCAGACGCTCCCCTTGGCGTTTGTGGTGGGTTTTCCTTGTCAACATCACGCGGTTCTCCGGCCGGCTCGCCGGGGGGCGGGGGGCCGTGGCGCCTCTGGGACGCTCTCGGGGCTCGGTTGTGTGCGGCCCGGCCCCCCGCCCCCCGGCCTGCTGGGGCTGCGTCCTGAAGAGTGACAGCATGGACCCCGCGGGCCCACGTGGCTGCTCGCCCCGCGCGGGGGGCGCCTCCCGGCCCGCCGAGCACAGAGCCTCCGCGGCGCGGCCCCTGCCCGGCAGACCCCCAGCCTCCGGCCCGCGGGGCACCGAGCTGGCCACGGGCCCCGCTTCGCTCCGTGCATGCTGAGGACATGGCCTGGCTGCCGCATGCCCACGGCCCCCCCGCCCGCTGCCCCGCCCGGCCCGGGCCCACCCCGGGCAGCGCCCCCTGCCCGGCCCACCTGCGCCCGGGAGGGCTCGCGCGCCTCTCACCGCCCCCGCTGTCCCCAGCTCTGCTTCGTCACCGAGTCCGGTTCTTTCCTTCCGGTCCCTGCCCCTCCCCCGCCCCGGCTTCGCTGCCGGCTCATCTCCCAGGGGCGTCCCCGCAGCCACCCGTGGTCCTTCGGGAGAGCGGGGTGGGGACGCAGTCGTGCGGTCGCCTCCCCCCAGGCCCCGCTGGATGACGGTGGCCTTTCCCAGACCCCCGAGGACCGCTCTGCCTCACGGCTCACGGGCTCTGCCCTGTGAATCTTGGAAGCCAGGCCACTGCCCACACCGCCGAGCCGACAGCTTCTCCCAGCCTGAAACCGACCTATTTTTTAATAAGTTATTTAGACAGAATAGCACTCTGCATGACTTTAATTCTTGGGACAAAACGGTAGTTGATACCTTAACACACGCGCGCGCACACACCTGTGTGGTCTAGAACGTGCACTATTTCTGGCCCAGTTTGGTGGGGGCGGGTGGCCGGGTGGGTGGAGGGCTTCAGATTTTGAAATCTGCAGGGAGACCCTGACTTCGCATTCTTTCCCTCAAAAGAGCGTTCCTGGTCTGTGAGGAGGCTCTGGGCTGCCTCTGTCCAGCCTCGACCTGTGGGACAAAGGGCAGGATGGCGGCAGTCCCCGCTGCCCCTGGGGGGAGCGAGTGCGGTCGGCCTCGGCGGGGGGGCGGGGGGCCGCCTGGCCGTGCTCCCAGCCGCTCCTTCCCGGGGCGGGAGGCGGCGGTCAGGTTGGGGGGGCCTGGGTGGGGGGAGCAACGGGGTCGTTGGCCGTGCCCGCGTGTCCAGCTCGTGAGCCTGGACCCGGCCGTGGTGGCAGGAGGGCCATCAGTGCCCACCGAGGCCCCTCTATTTCGGGAGCTGGGAGAGGGGGAGTGGCAGGCGCAGCGGGCCATGGGGCTGGGTCCCGCGAAGGGGGACACAGAGGGGACGTTCTCAGGCGCTTCGGAAACGAGCCAACGCGTGAAGCCAGCCCAGTCTCCCGAGGGGCCTTCCTTGCCGTCAGCAATCGAGATATTTGCAGAACATTGTATAGACCCCGCTCTCCCCTGTACATTTCTCCCTGGTGGCGTCTGGGCCCTGGTCGGGGATGGGAGTTTTGTAGACTGTACAGAAATCGGCACCCTATTTTCTTGCAGCTCTCAGATTTTGTTAATCTGGATTATACAGACAGACGTAAAGTGTTTTAGCAAAATGGAAAACAAACAGTTGTGCCTTTTTCCTCTTTCTGTTTGGTTTGGTTTCGGCGTGGGCGGCCTTGGCCGGCGTGGGCGCATTGGGGCTGCGGCTGGCTGGAGGCCTGGTGGGGCAGGAAGGACAGGTGGGCGCCACGCGGGCCCGGCACGGTGGGCTTGTCTTATCTGCAGGGCCCGGGGGCGCTGCAGCTTCCGTCGACCCTGTGCCTTTGGAGCCTGGGGGTCCCCGGTGTGGGGACGTGTGGGTGGGGCCGGCGCTGCCAGCTTCTGGGGGACGTTGACCAAAGCGCGTGACCCCGGTTGCTCCCGGGCAGACGTGCGGCCCTCTCCCGTCCTGCCGGCGTCTGTCTGTCCGTGTAGGATCTGTGGGCTGGGGGCGGGCGCTGCAGTGTCTTCCCCAGTTGGGTGGCCCGCGGTGGCCGTGTGCGGCAGGGTGGCCCGTGTGCGGCTCGGCAGGCCCCGGGACCGCAGGGGCAGCGGGTCCCCCGCCCTTCCGCGGGGCCGGAGGCTGGGCGCACTCGTGGAGGACGCGTGTCCCTGGCTGGCCACTTCCCTCCAGCCTGGGAGCCAACTCGCCCACAAACGTGCACCGAGATGCACATTTTATACATTTGTAGAAATTTGCTCTTACTACTTCTACCTCTGTGAAGCATCCGCCTGGGTTCCGCTCAGTCGTGAGCCTGGGCAGCTCTCTGCGCTGGCAGGCCCTGGGCCCCCTCCCTGTCCCTGCTGGCCTCCTGGGCCTCCCCCAGGGGCTCCTGCCGAGGCCCCGGGAAGGTGGGCCCCCAGGCACGGCCCCTGCTCAGGAGACAGGGCTCCCGGGAGTTTTGGAAGCCTCTGCTTTTGGACGGGAAAGCAGGAGGTGGAGTGTTCCAGAATGTCTTTGTTGGATGAGCCTGGAACGCAAGCCCAGCGGCAGCGGGGGCAGTGGGAGGCCGGGCAGCCGGGAGCTCTAGCCCCTCCGGATGGCCCAGTGCCACCCGCGTCCCTGGGGCAGTGCCCACTGCCCAGGGATGGGTCTGCGAGAGCGGCCCCCGAGGGCATGGCCTCCCCCTGCTGCCCTTGCCAGGATGGGGCAGAGACGGGCCAGCCCGCCGCAAGGACGGGGGTGCAGCCCCACAGCGGGGCTGAGGCCACGAGGTCCTCGGGCAGCCCCCATTCTGCCCTGCGTGTCCTTCCTCAGGGAAGGTCTTTCCGGGGGACAGGCTGGGGGCTGCTGCTCACAAGGCTTCCGTGAGAATCCGGCAAGTGCTCGGGAGGCTCTCTGGGCCACAGCGAGTCATACTGGCAGTGTGAGTGCCCGCCCTCTGCCCTGCCCCTGCCCGCCCCTGCATGCCCCTGCCCGCCCCTGCCTGCCCCAGCCTGCCCCTGCCCTGCCCTCTGCCCTGCCCGCCCCTGCCCTGCCCTCCCCAGCCCGCCTCTGCCCTGCACCTGCCCTGCCCCTGCTTGCCAGCCCTTACCCGCCCTATGAGGCCTTGAGCCTGGGCCCCTCGCTGGGCTGGGGCCAGGTCAGGAGCTGAGTAGCAGAGCCGCCCCCGTCTGTGTCCAGGGAATGGCTGAGAGTCCCCGAGCCTCGGGAGCCCGGCCCCCTCCCCAGCAGGTGGGCAGCGTGGATCCCGTGTCTGTGTGAAGCTGCTTCCGTGACGCTGTTTTGGCCACGGCCGGTGTCCCTGTGCTGGTGGGCCGTTGGCCGAGGCTCTCGGGGGCTTGTGCCCTGGGCTGGTGCGGGGCAGATGCCGGAATGTCTGCTCTTTGGCGCCACGAGCGAGCCTGGGCTGGGGGAGGGGGGCCCCAACCCGCCATTGTTGGATGTGTTTTTTATGTAGCAGCAATAATTAGCCATTTTGAAGAAGGGGTGTGTCTGTGTGCGTGCGTGCTTGTGTGTGTGCACACGTGTGTGAGTGCGCGGTGACAGGGAGGGGACCTCCTGCTGCCGCACGCGTGGGCCGGCGCTAAGCCCCACGCCGAGCGGCAGGGGCCCGGGCTCGGTGCCGTGCTTCCTTCTCCCAGGCCTGCCCCGGGGCCCGGCGGACCTTGAATGTAGCTGCCCCCCGCCCCGAGGAGGGCACGGACGGGCCTGTGGGAAGCGGGCGCCCCCGGGCTGAGCCTTTGCCCGGGTCTCTGGGTGTGGGGGGGCCGGCAGGGGCGCCCACTCCGCCAGACCAGCCGAGACCAGACGCGATGACGGGGCGTCCCCTGGGTCAGCGGTCGGACCGCAGCTGCTGCGGACGCCGTGTCTTTGGGCGGGCAGAGCCCAGATGGGGCCGCGGCGGTGGGGGCGCTTCCCGTGGTTTACTGCCGATGACCCCACGACTACGGCAACTGTCCCGAGACCCCCGGATGTGCCAGAACCCTCGGGAGGGTCCGGAGGGGCGGAGGAGACGGGCCACGGGGCCGGGGCGCGGGGGCTTCCTGCGGGGCTGTGAGCAGCGGGCGGGGGTGCTGGGGGCCCGCTGCCCATGCGGCCCCGGGGCTGCTGTTTTTCAATAAAACCAGAGCTGACGGAACCGGACTCCTGTGCGTTCTTGAGGTGCCTCCACCTGGCGCTTGGCCTGGAGGGGCTGCTTTTCCGGAGATGCTGGCCTCCTCCTCGGGGGTGGGGGCCGGGGTGCCCCCCGGAGCTGAGGCCGCCGTCCCCGTGCTGGCCGCCCTGGCCGGGCTCCGCCTGGCACTGGGCACCCCCGGGGAGCAGCTCAGCTCTGAGGGGCCCGGGCGATGGCGTCAGGCCACCTCCCTCCCGGGGGCTGTGAGGGAGGATGACCCGTGGGTGCTGGGGACAGCGAGGCGACGTCCAGCCCTGACAGCTCACTGCGCGGCCTTTCCGTCCGCAGGGTCGGCCTCCCGCTGCAGGGAGGGCTTGGGGCAGCCTGTAGGGTCAGCGTCTGCGGCCGGAGGGGCCGGCTTCCGTGGGCAGCTCGCCCTGGCCCTTGCTGCCGGGGGCACGAGCCGCGTTTGGACATCAGCCTGGGGCCGGTGTGCAGCCCAGCAGTGGCCGTGTCTCTGAGGTGACCGTGTGAGGACGGGCCCCCTGGAGGCGAGGCCACCCCCTTGCACACGGACACAGGGACACGCACCGTGGCTGGCATGGAGGGGCCAGCTCTCCAGATCTGGAGCGTTCCACTGTATAGTGGTCAGGCCGGACCGTACAGACCCTCGTGCATCCTTGGGAATGACACTGGGAATGACACTGACAGTACCTCGAGGCCTCGAGAAAAGTGGGCCTGGGCCCGGTAAGCAGAGAAGTAGGCTCGGCACAGGAGGCTGAAGCCCGGCCACCGCGTCCCTGAGCAGCTCTGGTGCCCGCCAGAGGGAAGGCCTCGCACGTGTCCCCCACCCAACAGGTGCCGCGGGGGCCCTCAGAACCTGGACAGGGAGGCACACGGGAGGGGAGGCCCTGGGGTGCTCGGACAGCCTGGAGGCAGGACCCCCAGGGAGCCCTTTGGGGGCGAGGCGGCCGAGCAGAGGCGCAGGAACGGGCTGGGCTGCAGTCCCCTCTGCGGCTCGTATGACCACGTAAACTTTCTGTGGCCCGTGTCCCCCCGTGCAAGGGGTCCGCCGTGAGGCTGTTGGGGTGCAGGGTGTGGGAGAACCACTTTGAGAGGAGAGCGGGGAGCTGGCTGGCTTCCAGGGACTGGTCACAGCAGGTTCATGGGGAGGCTGGGGGAGCCCAGGGGTGTTGACTCCAGAGGCCCCGCCGGCCTGGCCTCTAGGAGATGCGGGCACGTGGGCGTCGGCTGAGAGCACGGAGCCCACGGCCGCCCCGCTGTGCTCACTCTGGCGCTGCGGCTGTCAGGGCGGCCTGGGAGGAAGGGGTCCCGCCGTGGCCGTGGGGAGCTCGGGACTCCAGGCTGCTGGCAGCTCCTGGGGCACCGGCCAGGTGCCGAGCAGCTGCCTCAGGGGAATGCCGCCCGGGCTCCGTGGGAGAAGGGCCGGGAGTGCTCCCGGCTCGGGCGCCCAGCTCTGGGGGCTGCGGGCATGGCGTCTCCCACCCACCAGAACTCACTTGCACAGAGACTCGGCCTGCTTTGGAAAGGCTTTTACTCGGGGGGACAGCCCCGGGGCCGGATGTGGCCCTCTCCACGGCCTGCTCTCGCTGGGAGCCAGGCAAGCGCCCAGTGCTGACCTTGGGGAAGGCCACACAGTGGGCTGGTGGAAACCAGTTCTCTCCTCCCACTGTTGCCTGGGGCTACAGACAAAATGAAGGCGAAAAATGCACGGGATAGGTGCTGACGAGGGGCCGGCGGTGGCCCGCGGTTGCTTGGAGACTCAGCAGGACGCGGGCTGGACCGAGGCCCCGGGGGCCTCCTGCAGCGGCACCAGGTGCCCCCACGAGTGGCCGGTGCTCAGGCTCACCTTCAGGGGCACCTGTGGGCAGCGGCGGCGGTCAGTTCCAGGCCCAGGCTCGCCCTTCCCTCGGGGGGGCAGGGGCCCCGGCGCCCGGCAGCCGCTTGGCCAGAAGACGTGATTTGACGCGGCCACACGCTCATGGGGACAGGCTCGGAGCACCCCAGCTCCCAATACCTCGACCATGGCTGACCCGCCCGGGACTCCGCGCCAGGGAGCAGGCCTGCAGGGGCCCTATGGGGGAGATGCCAAAAGGGGGCCTGGGGAGCCCTCCCGCGTGGGACCTTGCCGCGGCCCTCGACCATGGTGCAACGGCTCCCTCGCAACAGGAACGGGCCTGTGGCTGTGGTCCCCCTCTGCCCCCCGAAGGCCCCACACCCTCCACACATCTCCAGGCGCTCTGGGACGGAGGGGCAGGTGGGGGAGGGCAGCAGTCTGGAGGCTGGGGGGGCGTGCCCCGCATCCCGGCTCTCCTGCCCCTGGCGGCTGGGCTCTCTTCTCCCGTCTGGGAGGCGCTGGCCGAGAGAGTGGCCCTCTGGGGGGAGCCTGGCAGAGCTGAGTGGGGCCCCCCGCCCCCCCGCCCTCCCCGCCCCCCCACCTGTAGCTGCAGCTCCAAGGCCGGCACGTCCCGCAGGGACTCCATGGTCCCCCTGACGAGAGCTGGAACAGAGGGAAGGGGGGTGGGCAGCCCCCAGCCTTCTGGGCAGAGACGGGGCATCATGGGAATGCCCAGGCCCCAGCCCTGCCCCGGCCCCCAGACTCCCCAGTTATTCCGAGTCCACACGGCCAGCCGCGCCGGCGGGTCCCGCAGCCCCGGCAGCCCCGGCATCACCGTGCGGCTGGTGCCACTGGCCGCACCCCTAGCACAGGCCTGAGCGCACCTTAGCCGCCCGAGCCGTGGTGGCCGACCTCCCCCCCAGCCCCAGGCTCAGCCAGTGGGGGCCTGGGCAGGGGGCTGGGGGCCGCCAGCTCTGTGCAGAGGCCCCGGGGCTGGGAGGAGGAGGGAGCTCGGGCCCCCCCCGGCTGGTGCAGGGGGGACAGGAGGCCCCCTGCTTCCACCAAATGCCCGTGAACTTGCGTGTGACGGCCACGCCGGGAAGGGCAGCTGTGTGGTGCTGGCGGGCTGGCCCGGCCGTGTGGCCTCAGTTGCCCTCCAGCCCTGAGAAAGGTGCAGCCCGGGCAGGGGAGGGGTCCGCTGGCTTAGGGGTTCTCGGAGTTTGCTCAGAACTTTTGCCCCTTTGATCAACAACTATTTCATTCCGTCCTACTAAATCATCTGCAATTTTCGATACAGAGATTGTGGCAGAAAGACCCCCTGAAGGGGGGGTTCTCCCCCTCCCCCGGCTCCGGGCTCAGCTGGCCAACTCCCTGGGGGCTGGTCTCTGGGTGCCCGAGTGGGCCAGCAGCTACTGAGGGCCGTGCACCTGGGCTCCGTGGCCTTGTTTCCCTCTCCGCACTGTGCGGAGGGTTGTGGCGGGGGGGAGGAGGGCAGAGGCCGGGGCGCAGGGCTGCTGGGTCACTGGGAGGGCAGCATGCCCCCCGGCCTGGCATGCGTGTCGGGAGCCCTACAGAGGGGCCCCGGCCACGCTGGGGAGCCGCAGGGGGTCCAGGACGCTGGCCCCCTCCCCCGACTGGGGAAATACCAGCTGTGCAGGGAACGGTGCACCGCGGGAGGCGGTCCCCATGGTAGGGTGGGGTCCACGCTCTGGGCCCGGGGGCCACAAGGCCAGCACGTCCAGAAGGGGAGTCCGCATCATCCAGGAGCCCTGATGCCGCGGCAGACCCCACAGGGAGGACTGGGGCGAGGCCAGGATCGGGTAGGGAAGTGGCCTTGAGCTCCCGGAGGGGCAGACCCGCCGGTTTGCGTTAGCTTTCCGCTTTGTGCCGCCAAGCTCACCTGCAAACTCGGGAACCTGCGACTCTTCCACGTCAAACAGCAGCTCGTCGTGGATCTGGGCGACCAGCCTGCAAGACACGGCCCACGGGGAGTCACCCTGAGCTGTGGCCTCGCGTGGCCACCACGGAAGGCTGCACGGTGCCCCAGGCCGCGTGACTGGGGGGGGCGTGCGAAGACCCAGGACGACCCCTGCTGCCTGGGCTCCCCTGCCTGTCACCAGGAGAGTCTCGGGGAAGGACAGGAGTTCAGGTGAGAAGTGACCGCAGCCTTTGGGTCCCGCCACAGGGAGCACCTGGGACACCCAGCCAGGACTGGACGTCAACGCCTTCCCCCAGAGTCGAGGCCGCCAGCCCTCAGCAAGTCCCTGCTCCTGGTCTCAGGAGGGCTCGGGTCAAGGGCCAGCGGCCCGCAGGGCCTGCGTTCTGCGCAGGGTGGGATCTGGGCTGACGCAGGTGCTCTGGGCGGGGGACGCCTGCGTGGGCTGTGGCCTGGGGCAGGGGAAGGTGGCTTGCCCTGTGCGCTCAGGGAGGGGAGGCGTGGTGCAGGTGACCCGCAGGAAGGACGGGGTGTCAGGAGGGCCCTGTGCTCTGGCCCTTGTGTGACTTGCTGTCTCAGGACTGGGCCTTCGGGGTCAGAGGCCCTGTCCGGCCCCTGTCACTTTGCAGGCGTGGCGCGGGAGGGAGAGGCGGCAGGCGGGGGCACTAGGAAAGCCGGGCTGCCCAGGAGAGGTGCGTGGCGGCCCCCTGGACGCACGCCCGGCTGGGGGAGGGAGCCGCCACTCTTCCTCCCGCGGGGCAGACATGAGTGCCACGTTCGGGGGGCCCCGGAGCTTCGGCCCCTCCGGCCTCTGCCCTCTGCGGGCAGGGAGAGCATCCCCCCACCTTCCAGCCGCCCTCCGGGAGCCGGCACAGCGGGTGGCACGGCCGAGGTGGGGTCTCGGCCCCCTCGGGATGCTCGCGGTCAAGGCGCAGAAACCCAGACAAGGCCCTCGGCCCTCGGAGCTTCCCTGAGATTCAGCAGCGGCAGAGTTCACGCTTCTCGACGTGAGGCCGCGAGTCGGAGCCGCCGCTGCGGCAGGACCTAAGAATAGGCCCGAGTTGTGAGTCACTCACACCGGCTCCCACAGCTGCCGGCCGCCTTCCCGGACCGCCAGCTGGGAACTGGGCACGGGACCCAAGAGGCGCAGAGACGCCCGCGTGGGGCGGCCAAGCGCGGTCGGACCCCGCTGTTTCTGGGCCCTGACTGCCCCCCACCCTGGCTGGGGGGCCATCTCACCGCCCGCGGCCTCCCTGCTGGCCCCCCGGCCTCAGAGCAGGCTGGTTCTTCCCGGCCGCTCCCCACCGCGCGGCCCAGTCGCTTGCCTCCCCGGGGCCCCGGGGCCGACACCTTCTCTGCCCCCTTCTGAGGCGGGAGATGGCATGCCCCGCGGCCTCGAGGGAGGCCTGGCCAGGCGGCCGGAGGTCAGAGGGCGCCCCTGGTGGCCGGCTGATGGCCCGTCTTCCACAGACCGCCCCACATCTTCCCCGCGGGGCAGGGGGAGGAAGGTCTTCCAGAAGGAGCGGGGAGCAGGGCGGCTCCCAGGGGCACGGCGGGAGCAGTAGCAGCAGCTCTGCGGCTCGGGCGGGGAGGCCCGGCGCTGGTCCAGCTCTGCACGGGCTCTGAGCCTCGGTTTCCCCTTGTCTGCACTCAACCATCTCTGAAACTTCTTTCTGGCTCCGACACGTTCCAAAACCTAGAAAGGCCTGTTCACGGAGACCCCGTGTCCTGAGAGGCCGAGACGGGAGCCCTGAGCGCTGACACCCCTGCCAACAGCCGGCAGCCTTCTTGCCCTGGGTCTGTGGCTGCTGCCGCCAGGGGCCGGGGGTGACTGGCTGAGGCCCGCCGGGCACTTGCCCCACGCGGCACGACCACGAGCCTGTGGTGATGCGTCTCGCGTCCTCACACGTGGCTTGTGGCGGCTTATTGTACACTCAATCCGGAACCTCTCCCCTTGTTCCGGGAAGAACAGCAGTGGGAAAGGCCCGGGATTCCACACGGAACTGCATCATGTTGTCACATGGCACGTTTGCTACGGGAGGCTTTTCCCAGAGACCTCGAAGCCTGAGACGGGGCGGCTGGGTGCCGAACCCCGGAGCAGGGACCATTCGTGCTCAGCTCTGGACTCGCTCGTCTAAGACGATCCTGAGTCCCCACGGACCATCTCCCCTTATCAGTCCCACAAAACCCCCAGACGGATCAGACTTCTCTGGACTACGAGGACACAGAAGCAGAACCACCGTGCGGCCTTCGGTTCCGGCCACTCGAGCCCCCTCCAAAATGGACCCCATGGAAAGCACGCCAGGGACCAGGACCCAGGGGGCAGGGGCCTGGAGGCCCAGCACTCAGCGTTGGAGGGTGGGGGGCGCAGACGGACACGGGGCAGGAGAAACCGAGTGGAAAGCGTTTCCCATTCTGCTCTCACCTCTGGCCCCACCCGTGGCTGCAGAAACCGGAGACGCGGCCCAGACCCTGGTGCAGGAGCAGGTAACTTAGAGCCGCAGATTCGGGCCCCCGCCCGCCATCGCTCCTCCCCAGACCCAGGCTGGCGGCCACGGAGGCCCCCTCCCCCGGCGGGCGCGCGGTGGGTGGGAGGCGGTGTCTGGGGCAGCCGCTGCAGAGGGGCCGTGGGGCGGCAATGTGCCCCTTGGGGACAGTCCTCTCCCCGCCCTTCACTAGGACGCCAGCCACAGTCTCTGGTGCACATTTCTGCACAGAATTGCTGGAGTTGCCAGAAAAACCCAGGTTCAAATGTCAAAATGAACAGTAGGACATCTGTGAAGTGGGAGAAGCCTTTTTTGGGGGGGGCGGGGAGAAGCCTTTTTAAGGAAAGATGAAGGACCTCAGATCAAGAAGGAAATCAAGCCCGAGAAGTAGGACAGTACCGAGGCCAAGACGGAACTCCGATGGAGAGGGTCCCGCCGTGCAGGTGACCCCTCTCAGTCACAAGAGGAGACGTGTTGGCCCAGCTCTGTCGCCCCGGAAGAGCTCGTCGGCAGGGACAGGCCCGCTCCGGCCCAGAGACCACCCCCAGAGTGGCAAACACCCGTGCACGGGGCCCAGGCAGGGGAGCCGCCCTTCTGGCTTGGACACACTCACTTCTCTGGGGGACTTCCAGAGGAGCGAGCAGGAAGGGGTCCCGGGGTTCTGGAGCAGCCCCCGCCCCCTGGCCCCTGCACTGGTGTTAGGACCGTGGTTCTGGGCCAGCAGAGCTGGACAGGGGCTCCCGTCACCCAGACTCCTGGATGCTCAGCCACGGAAGCAGAGAAGGAAACCGGAGAGAGCTGGGCCCGGAGGGGGCTGGGCTCTGGGGGCCGGGCTGGGTGTCCGGGACACCGGTGGTGGCAGCAACAGGCCCCGGGAGTGGGGGCCGTGTGGAGTCTCCACGTCCTGACCTGGGCTGTGCCCGCAGGGGCTCACACACACCCGGGGAGATGCACTCCGCACCAGCTGAACCTCACGAGGCCTCCTCGTGTCACAAGGCCGGTGGCCCGTGGCTACCGCAGCGGCCATGGGCTGGCCCCTGGGCACCGGCCCGAGCTGGGAGGCAGGGGCTGTCCTGGGATTACTGAGAGGAGCCCGGGCTCGGGCGGCCCCTCCGCTTGGGGTTCACGGGAAGTGGAGGCATTGCTTTGCTCCTGGGGTGTGCGTGCGCGTGGCCCAGCCACGGTGCCAACCCACAGAACCACAGGCTTCCCACCCGAGCCCTCCTCAGGGCCAGGGGTCAGGCTGGGCGGGCGACCACTCACTCACTGACCTGGCCGTCAGGGCAGGGGAAGCGGTCACGGCGGCGAAGACGCGGATCATGGCCATCTTGCAGAGGTCCGCGGCTGAACCTGAGGCGACAGGGGGCCCTGTTTCACGGACCACGTGCGGCCCAGGGCCCTGCAGCAGGGGCTCGGCCGGCACACTCCAGCTCCGCCCAGCCCGGCCGTCTCCGTCCTCCAAGCCGGGAATGCGGACCTCCCCCCGATCCCCCCCCCCCCCCGCCCCACAGCCTAAAACAGCCCGATCCCCCATCCCACAGTTCCAGCTGAGCAAGAACCCAGCCCGTGGGCCCGGGTCCTCTGCTCGGGGCCTCGTAGCCGGAGATCAGTGTGCGACCCGAGCGTGACCTCATCTGCAAGCCCGATGAGGGAAGACCCGCTCCCGAGTGAGCCCAGGTCATTAGCCACGTTCTCTGCGCGCCGTGCGGGAGCAGTGTTCCTGTGTCGCGGCTGCTGGGGGCCATGGGCCGCGAGCCGTGAACCGTGCGTCCGGCTGCCCTCGGGTCCTTGCCCAACAAGCAGTTTGCCTCTTCACGGCCGGCCGGAGGGCACCTGCTGCGTGACTCCCCGACTCTCACCCCTATGCGGTTTTTTAGGGGCCGCCGGAGTTAGGTCAGGCCCGCCCTGGGGGCAAAGCCCCTTCCCCCTGAGGCTTGGCCGAAGCATGGGGTGATGTCACATTCACAGGCTGTGCAGAATCTAGAGTCCCGCCCGCCGCAGCAGCGAGCAGCCAAGGCGGGGTGTGCACGCCGCCTTCCCGCCGCGTGGCCTCTTGACTTCGTGCGCTTGGCTTTCCAGCGGAGCGCTTGGGGCTATGCTAGAGCCTCCTGGATTTCGGCAGGGATAAATCCCACGTCGGGGCTGGGCTGGGCACTCTGAAGGTGCCGGCCAGCGTCGGGGATGCGCCCGGGCCAGTGCCAGGCCCACGTGTGGCAGGGGTCTCAGGCACGGGAGGCGGACTGAAGCTCAGGTTTCTCGGGTGGTTTGAAATTGCCTTAGCTCTTTGTGGCGCCCGAGGTTCCCGAAGGCGCGAAGGTGGTTAGTCCACGGACTGCCTTCCTCCACCGTAAGGCCAAGCCTCCAGAAGATGGAGTGCGGCGGGAGAGCGGGACGTGGAGGTCTGGCCTCTGAGGCCGGCCTGCTGGCGGTGAGGGGTCTCCGGAGGGGGGGCGCCGCACTGGGGCGCGATGTCAGGAAAAGGGCCCGGAGCTGGGGAGCCAAGGATGGGGGAGGGGTGGCGAGAGGGGGGCGAGTGGGGGAGGGGAGGCCCCAGTGAGGTGGACGGATCACGGCTGGTCGTGTTGGCGGATGCGTCAGGGGCAGAACGTTCTCGTGGGCTCTGGCCACGGCTCGCCCCCGGCACCTCATTTGGCTCACGCAGATCTCTGTGACGTGGACGGACGGCAGAGACACGCGTGTGCCGGAAGCCGTACCGACGGCAGCCGGACGTCCCGGCCGGCCTCTCCCATGAGGGCATCCCGTGTGCAGGACCCCGGAAGGGCTCATCACCAAGCACGTGCCTCGCACACCTGCAGTGGACAGACACGCGGCCGTGGCCTGACAGCGGCCTCCTACGTGAAAACCCGCCGTCTCAGGATGTGGAGGGCTGTCACTGTCCTCCGCGCCCGTCTGGCCGGTCACACGGGGTGGCAGGACTTCTGGAAGATTCTATATTGAGCCCAGACCAATCCTTGCAACTGTCCCGCCGGCTGCCGCGGGCCTCCTGCTGTCCACGCAACGCACGGGGGCTGAGTCTAAACTCTGCTGCCGCGCCCCCTCTCTGCACGACCCACGGGGACAGGATCTCCGCCCTGCCCCAGTGCAAGCCGCCCGCTCCCCGTCGGCTGGGGTCCCTGGACGTCCTTCTGTCGCAGAACCCCCTCTGGGGGCAGGTGGTGGGTCCTGCCTCCGGGCCTCGTGTCTGCGCCCTCGGGGCCTCAGTTCCCATCTGCGACGCACAGGTCACCAACAGGACGACGCCTGACCCCCAGGGTGCCCGACTCCTCCCTCGGCCAGCCTGTGGCCCATGGTATATGGAGCCCTGATTATCGCTCTCCCTCCTCCCCTCTACCCAGAGACGTGCGGTCCTGAGGGCTGTGGCCGGAGAGGGCGGTGGACTCTCACGACCAGCACAGACCATGTGCCCTCGGGCCTCCCAGCCGCCTGCCGCGAGGACTGCGGGACCCAGGGGGGCCCGCTGGGCCTGGAGGCCTTGCCGCAAGGTCCTACCCCTGCCAGCCACGACAGAGAGCCCAGCCAAGGGCGCGGGGCCTGAGCTCCGGGTCTCGCCCTCCTGCTGGCCACAGGAACTCCAACAGCCTCAAACTGTCTTCAGGGGTCCGGGACGGTGGTGCTGCAGGAAGGGCCCCCACGACCTGAGCGCCCGCTGAGCACCAAGCGCTACTTCGCTCGGGCCTCCTGTGTAGTGGGCAGGGACCAGCACCCCGATAATCTGGGGGTGTCGCTCCGCCAGCGGCGGCCGAGCACCCACGGCGTCGTATACCTTGCACCGCAAAGTTCACAGCCTGCCGCTCTGCTTGAGCCCGGAGCTGCTGGTCTTGTGTGCGGATCCTCGGCAGCGGTCTTCTCCTGCCCGTGATGGATGCCGCGTAGCCTGCGTCACACAAGGGAGAAGAGGATGTGAGGCTGAGAGAGACAGGCCATGCGGCGCCCCGGCGCTCACCGGGGCTCCGTGGGCTCGGCCTCCCCCACACGGGCTCCAGGGCCCCGGCAGGGCCCCTCCTCCCTGCAGCGCCGAGCCTGGGCGCGCGGGGAGCTCTGCCCACCGGCCGCCCAGCCTGTCTCGGGGCCGAGTGGGTTCGTGGTCGGAAGTGGGGCGGCTTCCCGGTGGCTCTCCTCCCTGACTGCCGGCCGCGGCCACAGCCGACACAGGTCGGGGAGGGCAGTTTGTACAGGCTGCGAAGGGCCACTCGCGGGGCTCGGGCACAGAAGTCATTCCGGAGACGTGGCAGCCGGGATGGGGACATAGGCATTCGTCCACCTTCTACTCAAGGAGGAAGCGGCCATTCTCCCGCGAGGGCAGACCCAAATCTCGTGGGGCCTGAAGCGTCATCATTTTGCCGTCCTCTTTTCTCTCTCTTTTTTTTTTGGAGCCCAACATGGGGCTCCACCTCAGGCCCCGGCGATCACCACCGGAGCCGCCTGACCGCCTGGCCCAGGGCCCCTGAAGAAGGTGGACACACACACGCCGCGCCGGGTGAGACCGCCCTGCGCGGAGGACCCGTGTTTTCTGGGGTGCTGGTGAGACGAAATCCGCGCTCAGGGTCTCGCAAGTCTAAGGACTCCAGGACCTTCCCATGTGCGTCTGAGTACAGGAAGGACAGCGTCCAGAGCATCGGCTGTGTGCCAGCGGTGACATCAAGTCCCCTCAGAGGGACGGGCAGCGAGGACGGGGGAGCCCTCGCCTCTGCCTGGATTGCTCAGTCTCTGCCTCTCCGCGTGGCCCGTGATTCTGGGCTGGAGGCCACATGCTGTGTGGCGCTGCCGGCATCGGGGCCGGTGGCCTCCTTTCAGGGGTGTTTGACGGGCCTGTCACCAGCAGGCCATCTGCTGCCTTTGAAGCCTGTTTTTAGGCTTTGTTAGGGCAGGTTTGGAGGAGCCTTAAACCGGGGCTAGTTCAGACCCATGACGAGGATGTGGTCTTTCTGGGCTCTCTCCCGCCCGCCGCAGATGTGCCACGAGGACGGCCCATGACGACTGTCCCCTCCGAGGGTCAGAATGCACACAGTGAACCCTGTAAGGACTCGGAACGGTCTAGACTACTGCTTCCAGAAATCACTCCGCTTCATCGTGCGGGGCTGCCCGCTCGGCGTGTCTCGATGCTCAAAACCAGAGGGACTCCTCTCCACGTGGGTGCCGTGCCGTCTCCGCTGGGCTCCCTGCTCTCTGGTTCCGAGCGTCCCCCGTCCTTGTGTCCTTCGCTTAGTGAGACACTGCATCTGGTTGGGCCCCCCTCCTGCCCGTGCTCGGGGTGCGCAGAGGCTCTCAGCGGGAGAGGAGGCCACGGCCCGTGATGCAGTGTCTGAAACAGTTGTTCATGCATTTTGCCCAATTTTCTGGTTGCTTATTGTGGGAGGAAAGGCTGAACTCAGTTACCCCTCTGTGGCTCCATACGTTCCCAATCTTGCTTCTGCCCTACCCGGTGCTCGTCGGGCTGGGGTCTTCGCTCCTGGCCACGCTGCGAGGGGACCCCCCGGCTCACTTCACGTCCTCATGCTCAGGAAGTGGGCCGGGGGTGGAAAGAATGCTCTTCGAAGCCGTTCCTGGGCCAGCACGGCCAGCGGTCAGCGACCCTCAATCCCACAGGGAGGGAGGAGAGACGGCAGAAATCTCCGCCTTGAAATCTGAAGTGAACGAGTCACCGACCTGACCTCCCCTCAGCCGGACTCCCCGACCAGCGGCCCAGAATGGAAGGGCCGGGCTAGGAGAGCGGCCTCCTGGTCTCACTTTGTCAGTTGTACAAAGGAGCGGACCCCACGAACACCGCGCAGGGCGTCTCCCCGGAGCCTTGGACGGGCCTCCTGCCCCCAGCAGCTGGGTCGGTCTGCGGCGTGGACTGCCCCAGGCCCAGCAGGGCAGACCCGCCTGCGCGGAGAGCTCCCGCCCACGCCTGGGGCCCGGGCCCCTCTGGTCCGCGTCCGTCTGTGCCGCCTCCTCCGCGACTCGTGCCCGTGCTCTCCATCCAGCCCACCTCAGACGCTGGGCAGAGGCCCTGTCCCTTCAGATGGCTCCCGAGGCACCGGCTCTGACTTCGGCCTCCCCGGCCGATCTTTCTCTCCCGCTCGCAGACTGATTTGTGCACAACGAACCCCAGGTTCTTCCCGTGGCTTGTGGTGTGCCACGCAGGGTCTGGGCCTGCCAGCCTCCTCTCTGGCCTCCGGGCTGCCCCTGCCCGCCTGTGCACCAGTGCTGCTCCAGGCCCTTTCGGCCAGTCCCGTGGTGCCTCAGATGTCACCCCAGCGAGGCGGGGGAGCACGTGCTCTCCAGGGGCCTACCTCCGCCATTCTCTGCACAGGCACGCTGCTGGATCCTTTCACCCCTACAATCCCCTCTGCTGGCTCCCTCCACCCCTACAATCCCCTCTGCTGGCTCCCTCCACCCCTACAATCCCCTTTGCTGGCTACTTTTGCCCCTACGATGCCTCTGCTGGCTCCATTCACCCCTGCGATACCTCTGCTAGCTCCCTTCACCGCTATGACGCCATCGGCTGGCTCCCTTCACCTCTATGATCCTGTCTGTGGGCTCCCTTCACCCCTACAACACCGTCAGCTGGCTCCCTTCACCCCTACGATCCCATCTGCTGGCTCCCTTCACCCCTACGATCCCGTTTGCTTACTCTCTTCACCCCTACGATGCCATCTTTCTGACACTGCCTGCATGTACTTGCTTACTTGTGGGTTATTGTGGCTCTGGAATCGTGGCCCCGGGATAGCAAGGAGCTCGTACACTGTCCTCTAGCACTATGTTTGGGAGATTTTAACGATCATCCGAGGATTTCTTCACAGTGTTTGCCCAGACAGGAAATAGCTGGGTTGAAGGGCACACAGAGCCCAGGTGCGGCCCTTCCAGAGCTGAGGGGGACGGAGGGAGGCAGAGGCGTAGGGAAAGCGTGTTGGCTCCGGCCGGCGCTGCCTGGGGTGGGTCCCAGCCTGCCCCTGCCCGTTAGCTGCGTGAGCTTGAGAAGCCACTTTTCTCAACCTCTTGGTGACTCATTTTCTCCATCTGTAAAATGGGCAAGGAGACCGCCCACGTGTAGAATTTTGGTGAGGATTCCATGAGTTTCTTTACTGAAAGCCACAGATAGCCTGCTGTGCCTTCACTGTCTTCTGCCCACGCGATCCTGACCCCTCTCACCCCTACGATCCTGTCTGCTGGCCACTGCATCACTCTTCTAACGCTTCCGAGTGGGTGGTCTTTACTGGTGAGGGCGCAGGTGGCCCCAGGTGGAGGCTCAAGCCCCGGGACCAGGGAGCCCGAGGCCAGTTCGACGCCGTCTGGGGGCGGGAGCAGGTTGCTGGCTTTCCCGTGCTGCGCACCAAGGCTGCAGGGAGCTGGGCGCTGAGCGCGGTCAGAGTCCACGGGGCCCTGCCTGGGGCTGGTGCCTGGATGCATGGTCAGAAAGCTCCTGGGGAAGGGCCGCGGGGGGCTCCAGAGAGGAAGGTGACTAGCGGGCCAGGCAAAGCTGGGACAGCCCAGACTCCGAGGGACCCCGGGGGAGCCCAAGGGGGCACAGCACAGCCATTAGGAAGGCTGGTCTGACAGGATCGTAGGGGTGGAGGGAGCCAGCCTGCCGCTGCTCCTTCCTTAGCAGCGCGAGGGCCCCTCCCTACCTGGCGCCCGTCTGCCCCCCTGCAGCCCCGCTTCATGAATTCCCGCTCCCGCCAACTCTCCCTGCTTCATTTCACCGTGCTGCTCTTTTCCAAATGTCTAGGGTTGAACACAACCCATTTCTGTTCACAAGTTTCTTTTTTTATCTTTTTCAAATATGTTTTAAACTATTCCTGCACTTCTAAGTGAAGGGCCGCCGTGGCCGTGCCCCACGGTTTTCAGGGGCGATCATCTCGCCGTTGTTCGTTTCTGAGATGTTTGTAACGTTCTCGGGATGCCTTCTGAGTCTAAGTCACGAAGGACTGTCCCCCATTCCCGAGCAAGCCGATGGCCGGCCGGCATACGGTTGGATCTAAGCTGCCTTTGCGGTCCGCTGTGGGGACACAGCACGTGCTAGTTGTTATTCTTTGAAATTTGTGACCAAATTGTGGTGAAATTTTGTAAATATACGTGCTTTTTGTAAACATACATTCTTCACTTCCAGGTGCAGGCTTGTATCTCTAGCCGCCCATCGGTCGTCTTCTGGCGTGAGATTCCCTCAAGTAGACCCCGAATCTGGACCCTTCTCGCACTGGCGCCTAAGGGCCCATTTTCCGCCTGGCCCGTCCCCGCCCATCGGCCCGCCGCCCCCCACAGGAGCAGGGCCGGAGTCAGCAGGGAGGGGAAGAGGGGCCTCAGGGGCTTTCTGGCTCACCTGTCTGGCAACACTGGGCAATGGTTGTTTGGACAAAGTCCTTGATTTTCTTGTACTTCTGCAAAAAACTCTCCAAGAACTGGGCAGCCTCCTGGACGGTAACTCCGAGGCAAGCAGCAAGCCTCTCCTTCCCTGTGTGGACAGAAACGCTCGAGGTCAGCGGAGAGCTCACGCCCGCGGGGACCGGGAGCCGAGCTGCCAGGCGGCGGCCACCACGCGCAGAAGGGAGCCCGCAGAAGGGCCCCTGGAAGCCGCTGTGCGTCCGGACCCTGCGGGCCCCGCTCATCTCTTCTGATCGGGCAGGACGGTGTTGGCTCCGGCTTTCCGGCTGAGGGCTCAGTGCCGCTTGGCCTAGACCGGTAACCGTTAAACGTTTATTCACTCACCGATATCGGCCGGGGCCCTGGCGGGCGGGTGGGTAAAGCCGTGAGTAAAGTCTCTCAGCCTGTCCCGGGGGAGAGCTGACTCCAGAGCTGGGGGACCCTGGAGAGGGGCCCCGAGGAAAAGAGGAAGGGAAAGTTCCATTGCCAAATCGTGAGAAAATGAACTTGGAGCTCGCATCCTCGAAAGTTTCATTTTGAGCCGACGCTCCTGGTCCAGACCGGTATTTGTTTCATGGAGGGTGCAGGCGTTCTTGGGAGGACTTCGAGCAGGGTCTCTGGCCAGGGCAGCACCCCGAGTCCCAGCCCAGCCTGCGGGGAGCAGATGCTGAGGCCACACAGACCTGGGTCTGAGCCCAGCTCTGAGCCACCACGGCTGGCTCCGTGTGGCCTTGGGGAAGTTATGTGACCTGCGGCCACCCCGTTTCTTCACCGATGACTCCAGAACACTAGTCCTTACCCCCGGGTAGCTGAGGGGTCACCTCTGAAGGAACGAGACTCACTGAGCCCAACCCAGTCTTCTCTTTAGCCAGAGCCGGCTGAAGCTTCTGGGGGCCTGGACAGAAGCCGCTCCCGTCTTGGGAGAGGGGAGGGGCAGGTGTTTGCTTCCACTGCTTGGCTAGGGAGAGTGGGAAAGTCTGTGCTCCCCAAAGTCTGTCCCAGCAGACAGAGCTCGGGAAGCCCCCATCTTTGTTCTCGCCAAGCTTGCCAGACTATCCCATGTCATTTGGACAGAAACCAAAAAACTCCAATTTCTCTATTAGGGCTTAATTAAGGACCGTGTGATAGCTTCATGAATACAGGCCACTGAAAAGATCCGTCTCTAAGTCTTTCTTTCTAGGACATCCCCATCCCTGCCCCTCTGCTACGTCACTCCAGTGGAAGCCTCCATCGGCTTTCAGAAAGGAATCAGACGGCAGCTAGAACCCGCCCAGCCCGTCTGGTTCAGTGGAACCCTGAGTCTTCTCAGCTAAGTCCTTTCTCAAGTCTAATCTACTGTTAAACTGAGTCAGTGAACTTTTTAATTTCTCACATGGTAGTTCTCAGTTTTAGAATTTCCATTTGGTTCTTTCTATTTTCTGAGCTTTCCTCTTATTTTCACTCATTAGGGGCATGTTTTCCTTTACATCCTTGGGTATAGTTATAATAACGGCTTTAAAATCCTTGTCTGCTAATTTCAACATCTGGGTCATCTCAGGATTTGCTTCTATGATGGCCTTTTCTTTTGAGTGTGGGTCAAATTATCCTATGTCTTCATATGTGTAGTAATTTTGGATTAAATCCTAGATATTGTGAATGAAATGTTGTAGACACTCTGAATTCTATTATATTTTTTCCAGGAGTATTGATTTTTTTTTTTAAAGAAGGCAGTTAATGTGGCTAAAGTCAAACTTTGAACTTTGTCCCTCTGCAGTGGGAAGGAGCTGAAATCTCAGATCAGTCCTTTTAGCCTCAGCTGGGCTGTCTGAAGTCTGTGCAGGGGTCAGCTGGAGGTTTGGGCAGAGCTCATACCCAGAATCTTGTGTTTTGGCTCTTTTCACTCTCTTTTTTCTGAAATTTCTCCCTCACTTTCCAGATTCTCTGGTTGCTTCAAACTCGGTCCTCTGTTTCTTCAGGGAAGTGAGACAATGGATTTCTTTTGGGGTGTTAGCCACCCAGCACACGGACCGAGGCCTGTCTTTGGGTGAAGAGCTATAGAAAGGGGAACTCACCCTGAAACATTCTTCCCGAAGGTCACTTTTCAGTACCTTTCGGGCGTGGTTTATTACATATTTTCCATAATTTATAGTCGATACCGGTGGGAGAGGGGTCTGCTGAGATCCTACACAAGTCACACTCCTCCTCCTCATGCGTGTGGCCCAGAAAGGATTCCTTTGCTGTATTAGGTAGAGAAGCTGGGGGATCTGAAGGGCATCGATTGGCCGAGGCCCTGTACGTGATGAAGCCTGTTTACCAGAGGGACAAATAATGCAGCGACTGCTCAGGAAGAAGACAGAGCCTGGGAACCCTGGAGGGCCCGGCGGGTTCTCTGATTCCCGCTCCCGCGCTCTTCCCGTGGGCCTGTCACTCTCAGAGGCCCCCAGGCAGGACAGCTGTTGATGCCGCAAGGGTTGTGTTCCACGCTTCGCGGACACTGATCCTTTCACACAACTGTCCTCCGTGCTGTGGTTCACGTGGTGGGGTTTCTGAGTTGTAATCGCAGGCAGGCTTGTCCCCCTGAGAGCAAGCGTGCCCCTGGCGGGAGCACCATCGTTCCTCGTCTCTGAAATCCTAGACAGCGTGCGATGGGCCTCGTCCCACAGACGGCAGGTGTGCCGGTGTGCCGCACCGTCGGCTCTAGGAAGACCATCTCCACTCCCTTTTCTCCAAGTGTTCTTTTGTCCCTCGCACAATTGCCAATAGTTTCTCCGCCTTTCTGTAGTTCTGGGGCCTCGTGAGCGCCGGCTGGTCTGACGGGAGCAGTCCTAACTCTCCATGTCCTTCAGAGCCAGCAGCCTGGCCCGCCTCCCCCGGCCCTCCTTGGGACCAGCAACTCTGGGGCGCGTGCCCTAGTCACTGAGGGCCGTCCTCCCCGGCCTGCTCGCACACCTCTGGTGACGAACGTCAGCCTCTGGGAGCAGGGGGCGCCTGCTGATCGAATGCAAGTGGACGTGGAGCCAAACTTCAACGCTGAACACCTTGAGGAGGATCAAGGGGTAAGTGGACTCCAGGAGCAGGGGGAGCTCAGCGCAAGACCGCAGGAGTCAGGAGGGGCCTCCTGGAGGCCGCACGGCTGTCCGGATGGGCTCAGAGGGGCCGTGAGCAGGACGGGGCTAGGTGCACTGTTAGCTGGCACAGAAGGGCAGTGAGCCGGTGGGTCCCCCTTTGCGTGGGACAGTGGCTCTGCGGTCACCCCCATTCTGGCAGGGACGGCCCTCCTGGCAGAGTCCAGGGGAGATGTGGGGACCAGGCTGCCCAGCCCGTGGGCTGCAGCCGGGCTGCCCAGATGTGAAGTCCCTCTCGAGCGCCTTCTCTGCTCGCATCGAGGTCCTGCTTCTCCTCTGCCGTCCCTCACTGTGGACCTCTTGCTGATCGCCCAGACCCAGCAGGCGCCCCAGCGTTGGGAGCAGCAGCTTCCAGACGCCCCGTGACAACACATCATTGCAACCAGGAAAGCCAGCTGGTGGGAAGCGTCTGGGCTGCATTTCCAGAGAGCCCCCAGCAGCCCAGGAGACCCGACGGGTTGGCCTGCCGGGAGGACAGCCCAGCCGTGTGCCGACAGCGGCAGAGGCTCGGCAATCTGCTCTCGAGCCGGCTGGGGACAGCGGGAACAGGAATGGAGGCTCAGGGTGGGAACCCTGTCACCA
>CM052800.1:1050459-1212111 GCA_028533885.1 Nasua narica
CATCCCCCCCCCCCCCGCGCTTGCTCCTGCGCCCCCCCCGCGCTCTCGCGCCCCCCCTGCGCGCTCCCGTGCCCCCCGCGCGCGCTCCCACGCCCCCCACGCGCTCCCGCGCCCCCCCACGCGCTCCCGCGCCCCCACGCTCGGCTGGTGGACACCAACGATGAGAGCCGGCTCGCGCCGGGCACCGCTGCCCGAGACAAGCCAGACCGCTGCCCGGAGGACCCCGACTGGGAGGTGACTGGGGCACGGACATGGAGGGCCCTGCAGAAGGTCACCGACCGGACCCTGGAGGGAGACTTAGGACTCCAGCCTGGGCTGCCTGCCAGGAAGCGGAGGCAACATTCTGCCCGCAAAGTCCGGATGGAGGACTCGAGGCGCCGAGATCTGGTGCAAGTGGGTGGCAGGCTGCCCCGCCCCCGCCCCACCCCGACAGTGACCCAGAAGGTTCGAGCACCGCAGAGGGAGGCCTAGCCGAGGAGGCAGACCGAGCGAATCTGAGTCACCCTGCTGTCACCCGCCGAGTTCAAGTCTTTCAAACAAAGTTTCTTAGCCTGTTTCCCAAAATCTGTACACAAAATGTATTCACAAATAGGGCCAGAAGGCTACACAGTCCGTGTATTTGTTCAGTATTTATGGTGCGCCTGCTGTGTGCCTGGCCAGGGGCAGAGCCAGAAGAGCTCCTGTCTCATGGTCCCCTCGGGCTGGGGGAGTGGGCGGCGCTCCGGGGGAAGCAGGGCGCTTCCTGGAGGAGGAGGGCCAGCTGGGCACCACACGGGGCTGGGGACCCAAGCTTGGAAAGGGGTGTGCGGCAGACAGGCTCTTAAGTGGCCTCTGTGGCCCTGCCTCCTCGTCCTCACGCCCTCAAGTGACCCTCCGCCGGGGTTGGGCAGACCTGTGTCCAGGCGGCAGCGCAGTGATGGTCACGGGGACTTGGGATTGCGTACAAGCCTGCAGCGCCGACTTGCTGGCTCTGAAGAACGCGGGCGGTGGGCTCGGCTTCCGTTGGGGGCCCCACACGGCAAGGCCTGAGGGCTGCGGACGTGCTCCCTGGGGGACCTGCTGTGACACCGCAGCCCCGGAGACCCACTGCCACTGGGCAACCATGAGTGTGTTACCCAGAAACGGATCGCCGACGCAGCAGTCAGGGACCGCCGAGGAGGGGACAGCAGAGCCAAGAGGAGGCGTGGGGGTGAACTCTGGGGCCGGCGCGGTCCAGGCCCGTCGTCCCCAAGTCGCTCACGCTGGGCACCGCGGTCACATTGCCCAAGTACAGGGTGGTTGGTTCTTATGGATAGTCGACCGTCTGCCCCGACCTTCTTGCACTGGAAGCTGGTCCCCTTTTGCTGCCTTTCCTTGAATTAACCAAGGATCTCTGTGGCAGGGCCACGTTCTCCTCTCGGTGACTTTGCACGAGCCTTGCTGCCCAGACAGGACTGGTCCAAAGAAGGAGGCCGGCAGCCGGATGGGCCCTTCCTTCAGGAGGAGCTGGCGGGCCCACAGCCCCTTCTCAGCCTCTCCCTTGCTGTCTGAGGGGACGTGAGGTCCCACTGGCTCAGCAGGACGTAGAGCGAGATAAGAGTCTAAACAGAATTTACGGAGCCACGGTCAGCAAGTTGGAGGGAGAGGGAGTGGTGGGGGGAGGGAACCGAGGGCCTGCTCTGCCCCAGGCCCCAGGCGGTGGGGTGGAGGTCGGGGTCAGGATGAGGTAGCATGTCACAGCCCAGCCGGGGCAGGTAGGGGCGAGGCTCCATGCTGGGGCTTCAGCCCTGCCGCATCCCTCCCGGCCGGGCAGCCATGGTCACCATTCACCTCCGGGCCTCTGTTCTCTCAGCCGGTGGGACGCTGATGGCCATCGGGGCCTGACTGGTGCCCCACGCACCCCAGATGTCCTCAGGGTTTTGTACACGACACTCAGAAGCACAGCAGCGAGCTCCGGGGCCAAGAATGATCTCCCTGAGGCACCGCCCCAATAAACCCAGACTCGGGACGAAAGCCCCAGACTCGGGACGAAAGCCCCAGACTCGGGACGAGAGCCCCGGACTCGGGACGAGAGCCCCGGACTCGGGACAAGAGCCAGCTCCCACGGGCCTACCGGTGACACGGAGCCTACCTGCCCCGTACACGGCCGAGTACACCACCTTCTTGGTCCGCTCTCTGTCCGCGTGCGTCACTCGCTCTGGGGGAACGTCCTTCCTGCGGGGAAAGACAGCGCGTGGTCAGGCCCATCAGTGTCGTGCCCGCACGGGGGCCGCGGAGTCCAAGCCACGTGCCGCTGTCGGCTCTTTCTCTGCAGGCCCTTAGGCACTGTCCACGGGGAAGGGGGTTCAGCACCTGCGCCCCTGGCTGCGGGTTCTCCGCACAGTGGCTGACATGGAGGTCCGCGGGTGTAAGCTGGCCACATGCCTGCGTGTCGCACATCAAAAACAAAAGTGCTTGCACCAAAGGAGTACAACCCACGGAGGAAAGCCCGCTCCTGGTGCCGGGGGGCCTGGGTCCCGGAGCCCAGAGGATGCCGCCGTGGGTCAAGGAGGCTAGAGGAGCAGCCCCAGCCTTGCCGCGCGGAGATGGAGGGGCTCGTGGGCGAGCCCGTCCCGCGGCCGCGGCTCTCAGCTCAGAGGGCAGAGCCCCCAGGGCTGCTGGCGCCTGGAGCCAATCCTCCCTGCCGGCCGCCCGTGCGCAGCCGTGTGGCTCAGGGGACAGAGATCGCTGACCCAGCCGGCGCTTCAGATCCAGGAGGAGGGAAACAGGAAAGGAAAAGGGAACCTGTCCCAATCTTTGTGGGTCGCTCGGCTCTGGGCCGTGAGCGGCGCTGCCGGAGCCTCTGCTTCCAGCGGGCACTGGGCCTAGACCAGCCCGACTAAGCCTGGGTCTTCTGGGCCTTCTCCGCGCGTGGGAGCCGCCCTGGGCGTGCGCGTGGATCTCAGCCTCCTGCTGTACGCGGGCGGCTTTGAGGGCCCAGGAGTTGTTTGTTTTTTTTTTTTTTTTTAAAGATTTATTTATTTATTCTGGAGCGGGGGAGACAGTGTGTGTGCACGAGTGGGAGGGGCAGAGGGTGCGGGCTCTGCGTGTGGAGCCCAATGCGGGGCTCGATCCCACAACCCAGAGATCACGACCTGAGCTGAAATCAAAAGTCGGACGCTCCACCGACGGGCTGCCCGGCGCCTGGTCCCCAAGAAGCTCTCCCCGCCAAGCTTTGGGCACTCGGGTGCTTGCGTGGCCTGTCATCCCGCGCCACAAGCGGCTGCATGCCGTCCGCCTCGCCGTGCTTTCCGGCGGTGCCCCCGCCTGTCCGCCCCGAGGGAGCTCTGAGTCCGGAGAGACGGAGAAACCGTGCCCCTTGTCACCCCTTCGGGCAGCCCCTGTCAGGTCGGAGCAGACTAGACGCAGAGCTCTGCACACAAGGTCCCGGGGAGCAGACCCTGGATTCTGCGTGGGGGGGGGGGTCCCCCAAGGGCAGAGGCCTCAGGGCTCTCCCACGGCCTGCAGTTGCCTTTTTCTTGACGCAGCCTTTCCTCGGTTGCTGTCCACTGTTGAGTGCTTTCCAGAGTTCGGACAAAGTTGGTTCTGACAGTGCTTGCTTGATTTTTTGATGTTTCTGCTGGGAGGCCAGACGCGCAGGGACCCCCACTTTACCATGTTCACCGGCGTCCGAGAGTTTACTAATCTTTACCACATGACTTCTAAGTACCAACGTATCCTTTGTGCTGTTTCCACTGTGTTAAGATATTTTGCCCACTTGCTTATCTCACCCTTGAGCTTGATATCATTAATTGCTTTATTTAGATAGGAAGCAAAAAGCCAACATGCATTCATGCTCAGGACAAATATATGTCAACTCCGAGGTCACCGTCCCCCCTCCCTCGCTTTATTTGGGAAATTCTACAGGTGCTCCAAGCCCACTCACTGCTGAAAAACTTGCTGGGACCGGCTTTCCCTGTTTCTCGCCCAGGGCCATCTGCGACAGGGACTCAGACAGACCCTCTGGTGGCCGCTGCAGGAGGGAAGGAGGGAGCATTTCCGAGCAGGGCGACCACGACCACGCAGGTGGGTGACCTCTCCTCCGTGCTGTCCAGAGTCCAGAGCTGTCTGATGAAACAGCATGAAACTCTCCCAGAAGATGCTTCTTCCCAAAGTGTGATGAGACCCAAACAGCATAATCAATCAATAGATATTCTGGACACGTATCAAAACCATGCTGATGACAGAGAAAATACTTTCCTCCCAAGCGCATATAGCACACTCACGATACCCCCTCCCACATTAGGACACCCAGAAAACATCAAAAGGCTGCACAAAGCAGAAATACTAAAATATATTCTGATCACAGTGCAAGAAAACTAAAAGTTAAAACCGAAGCACCCAAGCCACACACACACGAAAAACCCCAAACAAAACAAAAAACCAAACCAAACCCCATCTATCTAGAAATAAAACAAAAACCACTTCATTCAGATGACTCTTGGGTGAAGAAAACTGCAAACAGAAATTATATAACTTCTACTGAAAACACTGCATGTCAGAGCCGTTTACATGTAAACCCTTGAGGAAATTTCATGACCCTAAGCACTTATATTCGTACCAACGAAAGAACAAAAGTACAGTTGGCCCTTGAACAACACAGGGGCTGGGATGCTGATCCCCCACACAAAAATCCATGTTTAGCTTTTGATTCCTCCCCCCAAAACCTGACCTCTAATAGCCTCTTGTTGACAGGAAGCCTTACTGATGACATAGTCAATCAACACACATTCCTCACGTTACGTGTATCATATGCCTTATTTTTACAATAGAGTACGTCACGGAAAAGAAAATGTTAAGAAAATCATAAGGAAGGGAAAATACATCTACGGTGCTGTTCTGAAGCAAAACCACCCTCCGCGGTTCATACCCGTGCTGTCCGAGAGCCCACTGTACACAAACTAAGTGCTCAACTCAAAAAACAAGAAAAAGAACAACAAAGCAACTCAAAAGAACACACAGGAGGGAAATAATAAAGCTAGAATAAAGATGCGAACAGAAACTGATGAAGTAGAGAACAGCAAAACACTAGATCAAATTAATAAACAAAAATCTTGGTTCCTGTCAAAAATAAAATGGACAAACCATTAGCTGGTTTAATTGAAAGAGAACAAGTGCAGATATACAAAATGAGAAACAACAGATCAGCAAGAAGTTAAAAAAATCTTAAAAAGCTATTTTGCAGAACTGTATGCAAATAAATTAAAAAACTTGTGTTCACATGGACGTTTCTTAACAAAACACCGTTTAAAAAAATGGCCCTGGTAGAGACGAAAGTTAAACAGACTGGGGAAAAATGTCTAAAGAAGAAACAGAAAATCATTAAGGAACTGACCCACAAAGCCCTCCAGGGGTTTCAAAGGGGAATTCTATCACACCTCAGAGACCAGAGAGCCCCCATGCCGTCTAAACTGCTTCAGAACACAGAAAATGAAGAAAAATAATGTGTTTTATCAAGTATGTATAACAGTTATAGAGTATAACAAAGGAAAATGACAGACCCTACCTCCTATGAATATTGATTGATGTAATCATCCTAAGTAGAATATTGGCAAATGGAATCCAACCCTATATTAAGAAAATATTACTTATGGCCCCAAATAGTTTATACCAGGAAAGCAAGGTTGGTTCAATATTAGGATATCTATTAACATAATTCACCACATTAATGGAACTAAGGCACAAATTACGTGACTGTCTATACAGTTGTTGAAAAAAATCCTCTGACAAAATTCAACGCCCACTCCTAATAAAAACTCTTAGGGAAATAGGAATAGCTGGGTACTTCCTTAAAATTATGAAACCACACACCCCAATCCTAAAGCCAGCATCTCACTATATGGGGGAAACACCAGAGGCATTCTTACTAAGACCAGAAGCAAGGCAAGGGTGCTCACGACTTTCAATACCATTTAACATTGTTCCGGAAGTATTGGCCAAATCATCAGAGGCATTAGAATTGGAAAATTTGAAGAAACCTATTTCTAGTTGCGGATGACAAGGTGGTATCCTGGAAATCCCTAGAGAATCAATGATAAAATAATTCATAAAGTAGCAGGAAATAAAATTAGCATAGCAAGGCAATAGCCTTCACGTACTCCAATAACCACAGAATGAAGATAAAATGGAAGGGAGGATCTCACAACTTCAACGAAAAAGATAAAATACTTAGGAATATACAAGAAATGTGTCACACTTATATAAACACCTTTAAAGCTTCCTGAAAGACACGAAAGTAGACGAGATCGCATGGAAAGGCATCCCTTGTTCTTGATTGAAATGCTGCGACATCATCAAGGAGTCTGCTCTCCCTACACTCATTTGTGTATTTAACGAGATCTCAACAAAAATACCAACAAGCTTTTCCCCGGGGCTAGATGCTAAGGCTCATGTGGGCTAGAAAGGCTGGCGAGCAGGAGAGCCGCCCAGACATCAGACACGCAGCCGGCTCTGTGCGGTGCGGTGGTGCGGGAGGCGCGTGAAGGGCCCGAGCACCGGAGTGGGACGGAGAGCTCAGGGCCAGACTCCAGGACGACCTGCAGAAATGCCCTGGAACAAAGGCGGGCTTCCTGGTAGATGGTTCTGGGACAGCCGGAGAGCCGTTCGGAGAAGGCCAAGCTCCTCGGTCTCCGGGATGTAGGGAAAGGCTTGCTGCCCGCGACTTCAAGTCTGCATGCGGAGAAGGGAAGGGGGGATAGACCACCGCCGCCGCTGCCACCACCCAAACCCCACGTCTTTTGCGCGGCGTAAGATACCGTTAAGTGAAGGCAAAAGACAAACAACAAACTAGGAGAAAATATTATAACATGGATCAGAGACAAAGGGCTAACTCCCTGACAAAACACGATGCTCCTACGAAAGGATGAAAGTGGCCGAGAGGCAAGAGCCAAGCTCAGCGTGTGGATTTCTGCTGGCCGCGGTGGGGCGTGGCCCCCGCTCCCGGTAACTCAGGGGGGCTCTGCTTTTGTGTCTGCTTGTTGGGGGACGGGGTGGTGGGGGATGGGGTTAAGCCCAGGTCGGCTGACCCTTCGGGGTGAGGAGAAGTGTGTGAAGCGGCCTAACACAAAGTAAGATGACTATTTCGCGACGTGGGCTGAAGGCTAACTTGCGAGTGGAGGTTGGTGTGGCCGGCAGAGAGCCAGGTCTCCTGGTGTTTTATTGGTTTCTAAAAATTAATTTATTTGCGTATAGTTAACGTGATAAATTGCACCCACTTGAAGTGTACAGTCCAATGAATTTTTAAAAATGCACACAGCTGTATCACCACCAGCACAGTCAACATGCAGAACACGTCTATCATTCCAAAACGTCGCCTCGCGCCCTCCGAAATCAAACCACCCCCAATTCTGCAGCCCCAAGGAGGTACACATCCAGTTACCGCCCTGCAGACGAGACCTGCCTTCCATCTTATATCAATGGAAGCATATGGTACATACTCTCGTGTTTGGCTTCTTTCGCTCAGCCTAATATAGTTTAAAAACTTTTATTATTGAAGAATTGTTGACATACAATGTTATGTTAGTTTTAGATAGTGATTCAACGATTCCATACGTTACACAGTGCCCACCACAGGAAGGGTAGCCGCCATCTGTCACCAGACAATGTTATTACAAGATCATTGACTGTATTTCCTGTGCTGTACTTTTCATCCCAGGACTTATTTATTTTATAACTCAAAGTTAGTACCTCTCAATCCCACTCACCTATGTCACGCACACCCCCATCCACAGCCCCTCTGGCTGCCATAAGTTTGTTTTCTGTACTTTTGAGTCTGTTTCTAGTTTTTTGTTTGTTTGTTGGTTGGTTTGTTCATTTGTTTTTTAGATTCCACATATAAGTGAAATCATATGCCATTTGTCTTTCTATGTTTGACTTATTTCATTTATTTTTTCTTTTTTTCCCCCAAATACTTTTATTTTTTTAGTGTTACAAGATTAAAACTCTTCAAAGTATAGGGCTAGAAGGAACATTCCTCAACTTCATAAAATCTATCTATGAAAAGCCCATAGCAAATATCGTTGTCAATGGGGAGAAGCTGACAGCCTTCCTGTTGAGATCAGGAACACGACAAGGATGCCCACTCTCACCACTCTGGTTCAACAGAGTGCTAGACGTCCTAGCGACAGCAATCAGGCAACGGAAAGAAATAAAAGGTATTCAAATTGGCAGCGAAGAAGTCAAACTCTCTTTCTTTGCAGATGACATGATACTTTATATGGAAAACCAAAAAGACTCCACCCCCAAACTTCTAGAACTCATACAGTAATTCAGTCATGTGGCAGGATACAAAATCAATGCACAGAAATCAGTTGCTTTCCTATACACTAACAATGAAAATATGGAAAGGGAAATTAGAGAATCGATTCCATTTACTGTAGCACCAAGAACCATAAGATACCTGGCAATAAACCTAACCAAAGAGGTAAAGGATCTGTACTCGAGGAACTACAGAATGCTCATGAAAGAAATTGAAGAAGACACAAAAAGATGGAAAAGCATTCCATGCTCATGGATCGGAAGAATAAACATTGTGCAAATGTCTGTACTGATTTATTTCATTTAACTTAATACCCACTGGGTCCATCTATGTTGTCACAAATGGCAACTTTCATTCTTTTTTATGTTTGAGTAATATTCCAGTATATATATATTTTATATGCCACATCTTTATGCTTTCATCCATTGATGGACACTTGGGAAGCATCCATACTTTTGCTATTGTTTTTTTTTATTTTTTTTAAAGATTTTATTTATTTATTTATTTGAGAGACAGAGACAGTGAGAGAGAGCATGAGAGGAGAGAAGGTCAGAGGAAGAAGCAGACTCCCCGAGGAGCTGGGAGCCCGATGTGGGACTCGATCCCGGAACTCAAGGATCATGACCTGAGCCGAAGGCAGGTGCCCAACCAACTGAGCCACCCAGGCGCCCTACTTTTGCTATTGTAAATAAGGCTGCAATGAACACAGAGGTGCCTTGTCTTCAAATTAGTCTTTTCCTTTAGGAAAAGGTTTTTACTACTAGTAGTAGAATTACTGGATCATATGGCGTTTCTATTTTTAATTTTTTGAGGAACCGCCATACTGTTTTCCATAGTGGCTGCACCAATTTACATTTCCAACGATAGGGTTGGTGGAAAACAACAAAGGCATCCTCACCAACCCCTGTTGTTTCTTGTCTTTTTGATTCTAGCTGTTCTGACAGGTGGGACGTGATAACTCACTGTGGTTCTGATTTGCATTTCCCTGATGATGAAGGATGTTGAACTCTTCACCTATCTGTTGGCCATCTGCATGTCTTTTTGGGAAAAATGTCCATTCAGGTCCTCTGCCTATTTTAA
This sequence comes from Nasua narica, assembly GCA_028533885.1. NCBI lineage: Eukaryota > Metazoa > Chordata > Mammalia > Carnivora > Procyonidae > Nasua > Nasua narica. The sequence goes on from CM052800.1 coordinate 1,059,815, forward strand.
AAAAATTTTAAAAATTGGATTTTTATTGTTATTTTTTGGTGTTGAGTTGGATAAGTTCCTTTAAATTGTGGATAGCAACCCCTTATCAGATATATCATTTGCAAATATTTTCTCCCATTCAGTAGGTTGCCCTTTCATTTTGTTGGTGGTTTCCTTTCCTGTGCAAAGACTTTTATTTTGATGTAGTCCCAATAGTTTATTTTGCTTTTATTTCCCTTGCCTCAGGAGACATATCCATAAATATATTGCTAAGGCTGGTGTTCTAGAGACTACTGACTGTGTTTTCTTTTAGGGGTTTTATGGCTTCAGGTCTCACGTTTAGGTCCTCAATCCATTTTGAATTTATGTTTGTGTATTGTGTAGGAAAGTGGCCAGTTTCATTCTTCTGCATGTGGCTGTCCAGTTTCCCCAACACTATTTGTTGGAGAGGCCGTCTTTTTCCCTTTGCATATTCTTGCCTCTTTTGTCGCAGATTAATCAACCATATAAGCGTGGGATTATTTCTGGGCTCTCTATCCTGTTCCATTAATTGATGTGTCTATTTCTGTGCCAGCTAGCATAATATTTTTGAGACTTGCATTGCTGTATATATCCTTAGTTCATTTCTTTTCCTTGCTGATGGTCTTCCATGACAATTTGTGTATCAATCCTCTGTTGATAGACATGGATTTTTCTAAGTTAGGGCTACTGTGAATACAGCTAGTAGGAACTTTGACACAAGTCTTTGTTTACATGTGTATGTTTATTTCTCTTGGATAAACACCTTGGAGTGGAATTGCTGGCTTGTTCGCTACATGTGTGTTTACCTTATAAGAAAAGGATTATTTTCCCACATGGTTGACATTCACATCATTGCCAACAGCGATTATTAGTCTTTTTAGTTTTAGCCATTCTTGTGGGTATGGAGAGGTATCTAATTGTGGTTTTAATTTGCATTTCCATGATAACTAGTGATACTGAACATATTTCCATGTGCTTATTGGAATTTCTTTTATGAAGTGTCTGCTTAAATCTTTTGGGAGTTACTTGTCTTCCCGTCACGGAGTTTGAGAGTTTTGTGTACATGTGGACCGTCATCTGTCGTCAGAGGTGCGTATTGTGAGTATTTTCTCCCAGTCTGTTGCTTGCTACAGACTGGTATCGTACTAGAGTAGGTCTTCTAAATTTTGATGAAGCCCAACTTCTCAATTTTTCAATTAAGTAGCTGGTATTTCTGGTGTCCTCTGAGATCTTTGCCCCAAAGATGAAAGGACTTTCTTTTTTATGTGTCCTTTTAGAATGTTTATAGTTTGAACTTTTATATTTAGGTCTATGATCCATTTTGAGGTAATTTGTGTATATGGTGTGAGGTAAGAATCAAAGTTCATTTTTTCTAAGTGGATGTCCAGGTGCTCCAGCATCATTGGAAAGATTATCCTTTACCCCCCCAAATGTAATATGTAATGTAATGTAATGTAATGTAGTTAGCACCTCTGTTGAAAGTGAATCTGTCATATACGTGAGGGTCTGTTTCTGAACTTTCTTCTGTTTTAATGATCTGTATGTGTCTATTCTTATACTAATAACATGCTGTCTTGATTACTATAGCTTTATACCAAGTTCTGAGGTCAGGTAAAATTCTTCAAAATTTGTTCTTCCTTTTCAATGTTGTTTTGGTTATTTCAAGCTCTTTGCATTTCCATATAAATTTTAGAATGAGTTTGTTAATTTCTGCAAGAAAATCCTGCTAGGATTTTGATTGGGATCACACTGAATTTACAGGTTGATTTCGGGCAAATTACAACAGTATTGTCTTCTAATCTATGGCCACAGTATATGCCCCTCCATTTTTTTTTTTTTTTTAAGATTTTATTTATTTATTTGACAGAAAGAGAGATCACAAATAGGCTGAGAGGCAGGTGGTGGGGGGGAACAGGATCCCTGCTGAGCAGAGAGCCCGATGCGGGGCTCCATTCCAGGACCCTGAGATCAACCCGAGCCGAAGGCAGAAGCTTTAACCCACTGAGCCACCCGGGCGCCCCTGTCTCTCCATTGTTTAGGGCTTCTTTAATTCTTCTCAGCAATGTTTGTAGTTTTCAGTGTGTAAGTCACACACATATTTTGTTAAGTTTATCCTCGAGTATTTTTGCCTTTGAATGATATTGTAATTGTATTGTTTTACTTAAAACTTTTTTTAATTGTTTATTGCTACAATATATAAATACCACTGATTCTTTTTTAAAAAGACTTTACTTATTTGAGAGAGAGGGAGAGTGAGAAAGAGAGAGAGAGAGAGAGAGCATGAACAGGGAGAGGGGCAGAGGGAGAAACCGGCTCCCCACTGAGTAGGGAGTCCGATGTAGGACTAGATCCCAGGACCCCAGGATCATGACCCGAGCCGAAGGCAGATATTTAACTGACTGAGCCACCCAGGCGCCCTAAATACCATCGATTTTTACACATTAACTTTTTTAACACATTAACTTTCCTATGCCCTTACTCCATATTGTTGGTTCTAATAGCAACTTTTGTCAATCTCTAGGATATTCTATTTACACGATGATGCTTTCTGCAAAGAAATATAGTTTACTTCTTTATTTCCAAATTGCGTCCCCTTTATTTTTATTATTGTCTACTTCTGCTTTATTGCATGGGCTAGAACCTCCTGCACAATGTTGAATAGAAGTTGTGGGAGTGGACATTCTTGCTTGTTCCTACTCTTCAGAAAAATAACTGAGTTTTTCACCACTAACTAAGATGTTAGTTATGGGTTTTTCACCTATGCCTTTTATCATATTGAGGAAATCCTCTTTCTATTTCTGGCTCACTAAAAATTTTTAGATTTTTACACTGAATAGATCTTGAATTTTGTTAAATCCCTATCTGTATCTATTGAGATAATTATGTGGTTTTTCTCCTTCATTCTCTTCCCATCATTAATTACATTGATTAATTTTTGAGTGTTAAACTAATGGTGCATTCCTTGGATAAACTCCAATTGGTCATGGAGTGTTGTCCTTTTTCTGTATTGCAAGATTTGATTTGTTAATGTCGTGAAGAATTTTTGTCTCTATGATCATGAGGTCTATTGGTCTGTAATTTTCTCTTTGTGCAGTATCTTTGTTTAGTATTGGAGTAATTTTGGCCTTATAAAAAGACTTGAGAAATATTCACTCTTATCTTTTCTGAAAGTATTTATAAAGGATGGAATTACTTTCTTAAATGTTTGATAGAGTTTACTAGTGAAATCATATAGCACTTGAAAGGTTTCTATTACAAATTCAACTCTTCTAATAGATAAAAAGCTTTCAAGTTGTTTTATATTTTATCACTTTTGGTAATTTGTATCTTTCAAGAAATTCGAGTTATCAAACTTATGGACATAAAGTTGTTAATTATATTTCCCTATTGTTCTTTTTTAATGTCTGTAGAGTTCATGTTGATGTGACCTTTTTCATTCCTGATATTGCTGCTTCCCCCCTCCTGCCCCCTCCCTAGTCTCCCTAAGGGTTCATCAGTTTTATTCATGTTTTTCAAATGTCCTGCTTTGGGTTTCTTTGATTTTTCTGTTTTCCGCACTTCCTATCTTCCTTCTACTAAGGATTTAAGTTGCTTTTATTTTTCTAGCTTTTTAAGGTGGAAGCTTAAAGCTTTGATAATTTACTGTAGACTTTTCTTATTTTCTAATATAAGCATTTAATGCCACAAATTTCTGAGTACTTCTTTAGCTGCATCCCATAATTTCTGATGTGTTTTTATCTAGCTCAAAATATATTTTTTTCTTTTTTCCTTCCTTCCTTCCTTCCTTCCTTCCTTCCTTCCTTCCTTCCTTCCTTCCTTCCTTCCCTCCTTCCTTCCTCCCCTTCCCTTCCCTTCCCTTTCCCATTTCTTTCTTTCTTTCTCTTGGTAATCTCCACCGGTAATGTGGGGCTCAGACTCACAATCCTGAGACTGAGTCATTACTCCACTGACTAAGCCGACCGGGTGCCCTGAGCTTAAAATATTTTCTAATATCCCTTGTGACTTTTTTCTTTGACCCATGTGTTGAGAAGTATATCCTTCATTTACCAGATATTTAGAAATTTCTCATATATCTTTTTTGCACTTAATTTAATTCCACTATTTTATAGGACATTTTCACTCGATTTCAATTCTTCTAACCCAATCGAGACTTCTATTTAGATGAGCGCTTCCTTGTGCACTTAGAGCCATGTTCCATGGTCGCTGGTGGATAATGTTGTCGAGCTGCTGATTTTCCCCATAGTTGTTCTTGTCGATTACTGAGGACACAGTGCTGAAATCTCCAGTCCCGCCTGTGGGTCTGTCTCTCCCTTCAGTCCTGTCAGGCTTGCTTCATGGCTTTGAAGCCTCTTCTTCCACTGGTTTTTCTTTATGAAACATCCTTCTCTGTGCCTGGGAACGTCCCTTGTCCTGAACTCTAATGCGTCGGACACTGACACAGCCATGCCGGTCTTCAGCGGATTGGCCACTCTGCCCCGGTTGGGTTCTCCCCACTGGACCGCACCCTGCGCCTCCCGTCGCCAGTTCCGCGTCTGGGGAGCGTCCAGGGCCTTTGCGAAGAGCAAGTTTCTCTGTCTCCACGCGGTCAGGCTTCGATACAATGACAAGGAATAAGATCACCTGCACTGTGTCCGCTTGCGTACCAGGAAAAAAAAGCGGAAGACCTTCATTAGCTGTGTTTGCTTGCCGAAGTGGCCGCGAATAAGCAGGTACCGGGCAGATGTCCCGTGAACTAACGTACCTGGAGCCTGAAGGAAGTTAGAGAGGTCGGCTTATGCGTTGTTTCCTTTGGCTGCTATCACAGCTTCCGGGGGCTGCTGGCATTTTCCGCTCCCACTCATGCTTTCTCTCCGTCACTTGTGTACACGCTTTTGATTCCTATGACTTTCTCTTTTTGTTCTCTTTTTCTTTTTTTGTTTTCAAAATCTGGTCTCATTGGGTACACATCTTGAATATTTTATGGTTCATATGTCGTGGTAGTCTGAACAACGGCCCACCGAACTCCTAGAATCCCTAGAACTTGTGACTGCTGCCTTATATGGCAAAAAGGATCTTGGCAGCATGATTAAGTTCATGGTTTTGAGATGAGAAGATTATACTGAATTATCAGAGTGGGTTCTAAATGCCATCCCCGTGCCCTAATAAGGGGGTGGTGGAGGGAGGACACCCAGAGAGGAGGCCATGTGACCGCGGGACAGAGATGGGGGTGGCCACAAGCCAAGAAACGCCGATCCAGCTTCTGAGCCTCTGGTGGCAAACTCGGGCATCGGTTCGACAATGGATTTAGGTGGAATTTCATTTACATCGTCTTTATACAAATCTCTTTCCATTTTCCCATTTCTCGCCGGCTGAACAGGAATTGAGTCTGGGCTCCATTAGAGAAGCTCTGGCCTTTTGCATACCCTGGCCTCTGGGTCCCCTGTGACTGCGACCCTCTAGTGTAGTTGGCCAAGGGTATGTCTGTGGGGCATTTTCTTCTTCATCCGAATCCCAAGCTCTGCCTCCATGTTACATGTAAAAGAATGAATCTCTAACTAAAGAATACAATAGACTAGACTCGAACTATGAGCCACTTATAGAAGATACACCTTAAATATAAGGGCACAGAAGAATCCAAAGTATAGTAGCAGCAGGGGGAAAAGAACATGCACGCTCTACCCAGAAGAAAGTTGGCTTGGCTGCACTTATATCAGAAAAAATAGTTGTAAGTTTATACATGTGTAATAAGATAGACTCAAAAATATGAGGCAAAACCGACAGAGCCGAAAGGAGAAATAGCCATATCTATAATAATAACAGGAAACTTAATTCAACTCTCTAATAGCTAGTAGAACAACCACTCAGCTATCAGTAAGGACACAGAGTGTGCAACCGGTCTATAAACTTGACCTAACTGACATACACAGACTACTGTGCCAACGGCCGGAGGGCATACACCCTCATCGAACGCACAATGGCAAAACAGACCTCACACTGGTCTGAAAGGCCACTGAAAACATGTTTCAGAGGATATAAATCCTCCAGAGAATGTTCTTTTTTTTTTTAAGATTTTATTTATTTATTTGAGAGAGAGAGCATGAGAGGGGACAAGGTCAGAGGGAGAAGCAGACTCCCCGTGGAGCTGGGAGCCCGATGTGGGACTCGATCCCGGGACTCTGGGATCATGACCTGAGCCGAAGGCAGTCGCTCAACCAACTGAGCCACCCAGGCGCCCCCAGAGAATGTTTTATGACTGTAGTGGAATTAGGTTAAAAATCATCAGCAGCAATAACAACGCAAACTAGAAAATGCTCATATATTTGGAAACTAAGCATTTTATTTCTAGGCCTTGGGTCAAAGAAGAAATCACAGTGGAAGTTAGATATTTTCCGCTGGATCATAGTGAAAATAGACATATCAAAATTTATGAGATGTAGCTCAAGTCATGCCTAGAAAGAAAATTATAGCTTTAAATCCATATTAGGGTGAAGAAAGCTGAAAATCAATGATTAAATATCCATCACAAGTAGTTGGAAAAAGAACAACATAACAAATCTAAAGAAAGTAAAGAAAAAATAATAAAGAGAAAGCATTAATACAATGGAAAACAAACATAATAAAGACATTTAACAGTAACATGATTGGTTCTTTGAAAAGATTAATAAAATCAGTAAGTCCTTAGGAAACCTGAATAAGAATGAGAAGTCACAAATTACCAATACTGAGAATGTAGAGGGACTGTCATTCCAGACCCTACTGTCATCAAGATGAAAAAAAGAGGCTAATATGAACAACTTCATGCTAATAAATTTGGAAATATAGGTGAAATGGACAAATTCACCATAAAACTCAACATACTGAAACTAATACAAGGAGGAGCAGAAAATCTGAGCAGTCATATGTCTAGTAAATAAGTTTAACCCCACACAAAGAAATCACAATCCCAGATGATTCACTGATGATTTCCTCCAAACATCTGAGGAAGAAACGGGATCACTTTCATATAAACTCTTTCAGAGAATGCAAAAGAAGCAATACTTCCTAACTCAAAAACCTGACAAGGAAATTAAAGGAAAGGAAAGTTATGGCCAGACTGCTTGCAAAAATTTAGGTACAAATCTTAAACTAGCAGAAGAAAATATGATTTATCCAGCTGAAAACAGGAAAGAAAAGAAAACACAGTCCACTGAAAAAATAAGACAGAAAAGGCTTGATATATCAGGAACTATTGTAGATGTATGTGAGCTAACTGACCAATTAAGAAAATGGGACTCACAGATTGAATTTAAAAATTTAATATTGGGGCACCTGGGTGGCTCAGTTCAACATCTGTTTCTTGATCTCAGCTCGGGTCTTAATCTCAGGGCCATGAGTTCAAGCCCTATCTATGTTGGGCTCCACGTCGGGCATGGAGCCTACTTAAAAAAAATGTTTTTTTTTAATATTATGTACAAAAAGACACAGAAAGGTAAATAATAGGGAAAGATACAGAAGACAAATGTGCTCCAAAAGAAATCTCAATATTGATCAAAATTTAATTTACACCAAGAAAAAGTCTTCAAGCACAAAGAAGGAGATTATATTCTGTTGAAAGTAAAACAAGATAGAGCCATCGGGAACATATAATTCAGCCTCAAAGCCTCTTCAGAAAGAACCTCAACACCACTGGGAAAAAACTGATCAGCAATTATAATGGGAGAGTCTGGCATCTTCCTTTCAGAAATGAGTAGGTCAAGCAAGCAGGTAAATGGAAAGCACTGAAACTGAAGATCCAAACACAGTGGTCAGTGAGCTGGGTGCATACGGGACTCCGCATACGGGACTCCACAGCCGGTAACAGGAGGACGCACGCTTGGCCAAACATGAAGCGTCGTCGGACGCTGAGGGCTCCCTCTCACACAGGTTACACTCCTAACCGTCCCACAGTACCCTCAGAAAGTAAGAACAACATAAGAATTGGCATTTTAATTTTCTTAATCCTTTCTATTCTTTTCTCGATTTTAAAAAGTTCTGCCCTTTGTAAATGATCTTTATTAAATGGTCTTTTTCTGTGTACTTGGATTTGTTGTTCTTTTCCCAACAGATTGAGCTGAATACCTACCTGTTTTTAACATGCTCTATTTTTTGATAAATGTGTTTAGTTCTAAATTTCCCTCTAAGTACTGCTCTTCCTGCATCCCACAAACGTTGACATATTGTGTTTTTTTATTGTTGTTAATTTCCAATTATTTCTTAAATTTCTATACTTTTCTTCTTTTTTTCTTAACACTGAGTTTATTTTTACAGTGTATTATTTTGTTTAGAATCCCATCGAGGGGCCTGCCGGGGACTGATGATGACAGTGTGTTACTCGCTGCGGGTGTTGGTCACCCCAGCCCACAGGACTGGAAGCTCCACAGCGAACAGCACGTCCCAGCTCATCATGCGGGCTAAGGAAATTCCATGGGGACCAGACATTTCAACATAACAAAGTAAACCATAAAAGACAGAAAATATAGGTGACTATGTATATGAGTTGGGGGTAGGAACGACCAAAAGATAACATCAAACACAAGCAATACAAGGACAAATTAATTCAATGGTATAAAATTTAAAACCTGTGAACATTAAAAAGAGTTAACATAACTAAAGGCCAATAAAAAAAACTAGGAGAAATATTTGTTTTATAATTGCCAGAGGACTAATAAATTTATTACACAAGTAGCTCCTAAAGAGTAATTAAAAAACCCAGAATATCATGATATAAATGGGAAAATGATATAAAAGGCAATTCACAGAAGATAAATGATCAACGGATAAATGAAGGTTCAGCTTCCATTGATAATTAAGCAAATGCAATTAAGTGCATCAAGGGACTTTTTTACTTATCAAATTGGCTAACGTTAACTTTTTTCTTTAAAAAGATTTTACTTAGTTATTTGACAGAGAGAGAGAGCACAAACACAGGGAGCGGCAGAGGCAGAGGGAGAAGCAGGCTCCCCGCTGAGCAGGGAGCCCGAGGTGGGGTTTGATCCCAGGACCCTGGGATCACGACCTGAGCAGAAGGCAGATGCTTAACTGAATGAGCCACTCGGGCGCCACCCCTTTTTTTGAGGGGGGGAGCAGTGTGGGGCAGAAGGGCAGAGGGAGAGAGAATCTTAAGCCGGCTACATGCCCATCACAGAACCCAACACAGGGCTCAATCTTATAATCCTGAGATCATGAACTGAGCCGAAATCAAGAGTTGGACGCTTAACTGACCCAGGCACCCAGGTGCCCCTAAATTGCTTAATATTAAACAAAACTGAAAAACATGCTCTTAGCATGGATGCAGGGTGAAGAGCACTCTGGTAAACTTTCCATGGAGAATAAATCAGTAAAACTTTTTTTTTGAAGGCATTTGGGGAGTATGCGTCAAAATCCTTACAATGTGCATACACACGCTGACCCAGAAATAATTCTTCTAGGAATTCACCCTAAGGAAATAAAATGTGGCTTGAGTATATGCATTAAGAAGGCATTTGGGAAATAGCTTAAGTTAGTATATAATACGTGCATATAACATGTATGTTTAGTTTCATACATAATCCTTCAAAGCTTCAGACAGATGGGAACCTATAGAAATATTTTAGATACGTGTGTATACACACCGGTTAGCACACACAGGTATCTCCTTGCTCTGTTGGCTGAAAGGGCTTAGAAGCAATGACACCCCTGTAGCAAAGAGCACACCTACCACCCAGATCTTGGCTTCTAATACCCTTCTCTCATAGAAGCAACCAAGGCGCCTTGGGAAGAGGCTGATTCTAGGATTGGAGCAGCAGGTAGACAAGATGAGCCTGGAGCGCCTCGTGCCACAGAGGAAGGAAGTGATACACACACACACACACACACACACACACACACACACGAGGGTAAGTCAAAGGGACACAGGATCCAACTGAAAGGGCTCCCAGTGACCAAAGCTGGAACAATTTAAGAAAGAAAATAAAGTCGTTGAGTTATAAAATTTATTTTATAAAGTAAAATAAATATTCATGAGTCCACTGATCTAGTAAGTGATTGAATAAATAAATAAGTGGGAGAGAATAGACAGATCGCCTGTGTGGAAGAATTCTGAATAATTTATAGAAATGGCTGTAAGGAGACGGAGACTGACCCACAACTCCCTAAGTGTGGGCTGTGATTAGTGACTTGCTCTCAAAGGTACAGTGTGGACAAGGGATAAAAGAAGAACTTGACGGTTGAGACCCCCGACGAACACCACCTTGGCCAGGGGACTGAGGTCAACACCACGGTGACAGGTCACGTTCACAAATGATGTGATGAGAAGGGCACTTCACCTCTGTGGTCTTCCTCCCCCCAAACCATGACCTCAGTCTAATCACAGGGAAAACATCAGACCAATCCTGAGAAACCCTCTAAAAAAACGCTTGACCAGTGCTCTTCAGACATGTCAAGGTCATTGACAGCTAAGTCTGAGAACCGCCGCACTCTCGGGGAGTCTAGGGACACGTGGCAACTAAGTGTCCTGGGAGGTTCTGGATGCTGTCCTGGGACAGAACATGTGTACTGGGGAAATACGGAGGAAATCTGAATAATGTATGAACTGTAGTTGATAATAATATATCAATATTGGGTTCATTAATTGTGACTGATGTACTGTATTAATGTAAGATGTTAGTAGTAGGGGGCCTGGGTGTGGGATGCAGGGGAACTCTTGTACTGTCTTTGCCACTTTCATGTACATCTAAAACAAAAAGTTTATTTAAGAAATAGACAATTATTGCAGGTTCTGAAACAACTTCTGTAGTCTGACAGAATTTTGAATCATAAAACTATAGCTAAAGAGGTAGGGAAGAACCAGGAGGAAGTCTAATGGGCTTGTGGCTATTTGCTTCCTGTTACTTTTGATAATTGGTATTGAAGCTGTTTTCCAACCAATGAATATTCTGAAGAAAAATTAGATCTTAAAAACACCCCACAGTAAATACAGAATACTTTCTTGGCAACAACGTGACAGAAGAGATAATAAAAGGCTCGCACACTCACAATAGCAGTAAAAAAACAAAAACAAAAACCAAATACCTGACAGTTTTGAGAAGAATTGTGCCAGACCTTCATGAAGGAAGGGACATGAGGGCACGTGGGAGACGAGCCACGCTCCGGGACAGGAGGTGAGACACTGGTAGATGTCAGCGTCCCCACGGTGAGTGACGTTAGTGCAGTTTCACCCAAGTGCCAGTGGGATTTGGGGGTGAAAACTGCGATTAGAAAAGTGATTCTAAGGTTCGCCTGAAAAACAACCCAAAGGAGATGTCAGGAAGATGCTAAAGAGGGTGAGCAGTGAGGATATACGGGTTGTGCTGGGTGCGAAAGGTCAATACTGACACTGATGTAGACAGAGAAGTTAGCAGAAGAAAGCAGAAAACCCCAAACAGACCGTAGTACATATAAAACACAGTCGATGACCTGGCGTTTCAAATCTACACAGGGTTGGAACTGATTGTTTGGGAAATTATAAAGTTAAGTACCTACTTCATCTCATACACCAAAATAGAGAAAATTAACATAAATATCGTGGAGGGACAAGCATTTGTCTGGAAGGGAATGGAAAACCTGGCGGCAGTCCCATGCCTCACAAGTCTTGGCGCATGGCAGGGGGGAAGCCGCGGGCACAGGGCAGACATTCCCAGACACTGCACAGGGATGACAGGCCTGCCATGTTGGAAACAATCAAGTTAGACCTTCATTTTTTATGATCACGAAATAACAAGATCAGAGCCCAGATGGATTGAAGGCCTAAACAGGAAAAAAAAAAAAACAAAAACAAAACAAAAAACAACCCAAAAAGCAAATGTTAAGTGCAATTAAAGAAAACAAAGACAAATACAGGTTTCTGCAAATAGGAGAGTATTAATGAAAAGACACACACAATACAAACCATAAGGAATGGACGATAAGTAGTCTATATCATAATTTTAAAACTCTGTATGATAAAAAGCATCATAAAATATTCAAGAGACTATTAAAAACTATATGCTGGGTGTAGAAAGGAGAAATGAGGTAATACGCAGAATATATAAAGAACATCTACAAGTCATTAAGAAAATATAGAAAAGTAGGCAGAGGATATAAAGATAATTTCTAGAGGGGAAATCAGAACGGCTAATTCTTAGAACCTTATTAGTCCTGTAAGATGCAAATAAAGACCAAGTCGCTTTCCACAGAGTAGATCATCAAAGATGAAGTCTGACTATACGTAGTGATCACACGGATGCAGGGAAACGGTTCCAGCGCGCAGTGGGGCAGCTGCCCGAGAGGAGACCAGGGGGAGAAGCTCAAGTTCTTGGAAGCAAAGCCGTACTTCCGGGGTGGGGGTGAGGGTCTCCGTGCTGCTGGACGCCTCGGGCCTGCGGGCCGGGCCCAGCCTATTCAGAGGCCCTGGGACGCACCTTCCCCTGGCCGGGCTCCGGGGGCGGGCAGAGAGGCAGTTTGGATTCGGAGAGAACGAGGCTCAGAGAGCGGGGAGACCCATGGCCCCAAGGCCGGCCAGTCTCATGTACAGAACCGGCGAATCTGCAGCTGAAAAGCTTGGTGTTTCTTAGTGTCCTCACGAGAGACAAAGGCACTCGTTTAAGGTATAACTAATTCCCTGAGTGTTTTTTTTCTTTTATAAAATATACATAACTGAAAATGTGTCATTTTAACCGTGCCCGAGTGCAGAATGCGGTGGTGTTGCTTACATTCACAATGTTGCCTAATCATCACTAAGACTTATTTCCAGAACGCTTTCATCATCCCAAACTCTGCACCTGCACTGTCATTTATGTTTTAATTCTAATTATAAAAATTGTTAGGGGGAGTTACTAATTCCCTTTACCCTTTTCTTTGTTGTTGTTTTACTATTGAGATATATTTACCTGCCATAAAGGTACAAACTTCAGGGCTTTTTAGTACATTCACACACGCTCTGTCAACCATCACTACTAATTCCAGAACATTCTCATCACTCCAAAAAGAAACCCCATACCTGTAACGTCACTCTCCATTCCTCACATCCCAGCCCCTGGCCACCACCAGTCCGGCTTCTGTTCCCATCCACTTGCCTGTTCTGGATGTTTCACACGCGTAGGTGGAGTCGCAGACGACGTCACCTTTCGTGACGGGCTTCCTTCACCAGTGTGATGTTTTCAAGGTCCATCCATGCAGTAGCAGGTGTCTGTGCTTCGTTCCCGTCTGGGGCTGACCACTGTCCTGCCGCCTGGACACAGTGCGGGCTTCCAGCAGCAAGGGATTCCATTTCTGCACGTTTATGAAAGGCAGTGGGGGCAGGGGAGGCTGGGGTGACAGCTGGGAGTACGGGTGCCGCCAACGCGGGGAGACAGGGGGGCTGAACGCAGGGGCGCCCCGACTCCCCAGCTGTCACCCACCCCAGGTCCCCTCGGTGTGAGCCTGGACAGGCCTGTACAAACCCAGACGGAGGAGGACGAGGATTGTCGACAAGAGGGATGGCCACGGAAAAGGGACCTCTGCCTCTACCTGTGGGCGTGTCCCAGTGTGGTGTCCTGAAGGGACAGTCTCTGCCCTTGGGCCGGCGCTCTGAGCGAACCCGCACAGCCCCGCTCCGAACTGGGGACAGACAACGCCGGGTCGCCGGAGCCCCAGGAAGCCCGAGCTCTGCGCCCCCCAGTCCTCTGGCGCCCGCTCCGAGGCCGGCCCTGTCCGCGCGTTGGTCTATTTTTGGACTTCATTTTTTTTCTGGCCATCTAGGCCACTTTGTACCCGTACCATAATGTTTTAGTAACTGTGCTTTATGTTTTGGTATCTGGTATGACTTGGTCTTCCTTACTGCTCGTCTTTAACATTTTTTCATGGTCATTATGGATTATTTTTGCACCATTAACCGCAGGTTTGTCTAATTACTGAAAAACAATCCCATTGACTTTTCCGGCGTATTTACTTAGGGCACGTCTATGCTTTATGCATGAATGTAAGGAGAAGACATCTTTATAAAATTGAGATTTCCTATCTTCTGAAATTTTAATTTTTTTAATCTAGATCTTGCACATTTTTGCTAAGCTTATCATAGTCGTACCTTCCTCCCTGCATCTTTCCCCCAACACATCTTGTAACTGGTTGTGTGTTTACCAGGAGGCAGTTTCCAGGTGCCCATTTACGCCTAGAATTCTCCAGACCCTGGTACAGAGGGGTTTCTTTTCATTGATTCCGCTGGTTTCCTGGTCAGGCAATCCCACCGTCTTCACGAAACGATCCTTGTCCTTCTTTCCAGCTGTGATGCTCTCTCCGTAGGACATCAAGCAGCTCAGCCGTGAGGGGCACCAGCCGCTTATCTTGCTCCTGGCTCTCACAGGCGGGCTTGCCGGGGTTTACCGGCTGGCAGGGCGTCTTATCAGCCAGGGAAGGCCCAGAGGGGTCATGCGGCCGGCCGCATCCCAGCGAGATAAGGTGGAGGCCGTGGGAGGATGTGAAGTTGCTGCAACAGTAGACGGGCCATAGGAAGGGCCTGAAGTGAGGTCACGGAGGGCAGAGGCTCCGGGGTAATAGGGACAGCGGCGTGGCTGGAACCGGGGTGCCGCAAGGAGGAGGGAGGGGTCAGGCCGGCCCCGCAGGGACTGGGTGCTGGTGCGGAGCTCTTCCCGACGGGCTGAGTTCCCGGTGTCCGAGGGACAGTTGGGGGGACTACCGCCACGACCGGAGCTGCTGGCCTGGCGCTCACAGCGAGAGGCGCTCTGGGACGGCCGCGCCACCATGTCCTGAGGCTCCCACGCTCTGGGCACCTGGGCCTCACCTTTGACACCGAGGGCCTTGTGCCTTTGCGGCCTCGGCCTTGTTGGCCACCCTCCCCTCTCTGCTGTACGTCTTCCTGCCCGAGAGCTCAGTCCACCCCCTTCACGGAAGCCTCTCTGACCACAGGCTAGCACAGGGCACGGTCCATTGCCCTCTCTGAGCCCCAACTTCTCTTTTATGACCTTTTAGAAAATGTGATGAAATATTCAGTTGCATTGCATAAGGTCCATCCTTCCCACTGGCGACCTGTCTTTACCGCTGGATCATGTGATTGATGTTCATGTATTTGTTGAGTAGATGAGTGGGATCATCTTGGGAGGTAGGCGTCCTTATTCCCATTTTACAAATGAAAAAAAATCTCAGATCATACCGGTAGCCGATGGCACAGCTGGACCCGGAGCCCAGATGGAACCAGGGAAGGGAGAGGGGTGTCCTGGGGACAGGTGGATGATGGGAAGAGGGCCCCGGATAAAGCGTTAGGAACACTTCCGCCGGGAGACAGAAGGTGCAGGGTCCCTGGCACAGCTGCTCTCGTCCCAAGGGGAGGAACGGCCTGGCGGACTGCCCAGCCCCAGCTCCGATGCGCAGTCCGTCCTCCCGTACGGCGAGCCCCGGCCTCGCTGGGCAGAGTCTGCAGAATGGAATGGGTCCAATTCAGGGGCAGGCAGGACTGGCCCGTCTGACCACACCGCCAGCCACGCTTTCCACTCCAGCTTCATCAGAGGCTTGGAGTCCATTCCCCTGACGTCCTTCGCTGTGTTTCTGCGCGGCATTTCCCGTTTCTGCCTCCTTGAGTCCCCATGCTGACCCGTGTCCTGAGCGGTTGGACCCTGACACACTGCAGCGTCGCCATGGCAGGCCTCACAGGGTGAGAAGTAGAGTGTCCCTGCTCCTCTCGGGGGAGCTGCGGCCGTGGCCCCATCTGTGACCTCGTCGACTCCATGTCTGCCTCCCGGAAGACTGGCTAGACTTGGGACTTGCTCCCCCAGCGCGCCCACTGGGGCTGGTGCACGGGGCTCTGGCCTGCCGCACCTCTGCAAATGGTCTCCTCTTCAGCGGAAAACCCCCGTGGAGGCCCTAACAGTAGGACGCTAAGGAAGAGGAGTGGGGCATTTACTCCCTAAAGCCCCAAGGGTTAAGGGCCATGGCTCTAGAATCACGCACCGGATATAGATCACGGGGCTCAGGCAGCAACTGTGTGACCTTGTCCAAGTCACTGAAACAACCTCGGCCTCAGTTTACCCTCCCCTTGGGACAAGATGGGGGAATAATACTATCGCAGGTTCTTGTTGGTATTAAATGAGTATAAAACAATGCGAGGCGTAACAGTGAGTGCTGTTGCACTGTCAAAGGGACAGAAAGCGAGAAGAAAGAGGGATAGAAGCCTTCTGGGCACAGAAGAGAGGACACGCACAGCCCGTCGGAACTGCCAACTTTTCTCCCAGGTCTCTATTAGGGCTCCAGAATAAATAATTCTTTGCATTACACGTACTGAAACCCATTACAATTTATGAATACTCTAAAGGGAGTGTTATCCCAATTCTTCCCTCCTAGTTTCCCCCTGCAAGGCATGTGTCGTGACTGTGCTGCCCCAACTCCGGAGCTTGGCTGTGGCTGACCAGAGGTTGGTGGTCGACATTTACCCCCGCCCCCCCGGCCGGTTCCCCCTCTGTGTGAAGCGCTAGTCTTCAGCACCTCAGCGGGAGAGCAGCAAAATGACCAAGGTTATGAGGCACGCAAAGCCAGTCTCCTCTTTGACAAGAAGCAGTGACTAGCCCTCTCCCAGTGGAGACGATGCCGCCCATGAGCAGGACTCGATTGCTCGCGGTGCTTGCTAACCCGCTGGGATGCTCTGGAGAGCAGGTAGCGTTAGGATGCTTTGAGGTCCAGAGACCACGGAGTCGTTTAAAAATTGCCAGTGCTTGTAGGAATATTGGAAGGAATTAAATACCAGAGAACCGCTCGACCTCTTAACAGAAGAGTCTGGAAGACCAAACAAGAGCACTTAGGAGAAAATGACTGGATAAAGAGAAGGAAAAGAAAAAAACCTCTGAAGCAGAAGTGACCGTGAAGGGGCCTGTGCCGTCATCGGTCCCCGTGGCAGACCTCTTGCACAGAAGCACTACACGGGCCCCCGAAAAACCAGTCGTGTGCGGTAACCCGATGTTTGCAACGCGTGGATCTTGAAATCAATGCCATAACGTGTCTCCTAAAAGAGTAATAGTACGGCATCTTAATTACATACCTATTGAACTTCATTTAAAAATAAATTTCGCTTTGGGAAAAGCAAGGGCTGTTTCAGTGACTGAATAAGTAAAATGCATATTCTGCGTCTTTCTTCAGTTCTCTCAATTTTCGCTTCAAGCCTTTTAAAGTTCCCTTATGAGGTACATTCAGGTTTAGGATGGCTACACCTTCTCGATGAGTTTGTTTCGTATCATCATGAAAAGTCTCTTTTTATTTCTAGTAATGCTCTTCATTTTGCAGTTTAAACGTCCCATCTTGGTATTTTAGTTTTGTTTATACCATTCGCATCTTGTTCTCTGTTCCTCCTTTCTTGAATTCTTTTGGGTGAATCACATATTATTTATTTATTTATTATTTTTAAAGATTTTATTCATTTGAGAGACAGGGAGAGAGAGCAAGTACGAGTGGTGGGGAGGGGGAGAGGGAGAAGCAGGCTCCCCACTGAGCAGGGAGCCCCCACGAGGGGCTGGATCCCAGGACTCTCCCATCAGGACCTGAGCCGAAGGCAGATGCTTAACCATCGGAGTCATCCAGGCGCCGGGAATCACGTATCTTTAATGCCTCATTTTATCTCCTGTGCTGACCTGTCTAGGTATTGTTTTGCAGGTTGCCCTAGAGATTACAACACTCATCTTCAAGTTGTCATAGTCTGAGATACAATTACAGTGTGGCACAGGCCATGTGAGAACCTTGAAATAACATAATTCCACATTCTCCCTTTCCTGCCCATTTAATGTCTTCTATTTTCTTTTTTTTTTAAATTTAAATTCAATTAGCCCACACATAGTACATCATTAGTTTCAGATGCGGTGTTCAACAGTCCTCATCACGTCACGTGCCCTCCTTGATGCGCGTCACCCAGTGAGTGACCCCTCCTCCTCCCGTAACCCTCAGTTTGTTTTCTGGAGTTAAGAGTCTTTCATGGTTTGTCTCTCTCTCTGATTTCTTCCCATTAAGTTTTCCCTCCCTTCTCTTATGGTCTTTTGCACCGTTTCTTATATTCCACATGTGAGTGAATCACCGTATGGTTTCACTCATATGTGGGTTTTATTTTATTTCTGTGCTGTAAACTTTAAAAAACAGTTCACAGTCTTTTCAAGAATTCAGAACCATATATAAGTTGGATATAGAACTATACAAAGAATACCAAAAAAGAGAGCCTCCTGCTCTCCAGACTGAAGGGCTGCTTTTGGCTTCCAACTAGAGCAGGTCTGCTAAGACACGTTCGTTCAGATTTCGTACGTCTGAAATTATTTTACGCTGCCTTCATTTGGGGGAGATAACCACCTGGATACAGATATCTAGATGGACTCTTCCAGCACGGCAAGGGTGCCATCCCTTCACCCTCCGGCCTCCAGTGTTTCTGGGAAGAGTCAGTCAGAATACGTCCTGCTCCTTGTATATATCACGTCTTCCCTCTGCAGCTTTCAGAGTTTTCTCTTTCTCTTTGGTGTTCGTGAGTTTGACAGTAATGTGCCTAATGTGTGGTTCTCTTTGTGTTTAACTTATTAGGGATTTGTCAGGCTTTCTGGATATGCAGATCGATACCTTTAATCAATTTTGCAAAGTTCTCAGTCATTTTAACCTTCAGACTCCCCGTTCTCCTCACGAGAGGCCACATGACACAGGTTAAACCATTATAATGCCTCGCATATCTTGGATTCTCGGGTTGGTTGGGTGGTTTTCACTTTTTTCCTTTTTATTTCATCTGGGATACTTCCTACTGGCCTTTCTTCAAGCTGATATTTCTTTCCTACACTGGGTCCAGTCTGCTGTGAGGCTATCTATGGATTCTAAGTCTTGCCATTGTATTTTTCATCTTTTACATTTCTATTTGAGTCCTTTCTATTGTTTTCACATCTCTATTAAAATTAATCATCTCTTGGATCCCTGGGTGGCTCAGTTCTTAAGTGTCTGCCTTCGGCTCGGGTCATGATCCCGGGGTTCTGGGATCGAGTCCCACATCGGGCTCCCTGCTCAGTGGGGAGCCTGCTTCTCCCTCTGCCACTCCCCTACTTGTGTTCCCTCTCTTGCTGTCTCTCTCTCTCTGTCAAATAAATAAAGTGTTAAAAAATTAAAAATAAATAAAGTTAACCATCTCTTAACACATATTGTCTACTTGTGCATTTAGATACTTTGGCATTTTTATAATTAAAAAAATCTGTTCTGATAGCTCCAACATCTGGGCTGTCTCTTTCGTTGACTTATATTGCTGCATACTCTCTTGGTCGTAAGCACATTTTCTTATGTCTTAGGTCTTAAAATGTTAAAAGAGTTATTTGCTAGACATTTTGCATAAAAGGACAGTAGAGACAGAAGTAAATATTTACTTCCTAAAAAGGACACACCATTTTTTTTAACATTGGGTCACTAGAGCTGGGAGCAAAGGCAATTTGATTGGTGGTTGGGCTGGGTCTGGACTTGATTGCAACTTTGGTTTGACTTGGTTCATTATTGGCTTGTACTGTTTTGAGAGTGGGATCCGAAGGTTCCCTTCTACGGGCTCTGCAGTCTGAGAACTGGCACAACTGCTAGGACTTCTTGGACAGTCGACATTGACAGTTACACTGTCAGGATTTCAGATCACAGGTGATCTCCCTTCGTGTCACCAACCGGCTGCCAGCTCCTTCTCCTCTGCCAGCTAGGAAGTCTGCTTCGCCCTCCCGTCTCAGCCAGCCTCCTGCACTGTGGGAGAGCACTGTGGTACCGCAGTGCCCGTCAGGGGGCTGTGGGTTCTCCAGCCTTCTGCCATAACCCAGCCCTTGGCGGCTGAGGGCCCTGGGATGCCGTGGGTGGGCTACTTTCAGCTGTCCTGCCCTGCTCTCAGCCTCGATATCTGCCCCTGGATCCTCTGTAAAGACTCGTGGGAAAGAGTTGCGAATCGATGGGATCTGTGGCTGGGCCACTTTAGAATTCTGTCACACCAGCCCACGTGAAGTTAAGTTTCGCTGGTCTCTTCCTCCCCATTGTGAGACAGAGCCCTCCTCTGCCGGCCCTCCACTGGCGAGGAGAGAAGCCTTGAGTTTCTTCATTTCTGTGAAGGGCTCATCACTCTCTGGAGTTCTGTTCACTTAGTTGTATCCTGCTTGCTGGTAAATTTAGAAAAACCACTTTTGTAAGTTATTTATCTTGGTTTTATTGTTAGGATTAGAGCAACAGTCTCTTGTGATTTTTTTCTTCTTTTACGTCTTAATTAGAAAGCCGTCCTTCAATAGTCTCATGAATTACAACTCAAAAAAACAGCCCTGCTAAGGTAGCCACGTGTCAGGACCTCTGATGCCGCACAGGGCCAGGGGTGCATCAGAAGCAAGGCATCCCGGAGGGGGCGGGGCATGTAGCTTTCCGGGGGCGTGGCCTATACACTTGGCTCCTCCTTCACGTGGCCGTGGGACCCAGGAACCCAAACCACAGGGTTGCCAGGAGGTTCTTCAGCACCCTTAGTGTAGCCCAACAAAACCCCTCTAAGTTGTCTAAGTTGTCCCTGCCCTTCTAGGCCTGGGACATCCCCGGCAGCCGTGGACAGTGAGCCTGGGGCGGCAGGAGCACTCACGCAATTCCCCACAACGCTGCTCTGCTCACTTGCAGATTCCCGAAGCCTGGTGTGAACTCACTGATGAGCAGACAGCACCACTGCCGTGTGGGCAGGACAGGCGAGGCCGTGCTCAGAGGCCCCCCCGAGCAAGGACGGGTCCTCGTCCACGCAGACGCCCATTGTGGGTCCGCAGAGGTTCTGCCTCACGGGATCTACAGCCCGTGATTCAGGAGTGCAGCCCAGCCTGCAGCTGGGACAGTGCCGGCGGCCACGGCAGAGGAGGAAGAGTCTGGAGAACCACGTGTGACCCGGGGGTGACAAACATCATTTCCACCCACATGCCCTTGGCTTGGAGCAAGTCCCACGGCCAGGCCGGAGTCAGCGGGGGAGGAAGTACACTCTTCCTCTGGGGAAGAAAACAAAGATTTTTGAATGATAATGTATCGTACCACAGTCCACCCTTCTGGTCACGCATAAATGCCTCCCCCCCTTGCCGAGGTGACAATCCAAAGTCCCATCTGAGCAGGCCATGAGGATTTTGTGATCCTGGCCTTGATGTGGCTCCTCTTGCTCTGGAGGCTGACGGACTAAAGGTCAGGGCCCTTCCCCGGCCCGCAGGTGAGGTGTGGCCGCCGGGCTGCGCAAGATGACCCAGGCGAACACGTCCGGAAAGGGGAAGAGTGAGCCGCACGGCCGTCAGCGGTCCACGGCATTCTCCCTGGGTAGGTGCTCAGGGGATCCTTCTCTGGGGGTGAAAGAGGGTCCTTGAGGAGGCCCTGAATCTGTTTCCCGGGAGTACATTCCTAGCCCACTGCTCTCCGTGGCCTTTTATCTCTGGGGATTTCCTTTTCCATTATATTGCTTGGCTACATGTAACAGGGCCGCAAGAGATTTTCTTTCCCTGGGGGAGAGCGGATCTCCCAGACGGCTTCTTCCCAGAGACGATGTGGGGCCCCAGGGTTTCAGTCTCCAACAATCAATGCCTCTTTTAGTCCAGACGGGGTGTCCTCTGGGAAGTGCAACTCTCACAAACGTAATCAGTTCCCATTTGACTGCAGCCAATTCCAAGCGCCGACAGACCCTCCGTAATTCCTTTGGAGATGTGTCCTCTCTTCTAGACTTTACTGCAGGTACCTTGCATGTAGCAGGAGTTGGTGGGAAAGTCACCGTTCGTCTCTTTTTGTCTGGAGCTATGTGGTCTAACTAAGAACTCCTGGGTGCCACCTTGATTCTTTCAGAGACATTAACAGTAGGCATTAAGGTCACACCTTTAATTTGTTAAAGGCAGTGTTTTAATTGGCCTTTGTTGCTCAAAACCCTTTTCAGATTCATCTTTTACTGGTTGGAGATGAGAATCTTTTCTATATTCAAATGCATTAAGATTCCAATTTTCTGGAATTTCTATTCCCTTTCATGCCTATTGTACACCGGCCAGTTCTTTTCTGAGTGTGTTTCATATGGCACCTTGTCACCTGCAGATGAGACCAGACAGAGCGTGCCCGAGGGTCTGCTGGTCGCTCTGCCTAAAGCCTCAGCTCGTTAGGTGACTTGCCTCACAAACTGTCGCCAAAGTCAATTTCCCCCAAATTCCCCAGTTTACCAAATGCCGTCCTCCGGCCTCCAGGGAGGTCTCCTCATTGCCGCCACCCCTCTCTGAAGCCACGCGTTTTAGGGTGCGTTATACAACCTTACTTCTGGCACCAAGTCCTATAGACCCTCTGACAGACCAAGTGACGCCGCCATAATAAATCGCTCCCCAATCTTTCTGCCTACAGCGAGGATAGTATCTCTCGTCGTCACTAAACTTCGCTCCCAGGCTGCTCGGCCATATATAATGCGGGACGACGGAGTGGCTCTCCGGATGTGCTCAGCTACGGCAACAGAGAGAAAAGAAATCAAGAGGAATCATGTGCAATTTCTTAAAGCCTCCGCTTAGGAGTGACACATGTCACTTTTGCTTACATTTTGCCAGCCAGAGCAGTCAGAGGCCCAAGTGCGACATGTGCTGGGTAGAGAAGCACCATCCCTGCCCCCCCGGGGAGGGGAGCAGCCCGCAACATTATCTACCACATGTGCCTTCCGGGAGAATATCTCAGGAAAGCATCCTCAGGAGGTCTTAAGCAGAAGAAAAATTGATATATTCTGCCGTGAAAAATTCTTTTTCAAGTTTCATTCTGAAAATGTTGAAGTTGAATGCACAGCCAATAAGGAAAGGTTTTTACCTGCATTTTGTAAAACTGTTAAAAATGGGGCAAATATGTAATGGTTATCCTGTAGAAAGATGCCTTGTGGCCTCTTTGGGACCCGAAATGTAGAACGACTGTCTTCCACGTGCATTTGAAAATGCTGAAGCTGGTGGCAATGGCTCTAAGATCGGTCCTAGCTCTCGTGTGACTCCGTGGGAAGGTCCCAGCTCTTGGGGTCTCAGGCTTTCATTGTTCAAATCACAGCTTTACAGAGGACTTCTAAGACTTGTTCAGTGTCTCCATTTTTAGATGTAATCTGTGTATCCTTAAAGATTTTTCAAGGAAATTGTTAGTCTTTGAAAATGTTGTTAAATATTCCAGAATAGAATATCAACTTGCCTGGTTGCTTTTTGAGTTTCAAACAATAAGGCATTTGCATGAAACACACATTTTTAAGAGTATACTTGATCTTGTGGCTTTTTCCCATGTGCTATTCTAGTCCTCTGTTTGGAACATAAAAATCATTTCCACAGTGACTAATTATAGTCTAAGTCACAAGTGTGGGGAATTAGAGGCAACCATCATGCAAATATTAAAAGCTTCTTATCTTTGAAGTTCTCTCAAAAACGAATACAAGCTAATAAGATGCAGAAAAGACACAGACAGTATCCAATGTAGACATGAACTTCTCAAGTTGGGTTTTGGGTGATCAGCTTACCATGAATCTGAAGAGAATTATTTTCTGCCCGATACTTTAGACCTTTTTCAAAAATCAGTTGAGCGTATTTGTGTGGGTCTATTTCTGGCTCTCTTTTCTGTTCCCTTGGTCTCTGCCAACACCCCACTCTCTTGATTACTACATGTCATATCTTAGTATCAGGTAGTGATTCCTCCCACTTTATTCTTTGTCAACATTGTTTTAGCTATTCCAGGGCCTGTGCCTTTCCACATAAATCTAAACTAAGATTATTTTTTTAAAAGATTTTACTTATTTATTTGACAGAGAGAGAGAGATCACAAGTAGGCAGAGAGGCAGGAAGAGGGGGAGGGGGAAGCAGGCTCCCTGCCGAGCAAAGAGCCCGATGCGGGGCTCGATCCCAGGACCCTGAGATCATGACCTGAGCCAAAGGCAGAGGCTTTAACCCACTGAGCCACCCAGGCGCCCCTAAACTAAGATTATTTATGTCTACAAAGTACTTCCTCCAGTTTTTATTGGGCTGGAATGAAGCCTATGGATAAGTCTAAGAAGACTGGACACATTTACTATGTTGGGTCTTCTGCTGCATCCCATACATCCTTTGTTAACTGAGTACTTAAGTACTGCATTATCTTTGGATACTTAGCATATGACTCCATTATCTTTGGAGCGATTCTAAATGGTCTTATGCTTTTAATTTTGATTTTATGCATGTTCATTGTCAGTTTATAGAAATGCAATTGGATATTATATGTTGCTATTGTGTCTTATGACCTTGCTGAACTTTCTAGTTCTAGGAGTTAAAAAAAATTCCTTTCTTATACGGTCTTTGAGACTTCTGTATCGACAATCATGTCAACTGCAAACAGTTTTATTTCTTCCTTTCCAATCTGCATACCATTTATGTCTTTTTCTTGCCTCATTCAGTGGCTAGAGCTTCGACACTCAATACTAACAAGTTGTTCCTGATCTTAGAGGGAAAGCGTTGAGCTTTTCACCATTAAATGTGCTGTTAGCTGCAGGATTTTTGAAGATGCTCTTTATCAAGTTGAGGGAGTTCTCTCTTTCCAACTTCCTGAGCATTTTTATCATGAATGGATGCTGGATTTTGTCAAATGCTTTGTCTGGGTCAACGGATACAATCACATTATTTTTATTCTTTAGCTTAATCACATATGGATTATATTAATTGATTTTCAAATGTTTAGCAATCTTGAATGACTGGAATAAATCCCTCTTGGGCATGGTGAATAATTATTTTAGACATTGTTGTATCCATCTTGCTGATATTTTGTTGAGGCTGTTAGCGCCTAAGTTTGTGAGTGATATTGGTCTGTAGTGGTTTTGAGTTTTGTTGTTGTTATTGTTGTTGATTTATTTAGTTTTTACTCTCTTTGGTTGAAGCATCAGGTAATACCAACTTCACAGAATGAAGTGGGAAGTGTTTCTTCCTCTTCTATTTTCTGGAAGAAGTTATATACAATCAGGTATTAATTCTTCTTTTTTCAAAAGTTTATTTATTTATGAGAGAGACAGAGAGCACAAGCAGGGGGAGTGGCAGGAGAGGGAGAAGCTGGCTCCCCACTGAGAAGGGAGACTGATACGGGGCTCGATCCCAGGACCCTTGGGATCGTGACCTGAGCTAAAGGCAGCTGCTTAACTGACTGAGCCACCCACGTGCCCCAGGTGTTAATTTTTCATTCAATGTTTGATAAAATACTCCAGGGAAACCATCCAGGCCTGGACCTTCATTTTTCAGAAACTTATAAATGACAAATTCAATTTCGTGAATGATTTTAGGACTATTCAGATTACTTCTTTTACCTTAGTTAGGGTTTGGTAGTTTATGGTTTTCAAGAAATTGGTCCGTTTCTCCTAAATTGTTGGATTTTTTTTAGCATAAAGTTGTTTTCATATTCTTTAAAATTCTTTTGATGCCTCTGGGATCTGTATTAATATCTTCTATTCCATGTCTGATACTGATAATTTGTGTCCTATTTTTTCTTTTGTTGGTTTATGAATTTTATTGATTCTTTAAAAAGAATCAGCTTTTGGGGTGCCTGGGTGGCTCAGTGGGTTAAAGCCTCTGCCTTCGGCTCAGGTCATGATCTCAGGGTCCTGGGATCGAGCCCCGCATCGGGCTCTCTACTCAGCAGGGAGCCTGCTTCCCCCCCCCACCCGCCGCCGCCCTGCCTGCCTCTCTGCGTACTTGTGATCTCTCTCTGTCAAATCAATCAATCAATCAATCAATCAATCAATAATCTTTAAAAAAAATGGAATCAGCTTTTGTTTCACTGATCTTCTCTATTATTTTCCTAGTTTCGGTTTTGTTGATTTCTACTCTTATCTTTATTATTTCCTTCCTTGTCCTTGCTTTCCATGCCTCTGAAGAGAGGGCAGGGGTGTAATAAATCTATTACATGCTTGGAAAATTCTGTATTATGTGATAGCCTCACTAGAGGGAGAGTGAAACATAAGAAAGGACATCTTCCAGGAAGAAGTCAGGTCAGCACCTGTGCTCCACATGCAGAGGAGGGAGGAGAGGCAAAGAGGAAGCACAAATGATGAGCACAGGAGGAGGGGCTGAGCCTCCGCGGTCATCAGTGAACGCGAGTTAGAACCCGAGGGAGACAGCACCTCACCCCCAGGGCCAGCTGGCCCCAAGCGGACAGATCACAGACGGTACCGGCGAGAAGGCCGAAGAACCGGAGCCCCACAGGCTGCTCGTGAGAGTGTCAAGTGGTGTCACTATTTTGGTCCTCAACAAATTAAACATGGTCGCCACTGAATTATACATTTTAAAATGGCCAAGATGGTAACGTTTACGTTATTCTGTCTTGCCACAAGAAAAAAAAGTTAAACCCAGAATTACTGTATGTCCCAGCGGTTCTGTTAGGTGTGTACCCATGAGAAGTGAAAACACATATCCACACGAACACTTGTACGCGAATGTTCACGGCAAGATAATTCTAACAGCCACGTGGAAATCCCCCAAATGCCCATCAGCTGTGAATGGATAAACAAATGGAAGATTATTTGCTTGTTTAAACCAAAATATATAGAATATGTGGTTCCACATAACAGAGTACTATTCAGTCATAAAAAGGAATGAAGTACTGATATTTGCAACCATAAGGATGAAACTTAAAAATATTATGTTCAGTGAAAGAAGCCAGACTCAGGAAGCCACATATTGTACGATTCCATTAATGTGAAAAATCCAGAACAGACGAATGTAGAGAGACAGAGAGCAGACTAGCGATTTCTGGGGGGAAAGAAAAACGGGGAGTGACAGAATGGGAGTGGGGTTTCTCTTTGGAGGGATGGAAATGTTCTGGAATGAGGCAGCGGCAATGGTTGCAAATCCTTATGATGTATTAAAGCCTGATGAACTGTACACTTCATGGTGAATTTTATCTCGATTTTAAAAAGAACCGATGGAGTGCACCAAGAAGGGCACCTCCCTGGAGCAGCAGGCCAGGAGAGCACGGGACCGGGAGGTGCCCAGGGTCAGGGACAGACCCCTGCAGAGCCTTTGAACTAGGGGTTGTGGGTGGGCAGCTCCTGAGCATGCTCGAGCTGAAGCTGCGGACCTCAGCGCCAACCACACCCTGAAGAAAGACAGGCATTGTCTTAGATGGAGGAGTCCCAGGCTCCAAATTGGAAGAAAAGCCTATGTGGGTAAATGAAAGTTTATTCCAAAAAGCAAGAAGGAGCCAGCAGTGAGAAAGAACGAGAAAGTATAGACTCTCTTTTGTACCTAAACAGTAACTAAGGGCTCCAATGGGGTTGAAATAGATTTCCCTGATGGCAACCCTAGACAGTTGTTGTTGTCTTCAGTGGGGGCAGGGGGAGGTGAAGTCAACAAGGGGAAATGAACAATGCTAGAGTAAAAATGGAAACTAAAGGGAATCCCCATGAGGACTGCCATGTAAAGTTGTACTGGTTGTGCACTGCACAACTCTAGGAGGTGCCATTCACACTAATGTGTAAACGTGTGGCATTGCCTAGAGATGGACAATGCATAGTCCTGATTTCTTGATTTTGGCAATAGAGGATGCTTCCTCTTTTGAGACAGGAACCTTTGTAGATGGGAGGAGGACCTACAATAACACACTGAGGCAAAGTGGGAGGGAGTTCGGGGGCTCGTGCCTGAGGCCTCCTTCTTTGTCATTCAAGTAAAAGATGATGCTCTCTTTCAAGATTAAGAGAGAAAAGTAGACGTTTGTGGCAAATGTAAAAACATTCAGAGCCGCTGATGAGTAGAGACTAGTAAGGATCCCTCTCATGTTGGACGACCCAAATTTATGGTGGACTCACTCACTCACCACTTTATGGCTTCCTGCAGCACCCTGGGGCTAGGCAATAGGAAAGCAGAGAATAGGATCACCCAGAGCTGGAAACATGCCGCCAGGGAGGGGAGAAGCGAAGGGAACAGCAAGTCCTACGTGAGGCAGCTGAAGGGAACAGCAAGTCCTACGTGAGGCAGCTGATGGAGATGGATGTGGAGGCAGGGGTCCATCATGCCCTGGTTTACCTAGCCGTCATCGAGCAGGCCACGACTGCGTGCCAGGCCTGCAGGAGGCACGGAAGGGGAGTCTGGGCTGCGTCCCAGGTGGGACTCACAGGAAGGGAACCCACAAAGGGGAGGAGGGCTGGCTGGGCTGTGCATGGGGGGGCCTCGAGATCGCAGTTGGGAGGTGAGGGGGGGCAGGCAGGAGAGGAACCCAGGCCACAGCTCTGTGAGGTCCCGGTGTGCGATGGGCCCTGCCGAGCAGGTTGGCCAGTGTCGGGGGAGGGACAGCGTCTAGGACAAGGAGGGGACAC
Organism: Nasua narica; assembly: GCA_028533885.1. Classification (NCBI taxonomy): domain Eukaryota; kingdom Metazoa; phylum Chordata; class Mammalia; order Carnivora; family Procyonidae; genus Nasua; species Nasua narica. Next base: position 1,088,073 of record CM052800.1, read on the forward strand.
GCAGAGGAGGCCCCTGCCCAGGGCCCGATGGCAGGCTGCTGGGGGCAGGCGGTGGGCCTGAGCGCCGCACACCACGTGCTGGCCCCGGCCGGCCTAATGCCCTGCGGATGCCGCCACAGCCCCAACGCCCACGGCAGTCCGCGCGGCCCCGCTCAGTGCACGGCAGTCCCCTCCCTCCTGTCACCTGGACAACAATACTTTGCTCAATTTTTTTTTTAAATTCAACTAACTCCTGGGGGGCGGTGTCTGGAGAGGACATGCTTCCCGGCCAACAGGACTGTTTGCCCCCAAGCTAGTCCCTCATCCATTCGCAGACGCACGCTGAGACTCCACGGCCCCTGGAGCACCGCTGGAACACCGTGGGGGCCGGGGCCGGGTGGCCCTGCGGTCCCCCCTGCCATCCCTGAGCTGACACTCCAGCGGGCCAGGCAGGATGGACACCACGGAGAGGGATGCAGCGAAGGCGGGAGCGCAGGCCCTTGAGGGGAAGCCAGGCGAAGGCGAGCTGAGGTGAGCGCAGGTCAAGATAAGGCGGGAGGGGTGAGGAGGCCGGCAGGAGGGGCAGCCCGGGGGAGAGGCCTGGCGGGGAGGCAGGGAGTGGACGGACAGCAGGTGCCCGGCCTCTTCTTCCCCCTTCTTCCTCCCGGCAGAATCCTGACTCAGTTGCAGGCAGTGGCCCTGGTGGCTATGGGGACCGGAGAGCGGCCGTCAGCAGCCTCCCTCCCAGCTGCACGACCACTCTGGAAGCTCAGGCAGGGCCCTGGGCGGGACTCCCGCCCCCCACCCCCCCGCAAGGGTGGTCTTGGGGGGGAGCCCGTTCCTTCCCTCTCTGGCCCGCTCTGCACAAGAGGCAGCAGGGGTTCCGCAGCCAGGAGAAGGAAAAGGCACCGTACGAACACGGAGGACACACAAGGACAGGCGTCGGAGGACACTGCCAGACTGCCCCACAAAACCCGAGGCCGCCTGCCTCCCCAGTTCTCTGTGACTGCAGGTCACTGCCAGGCAGGGACCGTCCCTCCCAGCCCCATGTGCTCCCGGCCCTGCGCCCGCACCCCTGCCCTCCCGGCTCGCACCCCCCCAACCCCACGGCCCCCACCCCCACGGCCCCCCCCCACGGCCCCCACCCCCACGGCTCGCACACCACCTCGGATTCTTCCAACATCTCTATTAAACATTCTCTAGCAGTCGGCGGTGTTTTTGGTGGGGAAGAGCCGTCGGTTTTTTCATAATTAGGGAAATCTTGGCATTCTAGTTATCTACTCCTCTTTTCAAAAGGATTAACTACCAGAGAAAAATATAATTTCCTTCTTGTGAAAAGGGCCTTGAAATAACTTCAGGCTTTTAAAATCACGTCAGCACTCCTGCAGATCTGATAATATTGTGAGCTCGCGTATCTTACCACTGTGAAGTCAGGGTGGAAAATACATCCTCTCTTTTCGATTCCCGGAATAACTTCAAAAGTTCCGGATCCCCAGATAAGTGCGCAAGAATGCGCAATTCAATCTGTGAAAAGTCTGGGAGACAGAATCCACATTAATTCTGAATCTACCAACAGTGTCCCGCGTCATTGCTACCCTGCTGCAGCCCGGCCTCACCCTTCTGTCCCCACCGTGACATCAAGGGCAGCACCCCCCGCCCCCCACCTGCCAGGGTCCTCTGGCCTCAGGGCCACTGGCCATCCCTGGGTCTTCGAGTCCCGCCTTCTGTGAGGCCAGCAGCCCCTCCGGGGTATGCACTCTTGTGTGCCTTCTGCACACCGGAAGTTCAGAGGGGCCTACAGGGCCTGGTTGTGTGCTTGGGATTTGACAGTGAACAAAACAGATAAGCCTTTCTTCGTGGAGAACCATGTTCTAGGGCAGGAGACAATGTGCGTGAGATATCTGGTCCGTCAGAAGGGGAGAAGCGAAGTGGAAAAGACAGATCAAGATAGGAGGTTCAGGAGGGAGAGGATGGTCAGGGTACACCTCCTTAAGGAAGCGACACTGGGGCAAGGGTACCGAGCGAGGGAGGGAATGAAGGAGGGAGCGAGCTGGTGTCTGGTGAAGGGGTCCCAGGGGGGCACGAGGTGGGGCTGGCCAGGCTGGAGGCCAGCCTGTCTGCAGGGAGCAAGCAGGGACGAGCGCTGCGCACGAGGACGAGGAGGAGAAAGGAGGCGCAGGCTGGCTGGGACCGTGCGGGTCACCTGGGGTCTGGAAAAGGTGAGGGACCCTCGAAGCAGATCTGCTCTTATTTACTGTGCACCCGAAATCTTTCCTTTGTATAAATATTTGCCTTAGGATTTACTTTAAAGAAGGAATTCTGTAAGTGTCTTTGAATTATCTACCTTGCAAGGATCTGCACCATATGAAACGTGTAAAGTGAGCCGCTGAGACACAGGGCGTCTGTCGGGCATGGTCCACACGTACCTGCCGCCAGGAAGGTGTGGCCTTCGGGGGCAACGAACATGCTCCTTGGGGAGATGGTGAGCATCGTGCCTTCCGAACCTGGAACGTTGTTTTAAGAGCACTCGGTGAGTCTGGTCACAGCCGATTCACAGCCATTGCTCACGGGGTTTATTTTAATATCATTCCAAAGTCAAGATCCAGATTTCTGACTTCTCTGAATATTTTTATTAATATAATTTAAAAGCAACATGGTACCGCTGAGAGTAAAGTAGGCCTTCTGTTGTTAAAATTTTACATTCTGTCTAGAATTCTTGGCAAGGAAAAGCTCAAATACGGACGGTTGAGCGTACTCCAGGAAGAATGCTCTGGAGGCCCCCGGAGCCTCACTGCTTAGAAGTCAGGGTTTGGAGAAGCGCGGGGTCCTACGATGCACAGAACATTTTGAAGGGAGTAGGACACAAAGGTGCTTATGGTCACCTCCAGGGGTCCTGCTTAAGGGCAACTGAGCATTTGAAAAGGCCCCCGGTGGTGCCGCCCTGCCCCGTAGTGACACAGCAGAGAGGCAGGGGCGCCACCAAGGGTGCAAGAGCTGGGGGCCGGGCCACAGAACCTACTTTGCTCAGATGTGACCTTTTTCTTTTTTAGAAATGTAGCTGTCAGCATTTCAGTGCAAGAGCTCAGAAGAAAGAACAGTGTTAGTATGCTTTTATGGACATTTCCAGTAGCTTTCAGACTTTAATAAAAGCCAGTTCTATTGTAAGTTTGTTTGCTTTTTTCTCTATTGGGAACTTGGTGGGGGAGAGATGGTGGGAAGGGAGCTACTTTCCTCGTATAATTATCATCTATTTTAACTTGTAAACTGCTGAAAGGGAGGCGCCTTATCAGTTTAGCTGTTTTATTTTTCAATGTGTATTTAAATCTTGGTCCCGCAATTACAGAGAACTTGAGGAAGGCAAGGAAGTTAGTTATACAGAAAAGCAATTATAAACACTTGCAGGTTTTTAGGAAATGTTACCCAAGACTTCAGCAAAGTAGAGAGAAATGTGTTACCTTTAAAATTTTGCGGTTTAGTAATTTGAATTGGGTGCTTGGAGATGCCTTGGATATTCTGTTAAAAAGAGGAGAATAGCTTTAGTTGAAATATTTATTAAGAAATTAATCTGTATCATTTGATTGGTATTATTATTACTTTTTAAATTATTTTTAAAGTAAACTCTATTCCCAACATGGTTCTTGTACTCATGACCCCAAGATCAAGAGTCACATGCTCTACCGACTGAGCCAGCCAGGCACGCCCAAATCTGTACATTTAAGGGCATTTAAAATGTGTCACTTTGGGGCACCTGGGTGGTTCAGTCGTTAAGCATCTGCCTTCAGGTCAGGAGCCATCGACTCAGGTCATGATCCCGGGGTTCTGGGATCGGGCCCCGCACTGGGCTCCCTGCTCAGTGGGGATCCTGCTTCTCCCTTTCCCACTCCCCTTGTCTGTGTTCCCTCTCTTGCTGTGTCTCTCTCTGTCAAATAAATAAATAAAATCTTAAAAAAACCCCAATAAACGTAAAAAGTGTCACGTTTTATTAAACCTTAACAAAATAGCTAAGCCAACACATCATGCATAACAAGCACATTGCCATGCAATACAAGCGTCTAACACTGAGACATAATTTTGGTGAGTACACCGCTAAGTATAGCCAGCCACTATGAGCACAAGTCTTTTTGACTCCAGCCTATGTGGCCCTTCTCGTAATTGTATACAGCAGCCTAAATTACAAACTTAAAAATTTCTATATAACATGCTAAACATAGATTTCGGTGAAATTTATATACTGTAGTTTCCCCTTAAAAACGTTTAAGATGAAACTTCTGGTCCTTCCACCCTGACCATGGCTCTCCCTGGTGCTCTTGGGACGTGGTACTGGCCTCGGTCTTGGCATGTGCAACAGCCCTGTGGCTGGTGGCCAGTGTGTCCACATCCCCTGAAAAGTGCGGTCACAGCTCACTAAGCACCTTCACACCCTTACAACTTGGACTGAACAGCCGCTGGCTTCCCTCCTGTGAGCACCATTCAAATCAGGAGAACTCCTGTGGCAACATCTTTTGTGCTTGGTGGTACCTTCCACAAAGACACCTGTTCTGCCTGGGAATGGAAGTCCCTGACAGGATCTGGTGAGGCTGCGGGACGTCTCAGAGCCCGCGCTTTGGGCCCAGCAACCCCGTGTAGAAGGCAGGCGCCGTCACCCCATTTTTTAAGGTGAGGACACCGAGGCTCGAGGTATGACGCTAGTGGCACTCAAGTTTTCTCTACAACAGAATCACGTGATATCTTAGAACAACACCAGTCACGTGATAAGCTCAGCAGCAGATGAGAGATGACAGCAAATGAGAGCCAGTGAACTTAAAGACGGAAACTATCCAGTAGAGAGGAGAGAAGAAATACATTGGGGAGACACGAACAAAGGCTCAGTGACCTGCGGGATAATACCAGAAGTGCAATATGATCATTAGTGCAGTCCCTGAAAGAGAAAAAAGAGACCAGTGCTGAAAAAATAAAGAAATAATGGCTAAAATTTCCCCAGATTTTGTGAAAGACATATTTTTCAGATTCAAGAAGCTGAACAACCTTAAATAAAATGAATTAAAAGAAAATCAGGCCCTGAAACACCACAAACTGCTGGAAACCAAAGATGGAGAACAATCTGGAAAGCAGCGCGAGCGAAATGACACAGGACCCTAGAGGACCGCCCCGTGGGCGGCCGCCCACTTCCCGTCAGGAGCCAAGCGCTGAGACCACAGGGGGCTGACCGAGGGCACCGTGGACTCGGGGGCTGCTCTTTGGCAAACTGTGTCCTCCGGGAAAGAAGGGGAACAGAAGCCACTCTCAGATGAACACACGTGACAAGAATGTGTCGCCAGAGGGCCTGCTCTGAAAGGAGCGCTAGCGGAAGTCGCTCAGGCTGCAGCGAACGGTCCCACGGAAGCCTGCGACTAGAGAAATGGAGAATGAACTTAGTACTCGAAGAAGCATGAAGACTTTTACTCGAGCTCTTCGGAATACTACTGCTGTTAAAAGTGAACACCGTAACACTTTCCGGGCTGTTTGCAGTGTGTGCAGATGTAATGCACGGCAGTGATGACAAGCTGGCATTCCTAAGTCTTCCACAACTTACCGGGGGCGGTAAAACGTTAAACCCAAAACCGCACTGAAAATGGATATGTCTACTATAATCCCTGCAGCTACCACTAAAAAACATATAATGAGGGGCCCGTGGGTGGCTCAGGCAGGTGGTGAACTCTTGGTTTTGGCTTGGGTCACGATCTCAGAGTTGTGGGATCAAGCCCCACATCGGGCTCCGTGTTTAGTGGCGAGTTGCTTGAAATTTTCCCTCTCTCTCTGTCCCTCCCCCTACTCAGGTTCTCTCTCTCTCAATAAATAAATCTTTTAAAAATATGATACAATGAGATGTAGCAAAAGATCCAATATACAAATTGAAACGGAATTCTAAAAATTATTCAACAATTCAGAGAAAGACAGGAAAGAGGGACCAGAAGAACGAAAACCGAAAGAACAGAGAAACAAAATGGCAGCCCAAATCCAACCATATCGATAATCGCATTAAGTTTAAATACTTTAAACACACCAATTAAAAACAGAGTTTGAGTGCACAAATGTACGACCTAACTACGTTGTCTAAAAGAAATCCACTTTAATAAGATTTAGATGGATTACGAGTAAATGGGTAGAAGAGGAGATGCCCGGCAAATACCAATCAGAAGAAATCTCAGCGGCTATATTGACATAAGACAAAGCAGCATTCAGAAGGGAATTTACCATGCATACAGAGAATATTACAGAATGATAAAAAGGTACTTTTATAAGGAAACATAATTTCTAAATGTGCGCACATCTAATAACAGAATTGAAAAATACACAAAGCAAGAACTGACAGGCCTGCAGTGAGAGACAGACAAACCCATGGCTACACTTTGAGGTGTAAACGCTCCTCTCTCAGTAATATGTAGAAATGTTGAGATAAAATCAGCAAGGATATAGAAGACCTATCAACTATACTATATATCTATTCTATACTATACTATATATACTATACTATACCTATACTATCGACCAGCTTGACCTAATTGACATTTATAGAACACTGTATCCAAAGACAGCAGAACACACATGCTTTTCAAGTGCACATGAAACATTGTTCAAGATAGATGATATCATAGGTTGTAAAACAAGCAATTTTAGAAAAATTGAAATCACTCAAAGTATGTTCTCTGACCATAATGAAGGTAAACCAAGAATCAGTAACAGAAAGATATCTGGAAAATTCACAAACATTTGGACATTAAACAACGTACCTCTTAATTAGCCAGGAGTCAAAGTAGAAGTCTCAAGAGAACTTAGAAAATCTATCGAGCAGAATGCAAAAGAAAACACATAGAATCAAAATCCATGAGATGCAGCTAACGTAGTCCTTACAGGGAAATTTATAGCATTAAAATGTTTATATTGGAGAAAAAGAAAGGTCTCGAATCAGTAATTTAAGTTTCTACCTTGAGGAACTAGAAAAAGAAGAGCAAATTAATTCTAATGCAAATGACAGAAAAATAACAAAGATCTGAAATTAATGAAATTTAAAACAGAAAAACAATACTGCTGACCCTTGGACCCCATGGGTTTGAACTACACAGACCTTCTTACACAGGGATTGTTTCTAGAAAATATGGGATGGCACTGCAGATGCATTTTCTTTTCCTTATGATTTTCTTAATAACATTTCCCTTTTTCTAGCTTACTATTGTAAACTAGAATTATTTTAAGAATACAGCATATAACACATAATACATACAAACTACCCGTTAGTCAATTGTTTATGTTATCAGTAAGGATTCTGGTCAACAGTAGTCTATCAGTAGTTAAGTTTTGGGGAACCCAAAAGTCATATGTGAATTTTCTACTGTGCAGGGGGTCAGTGCCCCAACCTTTGTGTTGTTCAAGGGTCAACTGTACAGAAAAATCAGTGAAGCCCAAACTTGGTTCTTAAAAAAGACCAATAAGATTGATAAAGCTCTATGTAAACTGTTCAAGGAAAAAAAAGGCCAAAATGATCAATTTCAGGAAATGAAAAGCAGATATCACCACAGATCACACAGACACTAAGGACAATAAAGAAACTCTATGAACATAATATGACTATAAATTCAACAAGATGAAGGAGGCCAGTTCCTTAAAAGACACAAACTACTAAAATTCACTCAAGAAAAGAACAGAAAATCTGGATAACCCACATCTATTACAGAAATTGACTGTAGTTAAGACCCTTTCCACAAATAAAATTCTAGGTCCAGATAGTTTCAGTGGTGAATTCTACCAAATATATAAGGAATAAATAATATCAATTCTACATGATGTCTACTAGAAAATAAAAGAGAAAAGAATACTTTATAACTCATTTTATGAGGCAAGTAGTATCTTTTTTTAAAATTGTATTTATTTATTTGACAGAGAGAGAGAGAGAGGGATCACAAGTAGGCAGAGAGGCAGGCAGAGGGAGGGGGGAAGCAGGCTCCCTGCTGAGCAGAGAGCCCGATGCGGGGCTCGATCCCAGGACTCTGAGATCATGACCCGAGCCGAAGACAGAGACCTTAACCCACTGAGCCACACAGATGCCCTGAGGCAATTAATATCTTAATGGCAAAACCAGATAAAGACATTTCAAGAAAAGAAAACTACAGACCAATATCCCTCATGAATATAGACAGAAACAATCCTAAACAAAACAGAAACAAATCAATCCAGCCAATAGTACATTCTGACATGACCGAGTGGAGTTAATCCCACAGATCTCAGCCTTGACTGGTTCAACGTTTAAAAATCTATCAGTGTCATTCCTTATATAAGTACATTGAAGAAGAAAAGTCACATTATCTTAATAGATGTAGAAAAAATATTTGACAAAATTAAATATCCATTCATGATAAAAACTACTCTCAGTAAGCTAAGAACAGAAAATAATTCTCGGGCGCCTGGGTGGCTCAGTTGGTTGAGCGACTGCCTTTGGCTCAGATCATGATCCTGGAGTCCCGGGATCGAGTCCCATATCGGACTCCCGGCTCTGCGGGAAGTCTGCTTCTCCCTCTGACCTTCTCCCCTCTCATTCTCAGTCTCTCTCTCTCTAATAAATAAATAAATAAATCTTTAAAAAAAAAAAAAAGAAAAGAATTCTCTAACGAGACAAAGAGAATCTGTGACAAAACCTAAAATGAACATTATCCTTGATGGTAAAAGACTAAGTGTTTTCCTTTGGGGATGAAGAGCTGGGCAAGGACGCCTACTCCCAGGGCTCTATTCAACACAATAAAGTCTGAGACAGAACGATAAGGCAAGAAAAAGAAATAAAAAGCATACAGTACAAAAAAAATAAATGGCTATTATTCATGGAAGACATGATTGTCTCTGTAGAGTTACCCATGGAAACTACAAAAAAGCCTGGGACTAATAAATGAGCTGACCAAGGTACCAGGCAATAAAATCAATCTACGAATATCAATCGTATATCTACGTATTACCAATAAACAATTGGACATTGAAATTAAACAATGCCATTTATAACAGCACCCCAAAATACCTAGGTATAAATCTGTATGCTGAAAACTACTACATCCTCATGAAAGAATTCAAAGCCCTAAATAAAGGGAAAGATGTATTATGTTCTTGGATTAGAATATTCAATATTAAATGCCAATGACCCCCAAATTGATCTACAAATTCAACACAGTCGCAATGGAAATTCCAGCAGGATACTTCAGAGCTATCAGCGAACTGATTCTATAATTACAGATCATAGGTCTAAATGTAAAACATAAAACTCTAATGCTTTTAGAAGAAAACTTAAGAGAAACTCCTTGTGATCTTGGGTTACACAGAGAGTTCTTAGATACACACCAAAAGCATGATCCATAAACGAAAACACTTGAAAAATTTGGCTCCATCAAACTTATAAAAACCTTTGGTTTGGGAAAGACACTGTTTTGTTGTTTTTTTTTTTTTTAAAAGATTTTATTTATTTATTTGACACGAGAGAGAGAGAGATCACAAGTAGGCAGAGAGGCAGGCCGAGAGAGGGGGAAGCAGGCTCCCCGCTGAGCAGAGAGCCTGATGTGGGGCTTGATCCCAGGACCCTGAGATCATGACCTGAGCCGAAGGCAGAGGCTTTAACCCACTGAGCCACCCAGGCGCCCCAGTGGATGGACACTGTTAAGAGAATGAAAGGCAAGCCTTGTACTAGGATAAATTTTTTTGCACATCACACTGGATTCAAAATATATAAAGAACTCTTAACAAAACTCAACAATGAGAGGTACTTCTAGAATGGCAGAGTGAGGAGCTTGCCAACTCATTCTACGAGTTCAGTGTTACCCTGATACCGAAACCAGACACATTAAATAAAACACCCTCCATAAATAAAGATACAAACCCCCTCTAACAATATTAACAATATTAACAAACTGATCTAACAACATACAAAAGGGATTATATACCATGACCAAGTAGGATTTATCTCAGGAATGCAAGGTTTGTTTAAAATCTAAAAATAATTACTATAATACATCAGATTAGTAGAATAAGGGACAAAAAAACACATCATCACAATAAACCATTAAGAGCAATTGCCAAAATCCAACATTCATTTATATGAAAATACCTCGACTAACTAGGAAAAAATATTTTTCTCAACCTAAGAGCATCTATAAAATTTACTCACTTTGAGTAATTTCAGTGTCATAGCTGTAGAAGATAGGACGTGCTCTCTACCCAGTGGAATGTTAAATCAGGACCGTCAGACTGTGACTAGCGCACCCGGCTAAATGCTTTGTCAAGGTGAGCCACGAACGTTCACGCATGTGCGTTATCCCTAAAGACCAAGGGCGCAATAAAGTGACTGTGGGGGCTGTGCGACAGCTAACAAGAGCCCGAGACATCTGGGAAGGAGTCAGATCCCATCCGGTGACTTCCGAACGTGGTAAAGCCTGGGGGCAGCACGCAGCGCCCCGGGGAGGTAGGCGGAAGCACGGCGGTGACATGCCCATGGTGGCGTCCAAGTCAGACGTGACCAGCAAGTAGATGCTGTCCCAGACTCAAACCAGATTTTAATACAAGGTGGAGCTGTGCCTTTCTGAGGAAGAAGGAAGAAATGGCAAACCGTTTGCAGATGTCGTGCTGTCAGTGGGGCTGGACTTCCCATTAATTCAGGAGAGGAGCTGGCCCCCTCGCTGCCAGGAGACGATGACATCCGAGCGTCATGGCATGAGAGCAATATTGGCGGCGTACTTGGCTTGTTAGGGTCAGTCATTGGTATCTGACATCAACTAGTCCCCTCATGCTGACCACTCAGGGAAAAAAGACCTTTTTTTGGAAGTATAATTAACATACAATGTTATGTTAGTTTCAGGTGTGCAACAAAGCGATTCAACAATTTCATCTATCACCCAGTGCTCGTCACGACCCGTGTAGTCCCCATCTGTCACCAGACGTTATGATAGTAATGATTATATTCCCTGTGCTGTACTTTTCATCTGTGTGACTTATTTTATAGCTGTGGGCTGTGCTCTCAATTCCTTTCGTCTATTTCATGCATCTTCCCACCCACCTTCCCTCTGGCAGCCACCAATTTGTTCCCTCTATTTAAGAGTCTGGGTTTTTTGTTTTTTTTTTTTTTTCTTTTTTGGCGGGTTTGTTTGTTTGTTTAGATTCCACATATAAGTGAAATCGGATGGTATCTGTCTCTGTCTGACTTACTTCACTTAGTGTACTACCCTCAAGCTCCAACCACATTGTTGCCAGTGGCAAGATCTCTTTTTTATGGATGAGTATATATAGACCACATCTTCTCTATCCATTCGTCTGTCGATGGGTACTTGGGTTGCTTCCACATCTTGGCTATTGTAAATCATGCTAAAATGAACACAGGGGTACATGTGTCTTTTCAAATTAGTGTTTTTGTTTTCTTTGGGCAAATACTCAGTAGTAGAATTCCTGGATCATATGGTATTTCTACTTAATTTTTTGAGGAACCTCCATGCTGTTTTCCACAGTGGCTGCACCAATTTACATTCCCACCAACAGTGCACGGGGAGTCTTTTATCTCAGCATCTTCATCAACACTTGTTTCTGGTCTTTTTTATTTTAGCTATTTTGACAGGTGTGAGGTGGTATCTCCTTGTGGTTTTGATTTGCATTTCCCTGATGATGAGGGATGTTGAGCATCTTTTCATGTGGGTCATTTGTATGTCTTCTTTGGAAAAATGTCTGTTCAGGTTCTCTGTCCATTTCTTATTGGATTAGTGTTTTTTTGTGTGGGTTTTTTTTTTTTGGCATTGAGTTGTGTAAGTTCCTCATATTTCAGATATTATTCCTTTATTGGATGTATTATTTCCACTTTCCATTCACTAAATTGCTTCCCCATTTTGTTGATGATTTCCTTTGCTGTGAAAAAGCTTTTTATTTTGGAGGAATCCCAATACTTTATTTTTGTTTCCTTTGTCTTAGGAGACATATCTAGAAAAATGTTGCAACAGTGGATGTCAAAGAGATTACTGCCTATGTTTTCTTCTAGGATTTTTATACTTTCAGGTCTCACGTTTAGGTCTTCAATCCATTTTAACTTTATTTTGTATTTATTTTGCGGTCCCATTTCATTCTTTTACATGTATCTGTCCGCTTTCTCAGCACCATTTATTGAAGACTCTTTTCCCGATTGGATATTCTTGCTCCCTTTGTCATAGATTAATCAACCATGTAAGTGTGGGTTTATTTCTGGTCTCTCTGTTCTGTTCCGTTGATCTATGTGTCTATTTCCGTGCCGGTACCATACTGTCTTGATTACAATAGCTTTGTAGTATATCTTGAGCTCTGGAATTGTGAAACCTCCAGCTTTGTTCTTCTTTCTCAAGAATGCTTTGGCTATTTGGGGTCTTTAGTGGTTCTACACATATTTTGGTATCATTTATTCTAGTTCTGTGGAAACTGTATTTTGTTAGGAATTGCACTGAATCTGTAGATTACTTTGTGTAGTATGAGCATTTTATTTTATTTATTTATTTTAAAAGATTTTTTTTTGTTTATTTGATGCACAGAGATCACAAGTAGGCAGAGAGGCAGGCAGAGAGAGGGGGAAGCAGACTCCCTGCTGAACAGAGAGCCCGATGCAGGGCTCGATTCCAGGACCCCGAGATCATGACCTGAGCCGAAGGCAGAGGCTTTAACCCACTGAGCCACCCAGGCACCCCTAGTACGGGCATTTTAACAATATTAATTCTTCCAATCCATGAGCATAGTATATCTTTCCATTTATTTGTGTCTTCTCCAACTTCTTTCATCAATGTTATATAGTTTTCAGAGTACAGGTCTTTCACTTTCCTGGTTAACTTTATTCCTAGGTATTTCTTTTTTGGGGTGTTCAATTGTAAAAGAGATTGTTTTTTAAATTTCTCTTTCGGCTACTTGGTTATCAGTATATAGGAATTAACAGATTTCTATATGTTAATTTTTGATCCTGCAACTTCGCTAAGTTCAGTCATCAGTGCTAGTAGTTTTGTGTTGGAGTCTTTAGGGTTTTCTATATATAGTATCATGTCATCTGCAAATAATGAAAGTTTTACTTCTTCCTTACCAATTTGGATGCCTTTTATTTCTTTTTCTTGCCTGATGGCTGCAGCTAGGACTTCCAGTACTATGTTGAATAAATATGCAATGAAAATTTTAATCTACCGAGTCCCCCTCATTTGCAGTAGTCTGGACCAGGCCCATGAGCCTTTTGAGCACTCTAGAGCAGAATGCAGAGTGAGCACATAGCAACATGACCATACACGAGAATGACCATACACGAGAATGACTGCTTTAGGTTTCCCAAACTAGGGGAAGTAAAAATAAATTGGGACTTTATTCTTCTCTAGGTTATAAGTTTTTCTTTAGTGTACGATCACAAGTGGTTTAAGAACCATTTCCAAGCCCCCTGTATAAATAAATGCAGCCAGATTCTCTGGGACACTGAGACCCATTACAGGAAACACCCTGTGCTCTGTACTGCATTCTCTTTTCTCAGCTTCCACCGACTGCTTTGGGCCCCATTATGGCTGCGGAGAAAAAGCACTAGTAATAAAAACTGGGCCCACTCTTAGCATTTGTTTTCCTGGTGAACTTCGGTGTGTTTAAAAAAAAAATAAGAGAACCGATCTAGACAAATTCAATGTTAACAGCCTTTATTTCGCATTCAGCAAAAGGCAAGGTGCAGAGGTGACATTTTACGTCTACAATTTGGCATTTGTTAAAATGTCAGTAGTTGTAAGTGAAAATGCCAAGCAGGGAACAGTTTAAACAATGAGAGAAGGCAGCTGCACCCAGGAGGCCCGTTCCCCCAGGCCCTCCCACTCAGGTGCTACGTGGGCCTGGAGACGCCACCATCAGTCCTCGGCAGTGTGGCCGAAGGGTCCAAACTCTAGATGCAGCACCGAGGAGGCGGCAGAAATTCAGCAACAATGGTGGCAGCTGTGTCTAGCGTGCGTCCTTGGATCTTCCGGAACGAGGCTGAATGGCAGTGAGAATCACAACGAGGGCCGCAGCTGGCTTCCCTCGGCCTGACCCGTGTGTGACAGCAGCAGCAGCAGCTTCCAAGCACTCCCTGAGGGGCCTCTGAGGGGCTGACAGGAACCAAGGAACAAACCTGCGCTGCAGCAGGACGTGGCCTCCTGAGGGCAAGGCCATGCCTGTGGTCACCCCTGGGCCCTCAGCACCTATGGCCCTTCCTATTAGTTGAATGAATGAAATGAAAAGGAAATAATCTTCCCAATAACCTAGCAAAGAAGGCATTATTTTTATCATTTCACGGATGGGAAAACTGAAGTTTCCAGCCAGAGTCACACCGTTAGCCACTGAGCTGGATTTTGAACTCAGGGCTGCTCCAGACCAGCGCTCAGCTGCCTCTGGGGTTGGAAACATCCTCCGCCACACAGGGCCGGATGTTTCCTGAAATCATTTTTCCTCAGGATACGAGGGAAAACAAAATAAGTACAAGCCATGGCAGCAAAACCATAGAACGGACCGTGGGTACAGGGAGCGCGGTAAGGGCCACACAGACATACCCAAGACAGTAGTTCGTGCTGGGCTAACACTCCGGCGCTTGAGCCGGTCTGCAGCCCCAAGACCAGCGTGAACCCCGCCTTGTGTGGAGCCGGGGGCTGGGTGAGGGGCTCAGATGCACCCCCTCCATCCACATGGCCCCGGGTGGCGCACTCCTTCACCTTAGAGCTTTCGTTCGGTCCTCACCTCCTCCGTCAGGCCTCTCGGGCTCCCCTCATGAGCATCGTCTTCCCCGTGCTTTTGATCCTTGCCTCCGCGACTCTCTATTTTCCACAACATTTTGTCATCTTTCATATTAGGATTTATTCGGTGTGCTTGCTGTCTGCTCGTGCCCTCCAGCCCCCAGACTCCACAAGGGCAGGGGTTGTGATGCTTTCACCACAGACACCTTGAACAGCCTGGCGTGTAAGAAGTGCTCAGTAAACGTCTGTTGAATGAATGCATGAATGAATGAATGGGCAGTAGGAGGAAATGGTTGGAGAGGGAGGCAGGGGTCAGAATTCCAGGAGCCCTGGAATGAGATAAGCAGTAGAGAATGTGGCTGGCCTGTGAGGCTCTCTGGCTGCCGGGCAGGAGAACGGGAGGGCCCCCAAAGCCAGCCACGGTGAGCGGGATGAGAAGGGCCGCAAAGAGCGATGTCCAGGAGCCGGACTTGCCAGGACCTGGCGGCGGGACTAGAAAAGCAGGGCTCCCACATCACCCATCGGGGGAATGGAGGCAGATCTGGCCTAAAAGGATGAAATCAGTATAGCTTTTTTTTAAGATTTATTTACTTATTTTAGAGAGCGGAGGGGATAGGCAGAGGGAGAGGGTGAGAGAAACTTAAGTAGACTCTACTGAGCACAGAGCCCGACGCGGGGCTCAGTCTCACGACCCTGAGATCATGACCTGAGCCAAAACCAAGAGTCAGAAGCTCAGCCAACTGCACCACCCAGGGGCTCCCGCTGTGAAATGGTCCTTGCAGGAGGAGGGGACTGCTTCTTTCGTCCTACGTCCTACGTAGAAATCGGAAAATATTTAACCCCTGAAATAACAAAGTATAAAGGTAAAAACATCTCGTTTGGGTTTCAAATAGTGGCGCAGAGTTAGCAATGGTTATACGACTTAGGAAAATCTCGGTAATAAATAATTTGATAGGACAATGATATTATGTGAGAGATACTCATCAGGTAAGCAACAAAATCACAGGCCAACAATGTAAAGACCCTGAAGAGAAGTACTTCAAATTAGCAACTTTAACATGTATATAGGTCATGATGAAATAGGGCTTAAACATTGTGTCTGGAAAACAAGACTCTTCTTTGGGTGGTGCTGCCCGAGCCCAAAGGCAAATTTTCCAAGAATCTTTAAGGAATAATAACCTAAGAACGGCGGGCACACTGGAAAACAGAACAAAACATTTCTTGTTAGAACAAGACTTCTCATATGTGCTGATAGCTAGAAAAAACCCATAATCTTGTCGCATGTGGAAACACTGTCTATTGGGGCCACAAGTATTCTTTTCTTTCTTCCTTAGAAAATGACCTTCCAATTGTCAGTAAGGCCCCACCGTTAAGCCAGCCTACAGAGGCCACCTTGTGGCCACAGTGACTAGTTTAAGGGAGGCTTGGGCTATTTCCGAGAGATGCAAGGAGGTCCCTGCTGAGGGCATCTGCAAAAGATGCTTCCTTCTCCTTTCATGGAAGCGACACGGAGAGATGTGTTCATCCCCACTGGGGAGAAACTAAGCAGTTTTTGCCAAGACCTGCTGGGATGCTGAGGAAGAGAAGCTGGGAAATGGGGGACAGACGCTGGACCTGCCGTATAACTTAGGCTGCCAGATCAAATCTTGCCTGAAGCTAGCCCTTCCTTGGACTTCTAAGTTAGGTAAGCTGAGAAATACCTTGACAGTTTAGATCAGTTCGGGTCTGATTTTCTGTTGGTTGCCACTGGACATATTTGAGTGGATACTTGGACAAGCAGTAACTTACTCGCCCAGTGTGGACACTTGGGGAAGAGCACCCGGTCAGTGCCGACCCCTCTGCACACGCTCCTCCTTCTCCGGGTGGCACAGGAGGGGAGGAGCCTGCTCTCTCTAGCCAAAGGACAGGAAGGGGACAGCCCGGCAAGACAGAAAACCTACTGCAGTCAAACACCTCAGAAAAACACTGTGGCTGCGTTTAGCAAGTGAATGAGCATGAATTCCCCCACCCTTCCTACCTGGACAAGTTCCTCTTAGTAATTTTCTACCCAGTGACTCTGTCCACCTCCCTATTGGCCATGAATTCCCAGGTGCCCTTGCCATATTTGGAGTTGAGTTCAATCCTCTCCCCTAGTGCAATAATCTTGAATAAGCTCTTCCTTGCCTGTTTAACTCTCTCTGGTGCAATTTCTTTGACAAAATACAACATATCAACATTTGTGGGATATGGTTAGAACTGTGGGGAAAAACGAAATTTTATAGCACAAAAAAGGTACACATGAGAAAAAAGGAAAAGTCCTAAAGCAATTAACTAAAATTGCACCTTGAAGACCTACCAAAGTAAAGCAAAATAAACCCAAATCAAGCAGCAGGAAGTCCAGAATAAAGAACAGAAATCCGTAAAACTGAAAACAGAGAGAACCCACTGAAACAAATAGCTGGTTCATTGAAAAGATCAATAACATTGATATGTTATATCATATCAATGATATGATAGATCAATAACATTGATCAAACTTTATCTATACTGACAAAGAAAAAAGAGAGAAGACACAAACTACCAATATCAGGAATGAAATAGGGGACATCACTACAGATCCTGCAGACATCAAAAGGATAAGGAAACGCTACAAACAACTATATACACAACAATTTCACAAATAAGACAAAATGGACTAGCTTTTCAAAAAATACAACCAACCAAAATTTACCCACTATGAAACAAGATAATATGAATAACCCTATAAATATTGGTAAAATTGAACCCATAATTTTAAAACTCTTCAACAAGAAACCTCCAGGCCCAGAAAATCTTATTAGCAAATTCTACCAAATATTTAAAGAAGATTTTTTTTTAAGATTTTATTTTTAAGGGGCACCTGCGTGACTCAGTCAGTTAAGCGCCTGCCTTCAGCTCATGTCATGGTCTTGGGGGCCTGGGATTGTGTCCCACATGAGGCTCCCTGCTGAGCAGGGAGCCTGCTTCTTTCTCTCCTGCTCCCCCTGCTTGTGCTGTCTCTCTCTCTGTCAAATAATAAAAAATCTTAAAAATTACATAATATATATTTTTTTATTTTTAAGTAATCTCTACACCCAATGTGGGGCTTGAAGTTACCATCTTGAGATCATACCCTATGGTATGACAGGTCTATGGTATACTTCATATACTCTATGGACCAAGCCACCCAGGCATACCTATTTAAAGAATTAACACAAATTCAATACAATATCTTCCAGAAAATGCCAAGAGGAAGGAACATTTCCTATTTTATGATACTAGTGTTATCCTGGTATCCAAGCCAAATAAAAACAGATCTATATTTCTCATGACTATATACACAAAAATCCTTAAAAATATTAGTATATATCAGCATTAAAATAGACATATAGGCCAAAAGAACTTAATAGAGAGTCCAGAAATAAATCTATGATTATATGGTCAATAAATTTACAACAAAAGAGGCAAGAATATCCAATGGGGAGAAGACAATCTTTCTGGTAAATGGTGTTGAAGAACCTGGACAGATACATGCAAAGGAATGACTCAAGACCACTATCTTACACCATGTAAAAAAATGAATACAAAATGGATTAAAGACTTGAATCTAAGACCCGAAAGCATAAAACTCCTCAAAGAAAATGTAGGTGGTAAGCTTCCTGACATCAGTCTTAGCAATGATCTGACTCTAAAAGCAAAAATAAACAAGTGGGAGTAGATTAAACTAAAAAAAAAGTAAAGGGGGAAAAAAAAGGCAACCTACTGAATGGGAAAAAAATTGTAAGTCATATATCTGTTTTTTTAAAGATTTTATTTATTTATTTGACAGAGAGAGACTCAGTGAGAGAGGGAGCACAAGCAGGAGGAGTGAGAGAGAGAGAAGCAGGCTCCCCGCTGAGCAGGGTGCCCAATGCAGGGCTCGATCCCAGGACCTCGGGATCATAACCTGAGCCAAAGACAGAAGCTTTAACCCACTGAGCCACCCAGGCGCTCTGTAAGTCATATATCTTATAAGGCATTAATGTCCAAAATATATAAGGAATTCAAACAACTCAATAGCAAAACCCCCAAAAATCCAATTAAAAAATGAGTAGAGGACCTGAATCGATATTTTTCCAAAGAAGATATACAGATGGCCAACAGGCACATGAAATGATGTTCAACAGTACTCATTATCAAGGAAATGCAATCAAACCACGAAGAGATATCATCTCATATATGTTAGGATGGCTATTATCAGAAATACAAGAGACAACAGGTGTTGGCAAGGATGTGGAGAAAAGGTAGACCTTGTGCACTGTTGGTAGGACTGGAAATTGGTGCAGTCACTGTGGAAACAGGGTGAAGATTCCTCAAAAATATAAAAATAGAATTAACATATAATCCAGTAATTCTACTACTGGGTATTTGCCTGAAGAAAACAAAAACATGAACTTGAAGAGACACATGCGCCCCTTTGTTTATAGCAGCATTATTTACAATGGCTAGATATGAAGCAGCCCAAGTGGCCACCGATGGACGAACGGATTTAGAAGATGTGGTATGTATATACAATGGAATGTTACTTAGCCATAAAAAGAAGGATATCTTGCCATTTTTGACCAATATGAATGAACCTTGAGGGTATTATGTTCAGTGAAATAAGTCAGAGAAAGACAAATACCGTATGATTTCACTTTTATGTGGACAAACCAAACAAAATAAAACTCATAGATACAGAGAACAGGTTGATGATTACCAGAGGCATAAGGCGACTGGGGAGTGAGTGAACTAAGTTAAGGGGGGGTCACCCATATGGCGACAGGAAGTAATTAGACTTAATGTGATGGTCAGTTTTATTCATTATTTCAAAAACATTTGGTGCCCACCCATCATGTGGTAGACAATGAGCTCATTTCTGGGATCAAATGTTGAGACAACTCAAAGCGTGTATAGTAGAAGGAAGGCAAACACTACAGCAAGGGAACAAGTGATATTGTAGGTTAAGCTGAGGACAGCAGGGAGTGTACATTTCTAATGAAACTATCTTAAATTAAGATCATGTGACAATAGACAAATGGACCAAGGGCACAAAACTGAGAGCCTAGAAACATACCCAGCATCTACCAGAATTCATGTAGGATAGAGGCATCGCAAATTTCTGTAAGTTACTCCAACAGCTTACTGTAACAATGGCTGTAACAAGCAGTTACTCAGATGGGACAGTAATGGGACCTCTTCTTTACACCTATATAAATGCAAATTCCAGAGAGACTACTGATCCAATGTAAAAAGCAAAGCCCTAAAACTATCTATCTATCTATCTATCATCTATCTATCTATCATCTATCTATCTGACAGAGAGAAAGATCACAAGTAGGCAGAGAGGCAGGCAGAGAGAGAGGGGGAAGCAGGCTCCCCGCCGAGCAGGGAGCCCGATGCGGGGCTCCATCCCAGGACCCTGAGATCATGACCTGAGCCGAAGGCAGAGGCTTTGACCCACTGAGCCACTCGGGCGCCCCAAAGCCCTAAAACTATTAAAAGAGAATTAGAGTATCATAAGGATCTCCACGTTAAAAAAAAAAAAATTTCCTTAAACAAGACACAAACATACAAACCATAGAGAGTATAAAGTTGATACTAACACAGAAAACACCTGTGATTCAACTTCATCGACTACAACATAAAAACATCAAACACAGGGGCACCTGGGTGGCTCAGTGGGTTAAAGCCTCTGCCTTGGGCTCAGGTCATGATCTCGGGGTCCTGGGATTGAGCCCCGCGTCAGACTCTTTGCTCGGCGGGAAGCCTGCTTTCCCTTCTCTCTCTGCCTGCCTCTCTGCCTACTTGTGATCTCTCTCTGTCAAATAAATAAATAAAATCTTTAAAAAAAATCACAACATCAAACACAGACCGAGAGAAGATATTTATGTAAGTAAATGAAAAACTAGTATCCATAATATATCAAATTAACCAGAAAAGACAAACCACTAAATTAAAAATGGGCAAAAGAGATAAATAAGCAAGTCACTGAAGAAACCGAAAAGAAACCCAAATCTTAAATCACAACAAATACTAATTCACATGCATCCAAGTGGCCAAGAGTAGAACGTGTGGAAATACCAAGAGCAGCAGACACTATTGAAATCATTAGAAAAATGTTCCAAAAATATACATACAGGCATGTTTGTGGCATCTCCGTATAAAAGAAGTACAACTGAAACCAATCTAAATGACTGTCACCAGGGACAGCCATCAAGTGGAATAGAAAGCAGCTGTTAAAATGATGATGCGGACTTCAAGTGACTGAATGCAGATGTTATGTTTATATCTTCTCTTTCCAAAAATGCAATCGAAATAACAGAAAATAAATAAATAAAACAAGAGCATCACTAAAAACTTGGGAGGAGTGTTACCCATAAACCAGAGGCACTGGAGATTTCTGGAGGAGAACAAAGCACAGCAAGATATTAATCTGGAAACGCGATAGAAAATACAAACTTACAACCCTGTGTGCGGGGCACAAGCAAGGACCTCATAAAGAGCGATGGGTCCCCACACACGTAAAGGCCAGGTGAAGGCTGGCGGGACACAGTCCGGGCGAGTAGCAGGGGATCCACGGGGCGGCCAGACGTGTCGTGAAGGGAAAGGAAAGGGCACTGAAATGTTTTATTCTACACGCATCCAAGGTATTTGAATTTCTCACGAATGTATACTCAGATGTATATATTTTTATAGTGCATATTTAAATAATGAATGCATTTAATTCATATATTTAAATAATCCAATTGTTTAAATCTAAATTCAGGTGAATATTAATGTATGATATCAAGACATCATAAGTAAAATTGAAAAGTATAAAGTAAAAGTGTGGTTTTATTTTGGTAGAAAAACAGCATTTTATAAATATGTGTACTTAGCGAAAAGTCAGTAAAGATAGACACCAAAACGGTAATCACGGTTAATTCTGCATAGTAGAGTAATAGGTGACTTAACTGGTTTTTGTTTGTTTGTTTACATTTCTGTACTTGAGGAACTGCTCTGCCATGAAAAATCAGTAAGGAATTATCTTTAATTCAAAAATATAAAGTCATTTAAAAGCTAATTGCTTTGAGTGTTAGAAAGCTACATCATAAATTCAAGGGTGTTTATAGCTTTTTTCATCAGAGACTGGAACAACAAAGAAATGGAGGAGGTTTTCAGAGCATCGGCCATTTCAACACATTTCTGGACCTCAGAAGCCTCCTGTCGAGTCCAAGTCTGAACACAAGCAAGGGGGCGTGGGAACGGGGTGTCCCTTCGGCCCTCCGTGCCAGCACCATGACTCCGGATGGGAAGGACCCGTCACTAACTCGACACCGTGACAGCAGGGAGCGCGTGTCTTGTTCCCCCACTATGTTCCCCAAACACAGCAGGTGCCAAAAGGGGATCAGCTGAGTGGATGCATAGAGCAAAACACACCTATCAACACAGGCAAACACACAGACAGGCGGGAACTCCGCCCCGAGACACCCAGGCTGGCGACCACCAAGGAGCGCTGACTCACCGGGCGCCGGGCTGACAGTCTTCCCGTCACCGTTCCCGTCTGACTCCACGTGGAGGAAATGGAGCCCTGTGTCGGTTGGGAAGAGTCCGTTTCAGCGCTGGCGATGCCGTGTCCAGTCGAGAACACGCCGACCCTGCCGCCTCCCGCACACGGCACACACACTCACTGCCCTCCTGCAGGTGTCCCAAGCCGGCGGCCCGAAGCCCCTAACCCGGAAAGGCCCCAGGGCGTCAGCCAACTGCTGGCCGACAAGGAGGGCCCCGAACCCAGGCAGAAGCAGCAACAGGACACGTGGGGCTTCGGGTCCCTTCCAGCCCGAGCCTGGGGAGAGGAGGGCCGTGTGCCGCGGGGGCCTGCGTGGACTCGAGGAGGGGCTCTGCAGCCCAGACGGGGCCCGACAGAACGCCTCTGCCGGCGCTCCTCCTGCTTCCCTGCACTGGGCGCGGGGACAGGCGCGGGGACAGGCGTCACAGGGCCTGGGCAGCCCCAGGGCTCCTGAGCACGCAGCTCCAGGCCTGAAGGCATGACGCCAACTCAGGCTATAAAGAAAGCCGACGAATAACAAAATCATGGCTCACAGCTCAAGAATATTCGGTGATTTCAATGTTAACTAAAATCTCAGGAAATTGTATACGTATCTGAAACCCTGTGGAAACCACGTTCCCGAGCGCAGGATCTCAGTTAGCTCCGTTACCTTTCTCATGCATGCTAGTAACCCATCCACGAAGGCGGACTTGGTCTTGTGAACCTAGGTTACACGGACAAAAGTCATCATTTTCTGGTTTAAGCATCGAGCAGGAACAAGCGTCGCAGTGTTTCACAGAGCGCTGGGCAGGGGCAGCTCACGCGGCGGCTCCGATGACCCTGGAGGCCCCGCTCCGGCCTGGTGTGGGACCCAGAATTAAACAACGATGACCCACAGGGAAAGAGGGCACCCCACCTCCCTTTCCGGAGTAATTCTGGATAATTCTTTTCACAGAAACGTTGCAGAGATAAATGGAGCGTCGTGGGTAGCCATCCTCCTATGTCCCCTAGGGTGTCCTTGTTCTCCTCTAGTCGCTCTGTCCCTTCGAGGAGAAGGCCGTTTGGGCCATGACCAAGCCCCGTCGGCTGCCACAGCCCGGGAGGCGGGAGGCTGCAGGTCCAGGGAAGGGCACACCGATGGCGCGGGCGGCCCAAGATCTGGTCGTGGTTCACCAACAGCAGAGAACACACACAGGCGCGTGCACAGAGGGAGCACGGGCCACCGAGGCAGAAGGGGGCGCGACAGCGAATGAGGGCACCACGGTGGTCAGAGGGCAGCGGGAACCTCGCCAGGCCCCAGGCTTCGGAGCGGGAGGAGGCCCTCAACCGAGGCTTCTGAACCCTATGCTGGTGGAGTCGAGACCACAGCAAAGCCACCCGATGACAACACACGTCCCTTCCCCGTCTTCGTCCCCGTGGGACCCGGTGGCTCGAGCCGAGCGGGGTGCATGAGAGCAGCGTGGGCACCAGGTCACCTGAACGAGCTCCGTTCCCCGCGGAACACTCCCAGGGCTCTTCTCAGAGCCGGTGCAGACGGCCGCCCCCTCAGCAGCTCCCTCGCGCGCAGAGGGAACTCACCCGTCTATACTCCAGAATTATCTTGGGTAACGGATGAAGGTCCTGCAGAGCACTTAACTGAAAAATGAGAATAAATGTCACCAATATAATTCCTTCATTTAATTTTAACATTTTGTTCGAAATTATCTTCAGCTGGAGGAAGTCCTAATAATAAATAGCGTGTATCGACCACATTTTCCAAAGTGAAGATTCATAATAAACACAGTTTATCAAGTGGCTTAATCTAAATCCCTTACAAAATCATTGCCGTCCATATGGGAGCTAAAGGCACTTCACACAAGCTTGGAAATAAGATTGCTCCTGAGATTAAACTCATGGACTCCAAATCCAGAATATGCAAAATACCACATAGAGAATAAACTAAGAAAACGCCTACAAATGTGTAACGCAAGAGCTTAGGAATCTGGGTTATTTAGGCATGATAATCCTGTCAGGGAGGTAACATCAGAATAGGATTAGGGATTTTAAAACTAATTTTAAAAGGCCAAAATATTACATACAGGACGACACAAGATCATAAGAACATGATTTGTTCGATGAAGTGAAGACGCTGGGGTAAGGCCACGCACACAGAATACCCCAGGTCCCCGGCAGGTCCCTCCCCTGCAGGTAACCACCACCCTGACCTCCACCGTCAAGGCCACTTTCCCAGCTTTCAAACTTTGTATCAATGGAATGGGACAGGCACTTGGTGTACGTGGCTTTTGTTCAACATGGTGGTTTTAAGGTTCATCTGTGTTGTATGAAGCAGCATTTCATTTCCCTGTACTCCTGTCTTCAACTGTGTGAATGTAGGACGAGTACATATATATATATATATAAAGATTCTGTTTATTTAGAGAGAGAGAGAGAGATCACAAGTAGGCAGAGAGGCAGGCAGAGGGAGGGGGAAGCAGGTTCCTGCCGAACAGAGAGCCCGATGTGGGGCTCGATCCCAGGACCCCGAGATCATGACCTGAGCTGAAGGCAGAGGCTTTAACCCACTGAGCCACCCAGGTGCCCCGTATACTTTATTCTTGATGGATACTAGCGGGTTGTTTATGGGCCATGATGGCTCATACTGCTGTGAACTTCCTGGAGCCTGGATTTTGGTTACCGTATGTCTGCAGTTCTGTTGAGTAGAAACCCAAGAGGAATGGAGTCGCAGGGCAACCGCAGCAGAGGCAATACTGGCCAGTTCTCCCAAGTGAAGGCGCCCGTCCATACCGTGTCAGCACCCCGCGGGCATTCCAGTTGCCCCCCATCTTTGCCAACACACGTCCCAGACCTTAATGTTGGCCGCTCTGGTGAGTGTGAAGTGATACTGCACGGTAGTTGTGTACGTATTTCTCCAGTGACAACTGTATTCGGACCGTATTCACATACTCGTTGACTAAGTAGGTATCTTCTCTCATCAAACCCCTGTTCATGTCTTTTGCCCATTTAAAAAATTGGTTTGCATGTCTTTTTTTTTTGCCCTTGATTTGTAGGCATTTGTTATTCTGGACAGCGTTTTCTTCAGCCGGTTATACTTACTGGAAAGCTCTCTGCCCTCAGTGACTTGCTTATTTACTTGTTTAATGGTATCTCTTCATAAAGAGGGATTCTTACTTCTACTCTTGTCCAATTTATCCATTTTTCCTGTATGGGTAATGCATCTGTGTCCTGTTTAGGAACATTCACCCACTTCAGCGTCTTGAGGATATTTCCTTATGATATCTTCTATAAGCTTTGTTGTTTTGCTTTTCCTATTTAGATGTACAATTCACTTGGAGTTTATTTTTGTGTGTGGTGTGAAATAGGGGTCATTTCTGGAACAAGCCACCCCCCAGAGATCGTGCCTCTCATATGGACATGTGGGCTCCCCGTGCTGGGTCCACGGGTCTATGTGGGCAAGCCCTAGTCAACACTACACTGTGCTACTTAGTTCCTGGCAATCCCTGTTAATTTAGGGTTAGTCTCGACGTCCAATGGACTAAGTCCTCCAGGAGTGCTTCCCAAGATCACACTGGCTCTTTGGAATCAGCTCGCCAGCTTCTCCAAAAAACTGCTGCTCAGATTGTTTTGAATCTCTAGACCAGGCTGGGGTAACTGAGGCCATAACTCTCATGTAACAGTGTAAGGCATAAAGTTGTATCCCTGTCTGTCTGAATGAAGACTGAGGACCCAAGGGTCTTGACTGGCCACAGAATCGTAAACCTGAGAGCCGGCCCTGGTGTCGTGGGAGTAGGTGCTGCCCCGGGGGCACCTGACCTCAGTACGATCCAGAATTGCCGTTGACTTAGAAAAGTTATCCCCAGGGGGATGAAAGTCCATGAAAACACTTAGCCAAGAAAACTGCTTAAGATCCACTAGCGCTCTTTATCTTGATACCTTACTCACAAAATAACTTTCTAACTGCAGTCTCTCTGTATATCTCTACTTGAGCCGTCCGAGAACCCTTGAAAAGACTTAAGTATTTGATCTCATGTCACTTTGGACCAAGCCCTACCGGCACTGGTTCGTGATCAGAGGCGGTCCCTGGCCGCCGGCCGCCCAGGGAGCTTATCACACGCTCCTTGTTGGCTCCTCACAGCACATTCTTCTCGGCTCCCTCCCCATGGCCACCCCGTAGCCTCTTGTGGGCGCCTCCTCTTTCCCTGACCTCTGAGTGCCAGTTTCTCAGCGTTCGGCTCCGAGGTTGTCGACGTTGCCTGGCTTACGAGAAACAGCCAGGAGCTTCAGAAACACGCCTGGGCCTGGGCCGTCCGCCCGCAGACACCGTTCTGTGCATCAGCCATCAGCCTGGGCATCAGTGTTTTTCCAAAGCCCTGGCCAGGGTAGGGGACCGCCATCCCAGGGCAACTTTACGACAAACTGGCTACTTCCAGCACGAGACTTCTCACGGACCCGACCGCTCCTGTGACATCTCCGTGCCCGTGTCTTATGAACGTCTGTTTCAATATGTCAGAGAGTGAATGCCTGAAGCCCCCCACCCTGCCCAGTAAACCGTTCCTCTCCCAGTTTTCCCTGAGTAGTGGCCTTTCCTCTCTGCTCAGTTGCACAACTCAGAAAACCAAGTGCTACCCCCACAGTCTTCTGTTGACGCTCACGTGAGCTCACACAGAGTTCCTTTCTGCTCCAAAAGTTCTCTGGAAATTTGTCCACTGCTCTACCTTCACAGCTGTCACCTGGACCGTGGAGACTTCTGTCCCCACTACAGTGACAGCTGTTTTTTTTAAGTCATTTTCAGTGTGTTGCATAACCTTTGATGAACTCGTATTTCTTCATGTGTTTTTTTTTTTTAAAGATTTTATTTACTTATTTGTCAGGTAGAGAAAGAGAGAGCATGTGCACAAGCAGGGGGAGCAGCAGGCAGGGGGAGAAGCAGGCTCCCCGCTGACCAGGGAGCCCGACGCGGGGCTCGATCTCAGGACCCCGGGATCACGACCTGAGCCAAAGGCAGATGCCTAACTGCCTGAGCCCCCCAGGCGCCCCAGTGACAGCCTATTAACAAGACTCCTGCCTTCTCCAACCAGCTAGAAGACTGGACTTTCAGGACATAGCTAACATCTGTTAGGACAGGCAGAATCCAAAGCCCTGACACCACCACAGGCTGGTGCGGATGTGAAGCCACAGGAACTCTCATCACGGCGGGTGGGAAGGCACAACAGTGGAGCCGCTTTGGGAAAGAGTTCGTCAGTTTGTCACAAAATTCAGTATACTCTTGCCATGCGATCCAGCAATCACGCTCCTTGGTATTTACCCAGAGTGGAAAACTTCAGCCCACATAAAAACCTGTGCATAGATGTTTAGAGCAGCTTTCTTCATCACTGCCAAAATGTGGAAGCAACCAAGATGCCCTTCAGTAGGTGAATGGGTAATAACTGGGGTCCATCCAGACAATGGACTATTATTCATCCTTAAGAAGTGAGCTATCATTGGGAAAAGACATGGAGAACTTTAAGTGCACATGACTGAGGGAAAGAGGCGTCTGAAAAGGCTGCCCACTGGATGGTTCCATCTACAGGACATTCTGGAAAAGGCAAAACTATGGGGACAGGGAAAATATCGGGGCAGGGGGAGGAAAAAGGGGAACACGTGGAGCACGAGGGTGTTTAGGGCAGTGAAGCTACTCCGCGTGATACCATCATGGTGGACAGCCGTCTTTAGGCATTTGTCCAAACCCACAGAATGTGCAATACAAAGGGTGACCCCGGAGATACACTATGGACTCTGGTCAGTGGAGGTTCGCTGAGTGTAACAAACGGTCCCCCTGGGGGGTGCTGACAGTGGGGGCGGGTGGGCGTGCTGGGGGTGGGAAGAAGGCAGTATACGAAACTTCTCGTACCTCCGCTCAATATTGCTGTAAAATAAAATCTAACAAAAATAAAAGCCTAGGGGCACCTGGGTGGCTCAGTGGGTTAAGCTTCTGCCTTCGGCTCAGGTCATGATCTCAGAGTCCTGGGATCGAGCCCCACATCAGGCTCTCTGCTCAGTGGGGAGCCTGCTTCCTCCTCTCTGCCTACCTCTCTGCATACCTGTGATCTCTCTCTGTCAAATAAATAAATAAAATCTTTAAAAAAATAAAATAAAATAAATAAAAATAAAAGCCTAATAAAACCGAATCTAAGATTACAGTTGTGCCCTCCCTTGAACAGTTCGAGGCTACACATTTTACTTGAAGTCACACCCCTCCCCACGGAGAGGGGAACAGGAAGGATGAAGGAACGAAGAGAGGAGGCTTCGTTTTGAATTTAGAACTCTGTACACGTGCTCCCTAGTAAAAGTTCATCTTTTTTGAAATGCACAAAGTAGTATGCCTTGGTCAGTTAAACAAAAGAGGTTAATATGATTTACCTCCATCATGTCTTTGTGAGAAATAATTAAGGTCATTAACTCTGTCTGTGAGAAAGCACATCGACACCGGAGGAGACTGAGGTCTCCGTAGTCGCTGGCTGTCTGGAAGAGAGGCATAGGGAAGGGCTACACCGCCAGCTGGTGCCAGGACGGAGAATAAATCAGCCCGAGACCCTCGGCTCCGGGCCCCACGAGGCCGAGCGTGCGGCTTTCCCAGCTGCCGCTGCTGCGCCCCTTCAGGGCTGTGGCCCCCTGCCGCGCGGCTGTGAAATCGGGGCCAGAGTCTTCCAGTAGGATGGGGCTGGCCCCGTGCGGCCCCGAGCCCCGGGAGCGGACAGCAGACCCCCGTGCGGCCCCGAGTCCCGGGAGCGGACAGCAGACCCCCGTGCGGTTCCTGAGCCCCGTGCGGTCCCCGAGCCCCGTGCGGTTCCCCGAGCCCCGTGCGGTTCCCCGAGCCCCGTGCGGTTCCCCGAGCCCCGTGCGGTTCCCGAGCCCCGTGCGGTTCCCCGAGCCCCGTGCGGTCCCCGAGCCCCGTGCAGCCCCGAGTCCCGGGAGCGGACAGCAGACCCCCGTGCGGTTCCCGGGCCCCGTGCGGTTCCCCGAGCCCCGTGCGGTTCCCCGAGCCCCGTGCGGTCCCCGAGCCCCGGGAGCGGACAGCAGACCCCCGTGCGGTTCCCGAGCCCCGTGCGGTTCCCCGAGCCCCGTGCGGTCCCCGAGCCCCGTGCGGTTCCCCGAGCCCCGTGCGGTTCCCCGAGCCCCGTGCGGTCCCCGAGCCCCGTGCGGTCCCCGAGCCCCGTGCGGTTCCCCGAGCCCCGTGCAGCCCCGAGTCCCGGGAGCGGACAGCAGACCCCCAAGCCGGCTCAGGCCGCCTGGCTCTGGAGAGGCGGTGGCGGATGGTCAGACTCGGGCTTGGATCTGCGCAGCCTACAGCCTCAAGCGGCAAGCCCAATGGGAGCTAAGGTGACTTACGGCGCAGGAAACAAGTCTGGGGAAAGACATAGGTCGTGCTGGGGGCTTCACTGCCATCTGTGTGGCCAGGGGAGGCCTCTCTGACAGCAGCGCTTGAGCCGACACTCAGAAGCCACTGCACAGACTCCAGAAGAGGCTCCAGACCGGGGCAGGGCCTCGCGGAACTGGAAGAGGGAACCAGCGCTCAGGGCGCTGGGGGCCACCGGGCCGGAGGCGGCACTGTGGACACACTGGAGGGCCTGAACGTGAGCCTACGGGTCACAGGAAGCCCCTGGAATGTACAGCAGGGGAGTAACCTGATTCTTCTCCTGTTGTAAAAGACGGCTCTGCCTGGACGTGCTGCATAACCAGCAGGGGGAGGTGACCGAGGCGGTGGCCGCGAGGACGGACGGAGCCAACTCGAGACCGATGTTGGCAGGTAGAAACAGTACGGCTGGTGCAGGTGAGGCTGGAAGGAACTCCAGGATGACTCGCTCGCAGGTTTCTGGACGAAGTAGCCAATAATTACAGCTGGCACTTGCTGGTTTTTGAGAGCTCGTGTCAGGCACGGTCCTGAGTACTGCGTCACACACAGGCACATGTACACACACTTGATGAACACTCACGAGATTGCTGTAGCGAAAGGACTCTTATTTTCCTTCCTTCACAGGTCAGGACGCGGAGGCACAGAGGAGTCAGCGTGCCCCAGCCACACAGGGGGACGCGGTGGCCGAGGCCACCGTCCTTGCTCCGCCCCTGCTGGCTCCCAAGGACGCGGGAGGACGATGGGCGTCCACGGAGGTAGGGAAGGGGGCCAATTCAAAGCCCCTTCGGGACACATCACTCTGCGGATGTCCGTGACCCACTCAGGAACTGCCCCCGGAGCCCACCGAGGGCCGCACGTGGGGACCATTGGAAGGCACGGGGCTCCGGCAGGGCTGAGACAGGCAGAGCGTGCGGGGCTGGACTGGCCGTGTGCATAGGGAGGGAGCTTGCTGCCAAGTCAGATGCTGGACGCGGCGCACAGAGCACGGGCTGAGCCCCCAGAGCCGGCTCTCACCGCAGCAACCCAGGTCCACTGCAGGGGCGCCTGGGTCAGGATCCCGGGGTCCTGGGATCCAGCCCCGCCTCCGGCTCCCTGCTCAGGAGGGGGCCTGCTTTGCCCTCTGCCGCTGCCCTCCCCCTGCTCATTCTCTCTCTCTCTCAAATGAATAAACAAAATCTTAAAAAACAAAACAAAAACAAGTCCACCGACTTACTGATCCCCTGTCTGCATGCTCTCACGGATCTTACTTACTGGATTCTGAACACCGACTTATACTCTGCCGGTGTTGTTGTTGTTTTTTTTTAACAAGTATCTTTTAAAGATTTATTCATTTATTTCAGAGAGAGAGCAGAAGAAGGAGAGGCAAAGAATCCCAAGCCGACTCCCTCTGAGCGCAGAGTCTGACTCGGGGCTTGATCCCACTACTCCAAGACCACGACCTGAGCCAAAATCAAAAGTTGAGGACACTCAACCCGCTGAGCCCCCTAGTGCCCTATACTCTGCCCTTCCTATTGAGTAGACTCTTACTCCTCCCTGTTTATCAAACAGGCTCCTCTCAGGGGAAAGGTAGCTCAAAGTCTCTAAAATAAATCCGGGGGTGGGGGGCGCCTGGGTGGCTCAGTTGCTTAAGCATCTGCCTTTGGCTTGGGTCATGATCCCAGGATTCTAGATCGAGTCCCACATCAGTCTCCTTGTTCAGTGGGGAGGCTGCTTCTCCCTCTACCCGAAACTCCCCCTATTTGTGCGCACGCTCTCTCTCTCTCTGACAAATAAATAAAAAGTCTTAAAAAAAAAAACAACCTTCCACATTTATATTTAAAAAGAAAATAAATCTAGGAAAGGAGAAGACTGATAACCTTCCCCATTTCTAGTTTCTGGCAGCCTCTAGCTTCTAAGAGGCTGTGAATGGATTGACAACGATTTGTTTTCAGAATAAAATTCCACCTAATTGTCCTTTGCAGAAGATGAAATTGGTGGATTGCTTCCGGAAAACTGTCTGCCTCTTTCTCCTGGTTCGAACTAGGAGGGTAGCCTTGCGGGGAGCACCCTGCGGGAGCGCCTCAGAGAGCGGCCTTGCAGGGAGCACCCCGTGGGAGCACCTGCCGCACCGCCCGCTGCAGGGGACAGGCGGGTCTGAGGGTGACTCACACCTCAGTAGCTGGAGGTGTGCTACTGCCT
The DNA here is from genome assembly GCA_028533885.1 of Nasua narica. Classification (NCBI taxonomy): domain Eukaryota; kingdom Metazoa; phylum Chordata; class Mammalia; order Carnivora; family Procyonidae; genus Nasua; species Nasua narica. The sequence goes on from CM052800.1 coordinate 1,119,898, forward strand.
CAAACGCAGAGAGGACGATCGTTGAACTTACCACAGCTTCTGACGTGGATGGGAGTTTCTGCAGCCCCGTTCGAGGAAGAGTCTCCCTGGGACTGAGCAGGTGCAGCTTTAGCTTGCCGAAGAGGATCTTCAACAAAAGCAGAGACAACGGATGAGCGGGTCTCAGCTTTGAGAGAAACTGACCATCACAGTCACAGCCACATAAGGCCCACCCAATTAGATGCTCCAAACACTCAAATTCTGATTTCATACTTTTCTTGGATTGCAGGTTTTGAAGGAATGAATTGCAATGTGAGAAAACATGAACAACTTACATACTTTCCAGATAATAAACAAAAAATAATATTTATAAATTAAGACTAAATCTCTCTTTAACCCCTGAGAAGTATATTTTACAAAACAAAACAAAAACAAAATTTAGTTTACCTCTCGAAGCTGATTATTACTGGTTATAAGAAACTGCTCTCCTGCAACAAAATGAGCTTCTTGCTCCAATTCCTTGAGACGAGACTGTGAATGTGACATAAAATCTTACTAATAGTTTTCACAATGTAAGATTATTTAATATGCTCATCAAACAGTTCCCAATATAAGTTCTTATAAGAATAAAAAATAGCCAAAAATTGACCAAAATGGATATTAAAATATATACTTTGACTCAAACTGGAAACTTCAGGCTCATAGACTCATCCTCTCCCAAACCTCAGGAAGCAAAATGAAAGAAGCAAAATAGGAAGTAACACACCAAAATAAGAGAAAGAATGAATTCCCCAGGAATATTACTACTGGAAAAGGGATCTAGCATCATGCCACAAACTTGAAAGCATCCAAAGTATCCCAAGGTAAAGCTGCCAGGAGCAATGACGTCATAGGGCCCTCCCACCCAGCGGGGAGAGCAGCCACAGGGACACCAGGGACCATAAGCTGAACAACCACATCCACCCACATGGGACACAGCCTGGCTTTGGGGGGGGCGGTGGGGGAGGTAAGGATGGTCCAGGTGAAAACAATCTAACCATGCCCTATGCGACAGCTGACATAGTGGGGGGGGCAGAGCTGAATTTGTAGGCCCTCCCCTCCTTGCCACTTCCGTCAGAAGAAAAGTAGCAGGCAGCCAGGACTTAAAAACATAATTGCAAAAGAAAACAGAGGAAGGCTAAACCAACCCAGTCAGGTGAACTATCACCTGCATTCTCTCCTTCATCAGAGGAGGGCGGCCTTGAGGCTGACATTTTGAAAGAAGTTACAAAAAGCGTCCGGAGAAGTTAGAAGCAGGACAAGACTTGATACAAGAAAAGAGAATCTAGGCGAAAAGAAGCCAGAAACACTTGTCTGGGTTAAAGTATGCCAGAACTCGGTAGTCAAACAAACAAATGAGAAAAAGAAACCAAGGAACAGAGCATTAAAGGACAGATAATGGATCCCTTCAGGAGTAAGCCACACCTTAGGAAACAAAAACTCCAGCAACAAACTGAGTTTCCAGTTAAACTGGCACAGTAAACTTGCATGTTACTGCGGTCCTCGTGTTCAGGCCCAGGAAGAAATGGATAAATATAAACAGAAAAAAACAAAAAGGCAGTTTCTTAAAAGGAACAAAACAAAACAGAAACATCTCTTCAGAGGATATACACATACAAACTACATGTATGTATGTAGATACTATGTATGTAGATACGTACAGACCACAAAGCAGCAGTCAGAAGGAGGGCAAAGCCCAGCGGGGCTCTGGGGCCGGCAGCCAGGCCGGAGGCCCCATCATGCCACAAAGCAGGGGCGGCGAGCACTCCGTCCGGAGAGGAAGCCGGGCCAGCTTGTACCCGGTCCCTGCTGCCACACGACAAAGCACACCTGCGTGGGTCGGCACCTTGGGTGGGCTCAGGTGGGTGCCGGTGCCGGCTGCGTGGCCACATGGGTCAATTCATTTCAAATTGTCGCCCATTTAAAAATTACGTTAACTTGTTTTTTCTTATTGATAGGAGTTCTCTATTATAGTCTGCATAGGAGTTCTTTGTCATATGCATGAAAATACAATCAAAATCCCAACAGGGTTTTTAAGAAAGTAGATCAAAGCATTTTATATGGCGATGCAAAGAACCTAAAACTAGACAATACCATATAGAAGAAACACAAAGATGGAAGACATACCATAGGGTATTAAGACGTATTCTTACAAAGCTATCATAACTAAGGCAGGGGAGTATTAGCACAGAATAGACCAAAAAAAAACCCATGAAACAGAACAGAGTCCAGAAAAAGACCCACATTACACGGTGTTAAAATCAAACATACACCGAGACCAGCCTTGAGAATTCCCTACACAGACGAAACCAATGTGGTCCTACAAGCAACGCTTCATTTAGTCTCTTCTGCGAGATCAGTGAGGCTAACTTGATCTGGGTTGCTTCTTGCTTGTGTCTCTGAAAACCGCAAGTGAATCTCAAGTTGTGCTCCCCAAATCCTAACGCAGTAGTCCACCTCTGTGAAGAACAGCCAGTCCCTGCCTCCACACCATATACGGGGCTTACGACAACAGACCTCCGAGCCTCACTCCATGGTTTGGTTTGGGTGCTCCCGGTTTATAAACTGACTTTCTGGGGTGTGCACAATCAAGTTTTGCTAATTACTACTGCAGTGCTCCACTGGTTCTACTTCTGCTTTTCTCTGAACTTTTGATAGCAGTGGTTTGATTTATGACACAGATGTTACTGTAATTCAGTGGGGAAACAATGGCACTTTTAATAAGCTGAAATAAACAGAAATCAACTTGGGAGGAAAAATCTTAACCATACCTGATACCATACCGAAAAATTAATGTGAAATAGATGGTAGGCTTAAAATAATTACAGTTTATAGAAGAAAACACAGAGGAATATCTTTACTAGAAGGCAGACAAAAGATATCAGCACATAAAAATTCTTAAATATGTAAAAAAATGGTTCACTGAACTTCATTAAAATAAAGAGATTCTGTTCACCAAAAGATGCCACTGTTAAGAGAGTGAAAAGACAAGCCATAGACACAGACTGGGCTGGAAAGTATTTTAAGTTCTATGGGCCACATATGGCTCCTGTCACATACTCTTCTTTAACTTTATGTGTTTGTCTTTTAAAAACTGTAACACCACTCTTAACTTGTAGGCCATATGAAAATAGGCCACAGGATCGATTTGGCCCAGACTATTGTTTGCCGAACCCTGGACAGGGAGAAAGGATTTTCAGTATATATTACAAAAGAGTTGCATACAGAATTTATTACAAGGACTCACATACAGAATATATAAAGAACTCTTACAAATCAATATGAAAAAGTCAGTTAACATAAATTTCAAAGTGGGCGAAATCTTTGCAAAATTGATCACTAAAGAGTACATCCAAAATACCATCAAGCATATTGAAAGGTCCCCAAATGATTAATCATCAGGGAAATGCAAACGAAACCCACAGTGTAAATCCATGCAGTCCACTGTGAATATACAATGACAGACCCACCAGATCGGCTAAAGTGAGAAGGACTGGCGGTATGTGCTGGTGAGGACGTAGCAAATGGGACTGGAAAAGGTCATGACCAACTGCAAGAGGTCTTTGGAAGTACCTACTACCACCCACACACCCAGCAATTCCACTTCCAGACATAAAACCAGGAGACAGGAGCACTCACATCTACCACGGTTTACGCACGTGAATACTCACAGCCGCTGTGATCACAGCGCTTACCAACGGGAAAGATGTAAGGAAGCCAACACACGTTCTTAAATGGGTGTTACACAGCAAGTCTCACTGGATCCCAAATCTGCTGAACTCACCAAACAAGTGAATCCCATGGACAGAATGTGAGCAAAAAAAGACAGAACCAAAGGTCCCACACTGTGTGGTTCATTTACATGAAGCTCAAAATCAATGAACAGAGTCAGATTAATGGCTCTCTCCGGGGTTAGAGACTAGGAGGGCACAGGAAGGAAAAGCCTTCTGGGTGCTGGAAATATTCTATATTTTGCTCGGGGTGGAGTCACATGCATGTGTCCACGTGTAAAATCATGTCAAGCTGTGCACTTACAATTTACATGGAGCAGATTCTGGGAAGACGGCAGAGTAGGAAGCGCCTGTAAATGAGAAACTGCCTCCCCACCTGGGCCACAGCTGCAGGGGCAGAAACCATATGCTGCAATGACCATCGTGGAGTCAGGGTCTGTTGGAGGCTTGCAGCTTCCAAGCTTGGAAGGTAAATTACAGCTGCTTTTGGTCAATTTCAGCTCTTAGCACAGTAGCAGCGACCCTTCCCCATCTTCCACTCCCAGTCCCACCGCAGGCAATCGTTCTCCTGTTTCTGGAACAGGGTGCAGAAGCCAGGGTGGGCAAAAAGACCCTGTCCTCCAAATAGTAGGGCGCTGGGCTCTGACTGCTGATTGCTGCTTCTGATAACAGAGACGTAGACAGACGGGCAGGCGGCCGCTGCTGTTGCCCCGCCCCCACACTGTTGTAAGACCCTCTCCCTCCGGCTGAACAGACTTCCAGGGGAGTTCAATGCCAGCTCTCTTCCCACAGTGTTGTAAGACCCTCTCCCTCCGGCTGAACAGACTTCCAGGGGAGTTCAATGCCAGCTCTCTTCCCACAGTGTTGTAAGACCCTCTCCCTCCGGCTGAACAGACTTCCAGGGATATTAAAGCGCCAGTACTCTTTTGTATCCCCTTTCATTTTTTACTTTTCCTCCTTTTGGGAGCCAGAAATTAAAGCAAGGATGTTCAATACTTACTACTTATGCAGGGAAAATTAGACCAGACCGCATATGCCCAGGAAGAATCTTAGGAAAAAACATGAGAAGTTCTTAAGCTTGCCCTTCAGGCTGATCTTCAGCACAGAGACACCCAATGCAATAAAAACAAAAACAAAAAAAAAACCCAACCCCAAACCAAAACCAAAACACTAACACAAAACAGCAAACCCTGTGGTGGGGGGAGAATATGATTTCCAGAGCTACCACATTATCAATATTTGAATATCACAGATTCAAATGTCCAGCATTCAATAAAAAATTTCAAGCTTTACAAAGAAAAGCATCCCATTCGAAGGGAAAAACAAAACAAAACAAAACATCAAAAGAAACTGTTCTTGAATAAAACCCAACAGCAGAGCTGCTAGACAAAGACACTGAAACAACGGTCTCAAAGATGCTCGAAGAACAGGAGGCTGTGAAGAAAGTCAAGAAAACAATGTGTGAGCAAAATGCAAACAATGATGAAGAGAAAAACAAACCTAAAACGAAATCAAAAAGATGGGGCGCCTGTGTGGCTCAGTGGGTTAAGCCCCTGCCTTCGGCTCAGGTCATGATCTCAGGGTCCTGGGGGATCGAGCCCCACATCGGGCTTTCTGGTCAGTGGGGAGCCTGCTTCTCCCTCTCTCTCTCTGCCTGCCTCTCTGCCTACTTGTGATCTCTCTTTCCCTGTCAAATAAATAAATAAAATCCTAAAAGAAAGAAAGAAAGAAAGAAAAGAAAGAAAAGGAAAGAAAAGAAAAGAAAAAAGAAAAGAAAAGGAAGGAAGGAAGGAAGGAAGGAAGGAAGGAAGGAAGGAAGGAAGGAAGGAAGGAAAATTCTGGAGCTGAAAAGTATATTAACTGAAGTAGAAAATCCCTTTGGGTGGTTCAACAACAGATTTAAGCAGGCAGAAGAAAGACTCAAGGAACTTGAAGACAGGACAGTGGAACTTATTGAGGCTGAGGAACAGACAGAAAATAAATTGAAGAAAACTGAACAGAGCCTAAGGGACCTGTGGGATACCACAAAGCAGACCAATATATGCATTGTGGGCATCCCAGAAGGAGGAGACAGAGAAAGGGGCAGCAAAAATATTTGAAGAAATAATGGCTCAAAACCTCTCAAATTTGATGAAATACATGATGATATAAACAAGAAGCTCCATGAACTTCAAATAAGAGGAATTAAAAGAGATCAACACCAAGGCACATTATAATCAAGGTTTCAAAAGCCAAAGGCAAATAGATAGTCTTGAAATTAGCAAGAGAGACGTGTCATCACATATAAGGGATCCTCAATAAGATCAGTGAGCAGATATCACATCAGAAAAGGCCAGAAGACAATGGGCCAATATTTTCAAAGTGCTAAAAGGAAAAACTGTCAACCAAGCATCCTGCGTCTGGCAAAACTGTCCTTCAAGGGTGAGGGTGAGACTGAGACATTCCCAGATAAAGAAAAGCTGATGGAGATGTGATCGCTGCACCTGGCCTCGAGGAAATGGCCCAGGAGTCCTGCAGGGTGAAATGAAAGGACACTAGACAGTGTTTCAAAGCCATATGGAGAAATAAAGATCCCAAGAAAGGTGACTATGTGGCAGTTATATAAGCTAGTATTATAATAGCAATCTGTCACTGCACTTTTTGTTTTCTCCATACTTAAAAAAAACATGAGTGTAAAAGCTAGTATTACTGTAATGTTAGTTTGTAACTCCAAGTCATGTTTTCTACATAATTTAAGAAACTAATACACTTAAAAATTATTAGCTTATGTTTGGGGCACACAATGTATAAAGATATAATTTTGTGGCATCAACGACTGAAAGGGGTGGGGACAGAGCTGTAAAGGAGCAGAATTTTTGCATGTTATTCAAGTTAAGCTGTAATAAACTCAAATTAGAATGTTATAATGTTAGGATGTTAAATGTCATCCCCATGGTAACCACAAAGAAAATAGCTATAGGATATACACAAAGAAAATGAGAAAGAAATTTAAACAATTCACTCAAAAAAACAACTAAACACAAAGAAGACAGTAATACAGGAAATGAGACAAAAAACTATGATGCACAGAGAAAACAGCACAACACAGAAGTTGAGTCCCTCCTGATCTGTATAACTTACATGTAAATGGATTAAACTCTCCAGTCAAAAGACGGAGAGATTGGCAGAATAGATAAAAACATATGGTCCAACTATATGTTATCCATAAGAGATGAAATTTATTTTTTTAAAAGATTTTATTTATTTATTTGAGAGAGAGAGCACATGAGAGATCATGAGCAGGGGGAGGGGCAGAGGGAGAGGGAAAAGCTGAGCAGGGTGCCCAATGTGGGCTCAATCCCAGGACCCCAGGACCATGACCTGAGCCAAAGGCAGATGCTTCACCAGTGGAGCCACCTAGGTGTCCCAAGAGACAAACTTTAAATTCAAAGATACAGACAGGTGGAAAGTACAAGGATAGAAAGAGATATGCAAATAGTGACCCAAAGAGAGCAGGGATGGCTATATTAATATCAGAAAAAATAGACTTTAAATAAAAAATAGTTACAAGAGACAAAGGATGACATGTATGTGACACATACAGCAACTGTTACACAACACTTATAAACAATTACACACTCAAAGACAGGCTGTCAAAATATATGAAGAAAAAAATGACAGAATTGAAAAGAGAAATAGACAATTCTACAATAGTAGTTGGGAGACTTGATTACTCGACACACACTATCTGGTAGAATGGCCACAGAGAAGATAAGGAAACCTCAGAGGACTTAAACAGCACAAGAAACCAATGAGATCCAACAGATGTACAGAGCACCTCCCACAACCACATACACTTGCACAAAGGACATTTTCCAGGACAGGCTGTATGTTAGGCCACAAATTAAGGCTCAAGAGATTTCAAAAAATAGTTATTATACAAACCATCTTCTCTGACTACAACAGGATGAAGTTAGAAATCAATAACAAAAGGAAAACTGGAAAATCCACAAAACTGTGGAAATTAAATTATTTTTAGACAATCAAATGATCAAAGAATAAATCAAAAGGGAATTTAGAAATTACTTAGACATGAATGAAAATGAAAACACAATATACCACAACTTATGGGATGCAGCAAAAGCAGCAATAAAGAGGAATTTTATAGTTATAAATGCTAAAAATATTATAAATATTAAGAAACAAGAAAGACCTGAAATCAATAACCTAACTTTACAACTTAAGGAACTAGAAAAAGAACAGATTAAACCCAAAGGTAGCAAAAGGAAGAAGATAATAAATATCAGAACAGCCATAAATGAAATAAATAGGTAAACAACAGAGAAAATCGATGAAACCAAAAGTTAGTTCTTCAAAAATTTTTTTTAAAAATTTGTAAGTTTTCACTAGATGGACTAAGAAAAAAAGAGAAAACTCAAAGTAATAAAATCAGAAATGAGAGTGGGGACATTATTCTACCAAAATAAAAGGAATTATAAGAGAGTACTACGAATGACCATACATCAACAAATTGGATAACCTGGATGAAACGGATAAAGTTCTACAATCACAAAACCTATCAAGATTAAATCACCAAGAAACAGAAAATCCAAATAGTCCCATAACTAGTATGGACATTGAATCAATAATCCATCTCCCAACAAAGAAGAGCCCAAAATCATTAGCCTCACAAGTGAAGTCTACCAAACATTTAAAGAACCAAAACCAATCCTTCCCAAACTTTTCTGAAAAAATGGAGAGGAGGGAAGACCACTTCCTAACTCATTCTATGAGGCCACCATTACCCTGATACCAAAGCCAGACAGAGATACAAGAAAACTGTCGACCAACAACCCTTATGAATGTCGATGTAAAATCCCTCAACAAAATACAAGCACTATATTAAAAGGACTATACACCACGACCAAGTGGGATTTATTCCTGGCATGCAAGTATAGGTCAATACATGAAAATTGATCAATGTAATATACCACATCAACACAATGGAGGGAGTAAAAAAAAAAATACAGGATCATGTCAAAAATCATTTGATAATATTTAACATCCTTTCACAATAAAAACACTCAACAAACTAGGAATAGAAAGGAATTACCTCCACATAATAAAAACCATATAAAACCCACAGGAAACATCATACTCAATGGTGAAAGACTGAAAACATTTCCTCTTAGATGAGGAACAAGGCAAGGTTGTTTGCTTTCACCACTTCTATTTAACATGATACCGGAAGTTCTAGTCAGAGCAATTAGGCAAGAAAAATAAATAAAAGGCATCCACATTGGGACAGAAGAAGTAAATTTATCTCTGCAGATGATATGACTTTATGTGTAGAAAACTCACCATTTATGTGTAGAGTCAACACACATACACACACAAAAGGAAAATCAAAACAAACAACTGTTAGAACTTTGGAACTCAGCAAAGTAGCAGGATACAACATCAGCTGCATTTCTACACATGAACAGTGGAAAGGGAACATGAAAAGGGAATTATAAAAACAATTCTATTTATAGTAGCATCAAAAAGAATAAAATCCTTAGAAATTAACAAAGGAGGTGAAGGACTCATACAATGAAAACTATAAAACACTGCTGAAATAAATCTAAAAAGTAAATAAATAAATGGAAACACATCTCATGTTGATGGATTGAAAGACTTATCAAAACTACTCAAAGTGATCTACAGATTCAATGTAATTCCTATCAAAATCCCAAAGACCTTTTTTTCAGAAATAGAAAAATCCATCCTAAAATGTACAAAATCTCAAGAGACCCCAAAAATAGCCAAAACAATCTTGAAAAAAGAACAAATGTGGAGGACCCATATTTTCTGATTTCAAAACTAACTACAAAGCTACACTAATCAAAACACTGTGGACTGGCACAAAGACAGACATAGAGACAGAGAGAATAGAATCGTGAGCCCAGAAATAAACCCTTGCATATATGGTCAAATGATTTTGGACAAGCGTGCCAAGAACATTCAATGGAGAAAGTACAGTCTATTCAACAAATAGTGCTGGGAAAACTGGACATTCACATGCAGAAAGATGAAGGTGGACCCCTACCTCGTACCATATATAAAAATTAACTCAAAGTGTATCAAGGTTAAATGTAAGACCTACAACAATAAAACTCTTAGAAAGAGACACAGAACAAAACTTTACAATATTGGATTTGACAGCTATTTCTTGGATATGACAACAAAAGCACAGGTAATAAAAGAAAAAAATTTTAAATTGGACTATGAAAACTTAAAAATTTTGTGCATCAGAAGACACTATCAACAGAGTAAAAAGGCAACCCATAAAATGGGAGAAAATATTTAAAAATCATATATCTGATAATCATATATATGATATATTACTATCCAGAATATACAGAGAATTCCTAAAACTCAACAAGAAGAAAAAATTAACAACCCAATTAAAAAATGGGCAAAGGACCTGAATAGACATTTTACTAAAGAAGATACACAGACGGTCAGTAAACACATGAAAAGATGATCAATATTACTAATTATTAGGGGAATGCAAATCAAAACTACAGTGAGATACCACCTCACACCCATTGGGATGGCTATTATAAAAACAAAACAAAATAAAAAACTCAGAAAACAATAAGTATTGGTGAGGACGTGGAGAAAGTACGCTCATGCACTCTTAGTGGGAGTGTAAAATGGTACAGCCACTGTGGAAAAGGTACAGTGGTTCCTCAAAAAATGAAAAATGACTGTAAGGTCTAGCAATTCACCTTGGGGCATATCCTCAAAAGAATTGAAAGCAGGGCCTTAAAGAGATATTTGTACCCCCACGTTTAACAGCAGCATTACTCACAACGGCTAGAACACGTAAGCAACCCAAGTTGCTTGCATCCCCTCACAGGCGAATGATAAACAAAATGTGGTACGTACAACCAACCTCGAAAAGGAAGAAAATTCTGCAATACGCTACCACCAGGATGAATGTTGAAGACGTTACGCTAAGTGAAATGACCAGTCACAAAAAGATGGATTCTGTGAGATTCGACTTCCATGAAGTACCTAGAGCAGTCAGATCATGGAGACAGAAAGCCTAATGGTGGCCCGGGGGCAGCGGGGAGGGGCGAGTGTGCAGGGACTGGGGTCGATGGTGACCGTCGCTGCTCGAGCTCACGAACCGTACTGTCTAACCAGACGTGGCTGCAATGGTGAGCTTTATGCTAAATGTTACACTTTATCACAAGAATTAAAAATATTTGTACTATTCACCCTATGCAGTTTCTTTCTCAATTAAAAAAGCACATAAAAAGAAAAAATCAGGCGGATTATAAAGCTAAATGCAAAGGCCACCACTAGGAGAGTAAAAAGGTAGCACAGAGAGGGAGAAGGTCTATGTAACAGGCTTGTAACCGGAGTTTATCAAGATGTCCTACAAATTAGTAAGGGGAAGACAGAGCCCTCCATATGAGAATGGGTAAGAACCCTGAAAAGATCTTTCACCAAAGAGAAACTCCTAATAGCCAATGATGATTTGAAAAGCTATTCCCTCTCATCAGTAGTCAGAAAAATAGAAACCAAAATCCTACCAAGATACCATTACGTCCCCACCAGAATGGCTGCTCCGAAAAGCCTGGGGTCCCCAAGTAGGTGAGGCCGTGACCCTCCCCGTGTGTGCTCCCAGCGGTGCGACTTTGGAAAGCCATTCAGTGCCACTTCCCGAAGCCGAGGAGACGGTCCCACGTCCAGGGAAGTGTGCGCCCGTGGGCCCAGCAGAATGCCCCAGGGAGCAGCGCGGCGTCACTGCCGCAAGCTGGCCACGCCCCGGATGCTGCCCACAGTGGGACGGGGTGTGACGGAAGACAAAGCCCCGAGCCACACGGGACAGGGGTAGAGCTGAGACTCGGAGGCAGAAGGAGAGCATCGTCGACCCCTAACTCACAGTTCCAAAGGAAAGCCAAACATATGGTTTAGGCACTGAGGCGGAAAGGTAACCAAAGGGACAACGTAGTGACTCCAGAAGTCAGGGCGGAGGTTACTTTTGGCAGCAGGAAGGGGTTCTGATGGGGAAACAGCACATAGAGCTTCTGGAAATTCTACACTATGACTTAGGTGATGCTTATACCAGAGTTTCCTTTAAAACAACTTATGTGAAACATTTTAATGCATTTTCACGCATCTCTATGCACCCTCTGTATTTTTAATTTTTGACAGAAAGCTTTGTTCTTGCTTTTTTAAATGATTTTATTTGAGAGAGACAGAGAGAGAGTCTGTCTCTCCCCGCACAAGCAGGGGGAGCAGCAGAGGGAGAAGAATTCTCTCTGCAGAGCAGGGAGCCTGATGCGGGACTTGATCCCAGGACCCTGGGATCATGACCTGAGCCAAAGGCAGCTGCTTAAGTGACTGAGCCACCCAGGCGCCCCATTCTTGCTTTTATCAAGAACCCAAGAAAGCCATGGATTCCCCTCACCAGACTACAGGCGGTGTCCTTGTGAGAAGAACCTGACCTTTGAGAAGCCGGAAGGCCCATGAAAGCCCATGGGTGCCATGGAGCGAGCGCCCAGCTATGCATCCGTTTAAGGCCGGTCAGGGCCCGGTGCTCCCCTGCACGTGCGTCCGCGCCAGGTGAGCGAGGAAGGGGGGAGGACTTACGGGCAGGAGAGAGCTAACAGGCCCCCTGGCTCTGAAACAAGAACGCACCCCCAGCAGGGCTGAAGTCCTCTCCATCTCTTCTCGGTTCACGCGAATGCTGTGGCTCTCCATCACTGCCGTTCAGACACCAAAGCACATGAGCCGCGCATCAGCGCGTCATCTGGGTGAAAGCCGAGGGGAGCGGGCCTCCCTCCCTGACGAGGACCATAAGGACAGTGCCTGCCCGTCCCACCGCCACCAACGGCCTGGGCGGGTCAGTGCTGGGGCCCAGCAGCGGCATGGGGGCCGTGGGGACGCGCTCTGGCCGACCACACGGGACGGAGTCGCCTCGGGCCAGCCGGGCTGCGGAGCGCTAGGCCGGGCTCGGCTCCCCAGTGCCCAGCAGGACACAGGCCGAGTGGGGGCTGAGAGGCAAAGGCTGAGGAGGGCCCGGCATCCCCTGTCTGAGGCGCTGTCCCGAGGGGCGGGGCTGATGGACAGACAGCATGCCACCAGGATGAACCACTGCCGTGCATGACACGCTGTGGGCTGGTCCCGCACTGCTGCTCTCAGGAGCGTGGGGCTGCCGCTGGGCTGGGGTCAAAAGGGACCCCGTGGGACTGAGAGGTCAGAACCCTCTCATCCTTCTAGATCAACAGGTGATGCTATCCAACCCCTCGTTACAGAGGGGGGACTGCAGGGCTCGCTGCCTCGCAGCGCTCAAGTGACACACCGCCCACCCCGACCGAATAGGAGAGAAAAGTTGCTCTCAAACAATGTCAAGAATATTCCCTAGAAACAGGACTGTCCGTCATCTTTCTAGTAGCTTACCTGCCAAAATTGGTATCAGAGGAAGCTCCAAGGTACAAAATAGTTTCCATAACCCATAAACCTGTTTTGTAGGAAGAAAGGATACCCATGTTACTTTTAAATTATTTCTAGCTGCGCTCTGCTGAACAGCCTATGGGATCGCACTGAGGTGGAATTCGGGCAACTCCCGCCCCACAGCCACCGTCCCGCCGTCCTTCCTAGTAAAGCTCCTGTTTGTTTGTTTGTTTGTTTCTTTCAAGATTTTATTATTTATTTATTTGACAGAGAGAGAGATCACAAGGAGGCAGAGAGGCAGGCAGAGAGAGAGGGGGGCGCAGGCTCCCCGCTGAGCAGAGAGCCCGACGCGGGGCTCGATCCCAGGACCCTGAGATCACGACCTGAGCTGAAGGCAGAGGCTTTAACCCACTGAGCCGCCCAGGCACCCCAGCTCCTGTTTCTTTCAAGTACCCCATTTCAGTGCCAAGACCTCGTAGAGATATTTAGAAATACCAGGTAGGCCAAGCCCCACTCCCAATTCTCTTCAATGTTTCTCATTTAAGAAATTTTTTTAAAGATTTTATTTATTTGGAGAGAAAGAGAAAGAGAGCATGCACACACGGGGGAGCAGCAGCAGGAGAGGGAGAAGCAGACTCCCCGTGGAGCTGGGAGCCCGACGCGGGGCCCGATCCCAGGACCCCAAGATCAGGACCTGAGCCGAAGGCAGACGCTTTACCAACTGAAGCACCCAGGGCCCTGAATCTTTCTCATTTTTAAGTGTGATGTAGGTATTTGCGGACTTCTAGTCTTCCGTTTAACTTCAGAATAGGGTTACAGAATCCCCAGAAGTGTAGCTAGAATCTTCATTGCCTTTTGCATTGGCTTTATGGGTTAGTGCGGGGAGAGGTGAAATCTCTATGTGAGGTCACCTCCTCCGAGAGTATGAAACGTCTCTGCATTTATTCAGACTGTCTTCATGCCTCTTCTCAGGGCTTCTGTCATGTGTGTCCCTTCCTGCTGCCATCCGAAAGCTCTCGGCCTTGCCGACTCCCCCACCGTGCCCTCGCCCTACTCCTCTGGGTCCCGTGCCCTGCGCTTTGCCCGCCGGGAAGGGCTGACGTGCTCCAGGCCACCACCCAGCTCCTCCTCAGCTCTCGGGCTGGGGCAGGAGGGGAGGGAAATGGGCTTCCTCTCTCCAGTTGGACCCTTCCCAGTAGCCCAGTCCTGGGCCGGCGGCCACAGCACCTGCAGCCCGGCTCCTGACCAGCAGTCCTGGCAGGGCCCGGCTCTCCCCCGGTCCTGGTGACAGCTTCCCCTCCAGGCCCAATGGTGGAAAAGCTTCCAGGTAGCGCCTGTCCCCGGGTGCTTCCCTGTCCCTTACTAGCCCCCTAGTCCCTTCCTTCAGCTCTTCCTGACTGTTCCCGTGAATGGCCTCCGCTTCCCAGGGAGACTGAGTAGAGGTGTGCGCGTCTCACTATTAAACTAAAATAAACGCTCCGCTTCTATGTTAGAAACATTCAGTGGGTTAAACATCTGACTTTGGCTCAGGTCAGGGTCTCAGGGTCATGGTCCCAGGGTCCTGGGATCAAGCCCCGCATTGGGCTCTCTGCTCAGCAGGGAGCCTGCTTCCCCCTCTCCCTTCGGTTGCTTCTCCTTCTCCCCTGCTTGTGTTCTCTCTCTCTCTCTGTCAACTAAATAAATAAAATCTTCAAAAAAAATAAAAATGCTAGGATTATTAGCCTACAGAAACATTTTTAAAAACTCCAGGTCCTGTCACGGGGCCCGTCCTGTGAGTGAGGCACAAGTTCAGCTGGCCCGTGAACTCACTGCCCGGTTCCCTGCGCGCCCAAGGACACAGCGAGCATGGGTGGGAGCGAAGGATGCTCTTGGGGACAGTGAGCAAGAGCCCGCCGACCCCGTCACAGGGGACGCTTGCCTTCAGCCGGGAGCAGAGCCCCATCGTAAGTCTGTGGAGAATCTTCAGGTTCACACGTACGTTCCGATTCTTTAAAAGATCAAAAGAACGAAAGATTAGGCAAACTTGGCGGCAATGTTCATCGCAAGCAGGGGAGGGACGCGACCCGCAGAGACGGGCACTAGCTGGGGGGCACGGGTCTTTCCGCAGCAGACAGGGCACGGCAGCCTCACCAAGTACCCCCGGGGGCGAGCGCTTCCTCACGGGGCAGGCGCGAGCTACCCGGAGCCTCACGCTTTCCCCGAACCCAGGTTTCTCCTCGTTTTGCAGGAACTGCAGAGCGTCCGCGGTGCAAAGATCCCACGGTGGGAGAGACAGAGCGACCCCGCGTGGCCCCGCGGGCCGAGGAGCCAGGCGGCCACCCTCAGCGTCTGTCCTCACCCGACGGCAGCCCCAGAGGCCCCCAGCGTGGACGGCCCGGGCCGCAGCCCCAGCACACAGCCCGACTCTCCTCCCCGACACCTCGCTCTGCCCAACGACTCCCACACTCCGCTTCTGGCCTCAAGGCCCCAAGCCAGAGACACCCCAGGATGAAGAGCCAGCGGAGGGCTGACGCAGCCTGGCCTCTGCGCCCTCCTCATCCCCGGCCTCGGCTCTCGTGCTCGGCTGGGCTGGGGCGGACTGTCCACTCCCGCCCGAACGACCCCCCACAGGACGGAGGTGACCACGCGCCTCCCACTCTGCGCGGTCTCCAGCCGGGGCTTCCCCGGGACAAGACGGAGCTCCAGGGGGCCGGGCACCTCCCTGACTGCCCCTGACGCAGCGCCCCCTCTCCCCCCGACCTTCTTTCCAACCTCGCTGTTCCCTTGGGCTCCTGGGCTGCTCCCTCCGCCCAGACTCCCCCGCCTTCTCCCAGACAATTCCCATGGACTCTTCAGCCGCACAGTGCGGGCCTGGCCCGCGCCTCCCGCGCCTCCGGTACTGCAGGCCCCCTGCCAGGGACACACTTCGAGCCAACAGGGTTCACGCGCAAGTTCACGGCGCTGCTGCTTTTCTTCCTGGAGTGCGCCGAGGGCCGGGGGCAAGGGGACAGCAGGGGCAGTGGTGGGACAGGCAGGGTCCCCAGCGCCGTGAGCAGCTGCTCCAGCCCGGGTGCAGGGCCCTGGCCTCTTGACAGGGAGAAAACACACCTCTGCGGCTCCACGCTGAGGTCCCTGTGGCCACGCCCATCCCCAGACGCTCTCGGAAGAACCTAGACTTTAGAGTCAGAAACCCATGCTCTGAACCACAGCCTCAACTTGGCCTTGGGCAAGGTGCACGCACACTGACCTTTCTGCACCTTGGTCTTCTCCTCTGTAAACTGGGACTGGTAGTGCGGCGGCGGCACGTCCCTGTCTCAGGGACGGTGTCCCGGCTGCTGTTTGAGGAAGTCCCCGGCATCACAGGGTCAGTAGAACTCACCTCCCTGCCCTGCCCCCCGCCAAGGGGCACACATGTGGCACAGTGAGGGAACTCCCTGTGGGTCTCCGACAAAAGTGACGCATGGCTCACGCTGGGCCTGGGGCCTGAGGGCTCCTGTCTTCCACGACCTGCTACTGCTACTGCTCTCTCTCTGAGTCTGCGACTCCCCCATATTCCTCTGACACAGCTCTTTAAATCGAGAGCACGTTTCCGCATGTGTACCCCCAAGTCCCCATCTGACTCAGACCCTCCCTCACAGATGACACAGGATGAAGAGCAGGAGTGAGCCGACCTCCCAGAGACTCAGGGCCCGCACTTCACCAGCCACTCTGCCCCCGTGGCTCCCAGCCCACGGCCAGTCCCCGTGCCCCCTGAGCCCCGGGCACCGTCGCCCATCATGCTTCTAGCGTGTTGCTGTTGGTGAGCTCGCAGGAAGCCTCAACAGAGTGGCCCCGCGGGGGCCCCTCCTCGGTGGCCGGGCTCCAGACCCGTGAGCGTCACGGCTTCTGACGTCACGTTCTAACAATGGGGTGTGTCTCCAGGACGGGCCCTGGGAAGACCCACCCGGGCCCAGGCAGCGAGGTGCTGCCTCAGCCTCGGCGCAGCGGCCGGGCCACCGGCACCGCGAACAGCTCGCAGGACCCAGAGCACGTGGCTCGCGGACCCCAGGGTCCGTTCAGAAGGATCCCACTGTGAGCGCACATCCCAGGGACAGTTCCATGAAGGAACAGAAGTCACCTGTCCTAACTCAATATCTTCGCCAGAAGCGTCAGAGTAAAAAGCATTTGTGCAGAATAAGTAAAAATGAGTGTCGGGAATGTTCTTTTTACTACTGGACTGTTTATGAAGTACAAAAAGTTTCTAGGAAAAAATTCTGGTTGATTAAAGTTGGTAAAGCCTTATCTTAACACAACTCACCACAACATTTCTCGAGGAATTCGCGTATGTGCTGTTCACGTTAACAGAGGTGGGGCCTTCAAGGTATTTTGCCACTAAGTCTTCAAAAGAGGGCGCAGTGTCCCCAGGATCTATAAGCCAGGCAGCAATTCTGGGGTCGAGCCCTACAAAATGGACAACTACAGAGAGAAAGGCCATTTAGTCACTCCATGAAAACTGAAGAACTGTCCTTTTCTTGAGGGTCCGAATTATAACAACAGCATTGCCACCTCGTTACGGAGCTGAGGGCCAAAGGGATGCTCCGCCGTTCCCGAGGAACTCGGAGCCTCTGGTACGAGCGGCCTCCAGGTCCCACACAGCAATCTCCGCGGGGAACCGACCCCAGGCGGCCAAAGAGGGGGACTGAACTAACCTGGAACTGGGACCTCTCACAAGTGTTCAGAGAGGTGGTGGGGAGAACTCTCTGGCGCTCTTCTAGCCTCCTCTCCCCCTCCTGCCCGCCGCCCCTGCTCCCCAGCTTCCCGACCCTGTGCCTCTCACTGGGCTGCCTTCCTAGGTGCTCCTGACCCCTTTTCAGGGTGTCCCGGAACCCCACTCTTGTGAGTTGAAGAAAGAGCATAAGCGTGCTCATTGCCGAGTTCGGGGTGGCGGGGCGGTGGGCAGTGTGTGTGAGGACAGAGATGCCTGGCATTTGGGGCATTTCTCCTGACGGGAGGAAAACTCAAGAGAACCCCCAGATCTCTACTGCACTAGAATATGTAAAACGAACCAAGCACGAGGCCGCCCCGGAGCTTGGACAGTCGGTGCCCCTAAGTACTAGTTTTCTCATCTGAAAACCCAGGGAAGAGGTTACTGTATGTCTCTGTGAGACATATGGCAAGATGCTTTGTGAAAAACAAAAACAACATTTGCTAAATAAGTTTTTGTACCAGAGTATTTTAAACATGGACAGGGGAGGTAATGAAAGGGGAGGACTGATAAACTGAGAGATAAATCTGAATTCTAAGCGATTGGTTTTTAAGTTAACTTTTTTTTTTTTTAGATTTACTTATTTATTTTAGAGAGAGAGCATAAGTAGGGGGAGAGGGGGAGAGAGAGAATCCCAGGCAGACTCCGCACTGAGCATGGACCATGCTCCATGCTCCTGGACCCAACCAGAATCAATCCCAGAACCCTGAGATCATGACCTGAGCCAAAATCAAGATTCAGACGCTCAACCCACAGAGCCACCAAGTTACAGAGGCGCCCCAAGCTACTTTAACATTTTGAGTAATGCTACCTAAAAATAAGGAGTTTGCTTTTAAACAAAACTATAGTCTTAGAGCACAACACACTAAATATTTTATTTTCTAGCACCTTTAAATTATGCCAACCTAAGGGATCTCTATTTGCTAATGCATCTGGTATCATAATCTTCTGTCTGATGTCGGGAAGTCCCCGACGTTGGCCGGTTTGGAGCCTTGGCTGGGACAACATCGGCAGGTGCTCTGGGACGTACACCCGCGTCGGCTTGCATGGCCCAACCCGACACCATGCGGCCATGCTAACCGACCCGGCAGACTAGTTCCCTCTACTTGCCTTTTCAGAGCGCTAATGGTCCAAAATTAAGGCCCTGCTAACATGCTTGAAAACTCCTGGGGAAGGTGTGACGGCGCTGGAAGGGCCCGGCGGCTGGTTCCTGCCCACTCCCCCTCCTCACACACGCAAGCCCGCCAGGGCAAGGCCCTGCACTGACGAGAAAATGCCAGTAGTTGAAAGAGAAAGGCCAACACGACAGATTTGAAATGAGCTAAGAAAATCTGAGAAAATGATAAAAGTGATGAAAAACAAATGAATCAGAACTAGAAATACCCGGAAATTAGGTGACTTAGAAAAATAAAAACTGAACAAAGAAAGGAAAGGGTTCAGGAAATAAAACAAACAAAAAAACATTTCATAGGGGCGCCCGGGTGGCTCAGGCTGTTAAGTTAAGCGTCTGCCTTCAGCTCAGGTCATGATCCTGGGTCCTGGGATCGAGCCCCACACTGAGGGGGGGGCCTGCTTCTCCCTCTGTCACCACTCCTGCCCCCCGCTCATGCTTTCTCTCAATCTCTCTCTCTTCCAAATGAATGAATGAAATCTTTAAGACAAGAAATCATAAATTAAAACGGAAAAAAATAAAACGAAAACTGAACTGGCAATACACAAAAGCCAACCAATGGAATATATAACGCCCTGCATAAAAACAGATGATTGAAAGAGGTATTTAAAAAAAAGAAATGAGATTGGAAATAGATTCTAGGTAAAGGGATAAAGATGAAAGAGTAGAGAAATAGATTCAACATATTGAATGAGTTCAAACACCACAAAAAAGGTAAACAACCAGATATCATGTATCTCCTGACAGAAGGACCGGCCACGACCTAGGGTCAGGGTCAGGGTCGGGGTCGGGGTCGGGGTCATGACTTAGTTTTGCCCTCCCCAAATCAGGCCTGAAATCCCATCGAGCCTCTGGATCCAACTGCCCTTTACAAGAAAGAGAAGAGCAAGCAGAATGTGTTAAACAGCGAGAAGGGAATACGTTCTGAAAAATCCAGATGCTGGGAAATCCTATGTGACAAACAAGCTGGTTCCATCCACAAGGACAAAGTAATTACAGGAAAATAAAACAGGGAGAGAGAATATAAAGATGGAAAAAAAAAGAAAGAAACAGGAAGCATATCACACCTATCCCAGCTTCGGGGTGACCTAGCCCTAACTCTTGTTCGGATCCCAAGTCACACAAACCGTAAAAAAATAAAAACAAACAAATATGATATTAAAAGACAAGGGGGGACAGCACACACACTGAGTGGATTCCTAATAACACTGAAAGATTGCCACTAATCTGGGGGAGATGGTGACAGCATCATCTTAAATATGAAACCCTCAGGACGCCTGGGTGGCTCAGTCGGTTAAGCGTCTGCCTTTGGCTCAGGTCATGACGTTGGGGTCCTGGGATCGAGCCCCGCATCCAGGCTCCCTGCTCAGCAGTGAATCTCCTTCTCTCTCTCCCTCTATGATCTCTCTTGCTCTCATTCTCTCTCAAACAAGTAAGTACAAATCTTAAAAAAAAAGATTTTTTCCAACATCTTCTTTTCAAACATGCAGATAATTTAAAAAGAACTGTCCAGTGAACCTTCATGTATCTACTACCTGGATTCCACAAAGAGCATTTCTGCTATATTTGCTTTGCTGCATATGTCCACCTAAGAAAACTTATTAAAAAATTCTACTATGTTCATGAAAGACAATAACGTGTTCTACATTGTTTTGACGGGAACTGTTAGTTACTCTCGCTTCCAGCAGAGCCAACATAGCGTCTACTGGTTTCAGGCGCACCGCCCAGCGGCTCACCACTTCCACAACACCAGCGGCCGCGGAGACAAGGGCCCTCCTCGATCCCCGGCACCTGCTCCCCTCCCCCGCCTCCCCTCTGGCGACCAGCGTGTGTTTCCTGCATTACGAGTCTGTTTCTTAGTTTCTCTCTTTCCCCTTTGCTCGTTTATCTCTTCAGTCCCACACACGAGTGAATCATGCGGTATCTGTCTTGCTCTGACCGGCAGACTTCACTCAGCACGATACTCCCTAGTTTCCATCCACATCATCACACAAGGCGCGAGGCTACTCTTTTTCAAGGCCGAGTACTATTCCACTGGGTGTCGATACACCCCATCTTCTCGATGGACCCTTGGGCTGCTTCTGTATCTTGGCTGTTGTAAACAATGATGCTATAAGTTTTGGGCTGCATGTATTCCTTTGAATTAGTATTTTGTATTCTTTGCATAAATACCCAGTAGTGCAACTGCTGGGTCGTAGGGTAGCTCTATTTTCCACCTTGTGAGGAACCTCCATAGTGTTTTCCGGAGTGGCTGCGCCAGCTTGCGTTCCCAGCAGGGCACGAAGTTTCCTTTTTCTGCATCCTCACTAACACCTGTTGTTTCTTGTGTTGTCAATTTTAGCCATTCCGACAGGTGTGAGGTGGCATCTCACTGTAGTTTTTTTTTTTAAAGATTTTATCTATTTATTTGACAGAGAGAGAGAGATCACAAGTAGGCAGAGAGGCAGGCAGAGAGAAGGGGAAGCAGGCTCCCCGCCGAGCAGAGAGCCCGATGCGGAACTCGATTCCAGGACCCCGAGCCCATGACCCGAGCCGAAGGCAGATGCCCCACCAACTGAGCCACCCGGGTGCCCCTGGACTTTAGTTTAATTCATACGGAGTTTATAAGCGATTTGTGGTAACAACACACCCCATCTGACCACACTGCAGAAGCCACTTCTTTCTTATTTTAAATTACAAAAAGTAATATATACTTGCAAAGAAGTCAAACAATCTAAACCAGAGGGAAAGCCCCCCTTCATCCTTGGGACTGGGACTTTGGAGCCACAGCGCCAGGCCCCCAGAATTGTGCTGCCTCTGCCTCCCCACCTCCCATTCTCGGGAGGAATCACTGCTGGTGAGTTCAGTTTAAGAGATTATAAAAACTAGAACTTACCGTGCTTCCAGCTGCCATCGCTACCGAAACACTGCAGCACCATTCGCACGAAGTCCTTAGCATTAAAACAAGTAACAGGACATTTACATGTCAGCATCTGAAACAGCACTTTCCTGGAAGAGGAAAAGAAATTCACTGATTTAGACATTAATCTAGAACTTCTGACCTTGGAAAAAATAGTTTTGTTGCTCTACTGGCAGTTATCACCTGCTAGTACTACCGTGTAGACTTTCTTCTATGAGGCGTACGCAGATGAACTTGAATCCTGCGGGAAGGTGTTGCTTCTCTGCACTTAGAGATGACAAAGCTGAGACAGGCCCCCCAGCTGTTCAGAGCCCTTCCCTGCGAAAAGTCGTGTCCCTCGTTCCCGAGTGGAACACACACTCTGGACCCGACAGCTCCCCGTGAGGCCCTGCCGCCTGCTCCCCCGGCCGCACCCCAGCTCTCTGCCCTGCGCTCCGGCTGCACTGTCTTTCCCCCACCGGCACGCGCTGCCACGTCCTCTCACAGTCTGGGGCCACGCCACACGCTGCATTCTGGCCTGCAATTCTCCTCCCGCGATTTCTGCAAACTGCCCCTTTCCCCACGCGGGCAGTCGCCCCTTCTTTGTTCCTTCTCTACTCCTGTCCGTGTACCAGCCGCAGCCAGGACCACATCTGTACCGTAATTTACCTTGAAAGTAGGTTGGCCCCACTGCCCGTGAGTGGCCTGGATATGGGACCCGTAAGAGTCATCATTTACAGCACCAGCCATGACGGCACCGTGCTAAACACTTCAAAGGGCTGTTAACACTGCAATCTCAGCACAGCCCTGTTAGGCAGGCACTGGGTCCGCTTTACAGATAAGGAAACTGAGGCTCAGAGTGGCTAGACAATTTTCGCAGCAAGACCCTACCTTGCTGCTGCCAGGGCCTGCACTATAAATCTTCCTTTATAGGAACCCTGTATTCACACATTAGTGAGGGTCTCGCATGAGGCGGAGGGAGAACAAAAGCAGGAGCCCACTCAGCTCTGCACATGGAGCCAACAGAGGGTTAGAGGTTCGATCCTGCTCCGCCTGCTGCACGGGCACTGGCATTTTCTCGCGTGGTTTCACGGGGCTTTCCCTGGAAGAGGGTGCCGGCCAGTAGGGAGGGAGGACAGAGGGCCTGGCTCTGCAGACTCCGGAGGCTGCGGGGAGGGAGAGGGGAGAGGGGCTGGGAGCTATGGGCGCGAAGAGCTGTGTTTCCATGCTGACGCCCTTGTTTGCTGCAGACGCAAAGTCCCTCCTCAGGTCACCTAAGAACTGCGGGACCTCCCACTAGTAAGAGATGCAGGCTACTGGGTTTCTATATTAAGGTAAGACAAACAACAGAAAGAGCATCTTGTACGACAAAGTGGTGGAAACACGGTGGTGTGTTTTGTAAGTCAGTTATGAAAGTCGATTATGTCACGTTTGCAACAAAAAGGCAGCCAGAATATAAAAAAGCTAGACTTGAGTCTCAAAGAGGAGGCTTGAGAGGAAAGCTCAAGACTGACTTATGGCTATTTCTCTGAGTCCCGGTTCCATCATCTCTGCAATGGAACTAACAAGACCCAACATGTACAGTTAATGTGAAGACGAAGAGAGTGCGGGTGTGTTCAAAGACCTTGCACGGGTGTGCGATAAATGCTATTTGACACGCTTTGTGCAAAAACAGTTATTTATGTGAGTTTTCATTGAAGTGTGATTTAGATCTACTTTAAATCTCCAACGGACTGTCATGGAATTGGGATTATTACCTCCAATTTTATGGTATGTGAGGCCATGTCTTCATACAATTGTCTTGGAACTTACAAAAATGAAACCTTAATATTCATTGATCCAAAAATATTACTGAATAAATACTTGCGAAGCACACACTCAGTCACATTGTCCTTGGCTTGTGGAGACACAGGAATGAGCAAGACATAAAAGTCCCTGGCGATGAGGCCGGCGTCTTGCACGCATGAGCCGCAGGTGGGATGTGCGCGGGGCAGGGGGGGGGGGGTGCGCACCGCTGTGCACAGTGGGCGGGGAAGGCCCGTGGACCGTGCTGTAACACTGCGGGCAAGACTTGAAGGGTCTTGAAGACTTGAAGAGCAAAAGGCCTCTTAAAGAAGGAAAGTTCTCTACAGAAAATTTTACCCGATACATCTGGAAGAAATGATAGACACAGAAAAACCACCACCTTCCAGATGTACTAAAAAGTGATTTCGACGACCACCATGGGAACGTTCACAATGGAGGGAGCATGCTGACACGGCCCAGCCCACAGCTGGGAAGGTCACGGATGTGAGGACAAGACGACTTCATCGTGAGTGCAGGGCACCCAGCTAAACGTGACGTTCAGAAAAACAGTGGATAATTTTTATCTGAAAAAATATATAAATTTTTTTAGAGATGTATGCCTGTAGTGTAAGAATGTCTCTTCCAACACTTGGGACACAAGTATACTAAAAACTAGTTTATCTGGAAAGCAAACTTAGCATCCTGCATTTTTATCTGCTAAATCTGAGCCCCCATCCGCACGGCGGACGGGCCGTGAGGCCGGCAGCACCACCCAGGGAAGCACCCTCGAGAAAAGAGCAGGAGTAGGATGATGGGGCTTGCAGGACGAAGCTCTGGCTTACAGAAGTATGGAGGAAAGGGGAATAAGGTGAAGAATCCCACAGTCACAAACAGGTAAGCCCAGGACATGGGGCCTCCTGCAGGATGGGGTCAGAGGTCGGAGACAAGAAATGGCACGCGTGACCATGCAGGTCCTGATCCCAGTAGGTCAAGCGAGGGTGACATTTAAAAACAATCCGGTAACTTTCAATGTGGACTGGGTGTTACATTTGCTCCGTCTGAGGACAGCGCTGCGGCCTGGTGAAGAGCCCGGGTGTTTTAGAGCTGTGGGCTGAGACGACGCGTCTGGGACTTTCCCTGCTCCCCGCTCCCTACCCCTCTCCTGGCGAAGGGGCCGAGGAAGGAAGCACGGAAAAACCTTTGGTAGGTGCTCGGTCTGAGTGGGTGTGTAAACAGCGCTCAGTACACTACTCGCTCTGGTTTCATGTTTTCATAATTTGTTTTTTGGGTTTCTGTGGGGGTTTTTTGATTTAGAGGAATGGGGTAGCACACCCTGGGGACCCCTGGGAGCACCCTGCAGGGGGCGAGAGTGGTACAAGGAAGGCCCCCGGGGAGAGCAAGGACGCCAGGGCGCAGCGAGAGCAGGGGAGGAGGAGCCCCCAGGCCCCGGGAAGGGCCGCGCGCAGAGGGAGCTGCGGCGGGGCCCTGAGCAGGCAACATGTGCCCTGACTTGGTGCGCAGACCCTCTCTGGGAGCCGCGTGGGAACAGGCCGGGCAGGGTGGAGGCGGCAGGGGAGGGCCTGCAGCACGGGCGGCAGAGGGGAAGGGCGGGGCGCTGCCAGCTGTGCTGAGGGCCGAGCGACAGGCCGGGGCCGGCACGCCAAGACGCTGAGACTGTCGGCCTGAGCTCACGGAGCGCAAATGCTGACGTTAACCTTGACCACAGAGGCTGTCGGAGGCCGGCTGCGGGAAGACAGGAGCTCCGTTTCACACACGTTGAGGCTGAAGCGACTATCAGATGCCCACGTAAAGAGCACCGAGTGGGATATACACGTCCAGGATTCAGAAAAGCCGTCCAAACATTACGACTGTTCCCACGGAGGTCTTCCACAGAACAGACCTGCCCAATTGTTCTTTCAGAAGAAAACTATGTAAAAAAAAAAGGCCATGGGTTTCCTGCGAGCGGCCTGCTCTATCGGTCAAACGTTGTCCCATTCTCACCAAAAATTACTGCACTACAAGTGCCTGGTGTTAAGTTTATGATTGTTGAGGCATCCATTTCAAAAGACATCCATACTGGGGCGCCTGGGTGGCTCAGTGGGTTAAAGCCTCTGTCTTCGGCTCAGGTCATGATCTTAGGGTCCTGGGATCAAGCCCTAACATCGGGCTCTCTGCTTGGCAGGGAGCCTGCTTCCCCCTCTCTCTCTGCCTGCCTCTCTGCCTACTTGTGATCTCTCTTTCTCTGTCAGATAAATAAATAAAATCTTAAAAAAAAAAAAAAAAAAGACATTCATACTGCCTGCTGTATGACAGGCCACTGGCAAAACATCCAGACAAGGGACAAGGCCACCCCGACCTGTGAAGGTCCCCTCCAGACAGGCCGGGGGCATCTAGACACCTGACCTGTGAGTGATCCTGCTTTTCCCTTCCTGCCCACTACCTCCCACTTTTATAACATCTATTAGCCAATAAAGAGTGAAACCCTGAAACCCCCAGCGCCCCATCCTCTACCGGAATAAAGGCAGAGCCTCAGGCCTGCACCCTCTCCTTCTCTAGCCACGACTTCGCTGTGTGGTCCCTGGTGTGCTGTGTACCTTCCAGGGCCTGTGAGTAATGACTCCTGTTCCTCAAAGTTCCTGGATGGTTTTGCTGAACTGTGTCCTGTGATCCTAGGAACTTTAAGGGCTGGGCCAGGAACAGCACTGGACCTGGCACTCCTCATGGAGACAACAGATGCAGCAACTGCCTACGACTCCCCCACAGCCCAGTGAGACCATAGGAGGCCCACGGGGCCCGAGCCCCGTGAATGCCTCTTTAGGACAGCTACTTCGAGGAGCTCCCACCAGGCAGCTAAGGGGCTGGGACTCGAGGGCCAGGCAGGCAGGAAGTGGATGTCCCCACCCAAGGCAGAAACTGGAGCAAGGCTGACAGCTCGTGCCAAGAGCTGTGACGGACGAGGGTAGAGGCTGGAACCCACAGCAGGGCTTTTCAGGATCGTGATGCGCAGCGTGAGCATCCCTGCTCGCCCTGAAACTGTCCATTCTAGGGGCACCTGGTGGCTCAGTCAGTGAAGTGTCAGCCTTCGGCTCAGGCCATGATCCCAGGGTTCTGGGATCGAGCCCCGCATCGGGCTCCCTGCTCGGCGGGAAGCCCGCTTCTCCCTCTCCCTCTGCCACTCCCTCTGCCTGTGCTCCCTCTCCCGCTCTCTGTCAAATAAATAAATAAAATCTTAAAAAAAAAATTGTCCCGTTCTAAAGGAGCTGGTCCAAGTGAGCTATGTCTTAACTATTTCCACAGAAAGGAGCTTTGAAATTAGCATGAAATTAGGTGGTACTGAGGACAATTTACTTTTTGAATGCAGTGATAACTTAATTTTCTAACACTGTGAGGGAGTGAGATGAGGAAATATCTGGGACTGTGGTCACAAGAGCAGATCTTCAGGCCTTGGGACCAAGCTTTTCTCACCAGCTTCTCACTGAGATGTTGATTCAAATCCTGGAGGGGCTTCCATGGTAGGACGGACCCTTCATTCCAGGAGCTCTTCGAGGGAAAGCAGACTAGTGTGTGCAGAGCTTTCTGTCATTTAGACCCATCATGTGACCGTACGAAACTTCTAAAAGTTTAAATAATTGAAGCTGGAGCTTGGGAGACTAAATTGGACTTAACGAAGCAGACACATGAGTAGGAAGTAAGGCCGTGGGAGATTTCTGACCTGGCGAACTGATTATATGCCTCTTGCTCTTGGCCCCCAGGAAAGGACTGCTCTGTGTCGAGGTAGATGTACTGGTCACGGAGTGTGGAGCCTTCCCCCAGGACAGCGTCAGCAGCCGATACCTCCAGAGGACCTCCGCCATTTACGCGGCTCTGCAGTAACATTGCGATTCCTTTAACTGAGGGACCCAGAGCCTGTGGACACATAGTTTCCAAGTCAAATACAAACAATGTATTTATCCAAGAAAGGTATGTTTTACAATTAAACAGAGAGAAAAGGTCTATAATTAAATTCATAAATAAATACCTCTCTCTCTCTCTTTTTTTAAAGATTTTATTTATTTGACAGAGAGAGAGAGATCACAAGTAGGCAGAGAGGCAGGCAGGGAGAGAGGGGGAAGCAGGCTCCCTGCTGAGCTGAGAACCCGATGCGGGGCTCGATCCCAGGACCCTGAGATCATGACCTGAGCCGAAGGCAGAGGCTTTAACCCACCCAGGCGCCCCAATAAATAGCTCTCTTAATGATAGTCAAGGCCAAAAGCCAAACACATGATCTTCCTCTCCAAATCTGGGCTTTTCCCCACTCAACATCATAACAGAAGTCTTAGCAAGTGTAACACAATGGGAAAAGGAAATAAAAGGCATATAAATCAGAAATGAAGAACTATACTGTCCCTATTTACAAATGACACAAATGTCTGCATAGAAAACCCAAAGGAATTAACAAAAAACTCCTGGAACCAATATGAGAGTTTAGCAAGGTTGCAAGAAATAAGATTAAAACACAACATCGATTGTATTTCTACACACTCTCAGTGAACATGTAAAATCGATCTTTTTCTAAAAAAAAAAATAGATTACCAGGGGCGCCAGGGTAGCTTAGTCGCTTAAGCGTCCGACTCTTGATTTCAGCTCAGGTAATAGTCTCAGGGTTGTGAGATTGAGCCCCACATTAGGGTCCACACTGGCTGTGGAGCTTGCTTAGGATTCTCTCCCTCTCCCTCTCCTCCTCAGCCCCTCCCCCCACACACGTGCATACATGTGCTCTTTTTCCCTATTCTAGTCTAAATAAATAAATAAAAATGAAAATAAAAATAAAAATATGTATTACCATTTATAACAACCATTCCAAAACATGAAACACTTAAACACAAATCAACGGAACCCGTACAGGATCTGTACGCTACGTGACGTGACAAATACTGGTGAAAGAAGCCACAGAAGACTTGAGTGAGACCGCAGAACTCCTCCTACTAATGCCAGTTCTCCCGAGCCAATCTGTAGAACCTAGATCCATAAACCCCAAGTATAAAAAACACAAAGAATGCCACACCAAGTCACCTTATAATCAAATTGCTTAAAACCAACGATAAAGAGAAAACCTCAAAAGAAAGGGGTGAAGCGCCTGGGTGGCTCATTTGGGTAAGCAACTGTCTTTGGCTCAGGTCATGGTCCCGGGGTCCTGGGATCAAGCCCTGCATTCTGTCAAATAAGTAAATAAAAATCTTTAAAAAAAAAAAAAAAAAAAAGGGAGGAGGCGGGGGCCAGGTAGGTGGGGTAGTGGCCTTACCCAGACAGAGATAAAGAAAAGTGAGACAGCAGATCTCTGGTGGGAAACAAAGCAAGCTAGAAGACAGTGGAGCAATGTCTTCCAACCGTTGAAAGAAAAAACAACAACAACAAACTATTGACTTATAACTCTTTAGCAAGCAAAAATATCTTTCAAAAATGACAGGTAAAGCTAGATTTGTATGCTACACAGAAAACTACAAAACATTGCTAAAAGAAACAGAAGGTTTAAGTAAATGAAGGGAGGCCCCCGGTTCACAGGCCCGAAAACTCAATACTGTCAAGATGGCCAAACTCCTGAAGTTCATCTATAGACTCCACACAATCTGCATCAGAATCTCAGCTGTGTGCCTGAAGGAACTGAAAAGTCGATGCTAACATTTATACGGAAATGCAAAGTAACCAGAACACCCAAAAGAATCTTCAAAAACAGAGTGGGAAGACCCACTCCCAGACCACGTGGCACTGGCACCAAGACAGACACACAGATCTATGGAAAGAACGGAGTATCCAGAAATAAACCCTTATATTTACAGTCAAATGAGTTTCAAAGAAAAGTGCCAAGAAAATTCAATTGGGAGTAAAGAGTCTTATCAACAGTGCTGGGAAAGCTGGTTACCAACATATGAGGTGGGTCTGTGCCCCTCATCTCACCGCACACAAGAAAAAGAACTCTAAGTGAGCCACAGATTATAATGTAAGAGTGAAAAACATAGATTCTTAGAAGAAAACAGAAGTAAATCTTTAAGACCCGGGATGGGCAAAGCATTCTTAAATATAATGACAAAAGTGCAAGCAATAGAAAACACTGATAAATTGGAATTCATCATATCTTAAAAATTTTGTGTTTCAAAAGACACCAGTAAGAAATCAAGAAAAATAAGCCAGAGATTTGGAGAACTACAAATCACAGATCTGACAAGAGACTCATATGAGAATATAGAAAGAAGGCTTACCGATCCAAAATAAGACACAAATAACCCGATTTAAAAATGGGCAAAAGATCTGAACAGACATTTCACCACAGAAGATAAGCACACGAGAAGATGCTCCGTGTAATTA
The DNA here is from genome assembly GCA_028533885.1 of Nasua narica. Lineage (NCBI taxonomy): Eukaryota > Metazoa > Chordata > Mammalia > Carnivora > Procyonidae > Nasua > Nasua narica. Next base: position 1,149,978 of record CM052800.1, read on the forward strand.
GTTATTAGGGAAATGCGATTTAAAACCACAGTGAAACACCACTTCGCACCCACTAGAATGGCTAAAACCAGACAGACAAGGCTTGGCAAGGAGGTGGAGGGCTTGGAGCCCTCGTGTGTTGCTGCTGGAACTCTTAAAGAGGCACCCCACTCCGGGACACATTTTGGCAGCTTCTTAAAAATCTGAAGAAAACTACGCATTATTAGTCACTCAGCCCGGGGGAGGGGGTTAAAGTCTGATTCATAGCTCTCCTATCAAGAGCAGACACTGAGAAGATGGGATTCTTTTATGGTGCCAAGAAACAAACAAGACCCAACGCCGTCCACTAACCTGCTCAGCGCTTAGCTGGGTCGAACCGTCCTCAAACATCAGCGTCACCACCACGGCCACCGCCTGCCTGAGCGTCTCAACCAGCTGGCTTTTCTCCAAATCATCCAAATACCTAACGTCACAAAAACGGCTTTCGCATGCCCTTGCGTTGCCACAGTTTAGGTGGGCTTCAACCTCATCCGCATCTTCTTCCGATGTCACGTGTTTACTTGTTTTCCCTGAAAAATGACACGTATTCTGCTTTCTTTTAAGATTCATGGGCATTTCTTTTTTTTCATTGTTTTTATTTTCCTTTAGGAAATGCTTTCTTTTACACTCTGTTTTCTGGAGGACTGAAGCCTCTTGGTTACACAGAGGAATGAAACAAGTGGGAGGACCCGATGAGCTGACGTTCTTCTGGTTTTGCTCAGCCAACGGCTCATCTGTGAATCTAATACTGGAGGATGGAGGACAGAGCTTGAAGGACGCGCCTGATGTCTGGCTTGTAGAAGAATTCAGATTCTGTAGAAAAACATGAAATGTTTCACTAGAATGTAGATTCTTTTTTTTTTTTTAAAGATTTTATTTATTTATTTATTTATTAGGAAAGAGAGAGAAGGTCAGAGTGAGAAGCGGACTCCCCATGGAGCTGGGAGCCCGATGTGGGACTCGATCCCGGGACTCCAGGATCATGACCTGAGCCGAAGGCAGTCGCTCAACCAACTGCGCCACCCAGGGGCCCTAGAATGTAGATTCTTAAGACGGATCTATAAACCAATTTCTGGTAAATGTCGTCGCAGGTAGTGGGGACACAGCTTCACATTATCTATGATCAAAGTTCCTAAGGAAACGATATAGTAGCTTTGAGAGCAGTAATTTTTCTCAACCCAGGTAGGAGTCCATGATCTGAATCATGGGCTGGAATAGACAGGGGTCCCAAAAGCGTCAGCGGTACCTGGAACACGTAACGACAGGTGCCATGGATGGGGGTATGTTACAGGGGCGCCCAACGCTCGAGATGAGTGATTTACAACTTCCAGGTAAAGGCCACTTACAGAGCAAATGAAATCACAACTATTTGATAATATGTTCCTCTGTTTAATAAAATTTTTAAAACTATAGCTCAACGGCCATCCTCTTCCTGTCTTGATCTAGTACTGGGCAATATTCATTCATAAATACACAAACTGAGGGTAAAAAAAGAATCTCTACCCATCTCATTACTGGATTCATTTAGAATAAAACGTATTTGTAATGTTTATTTTTCAGATGTGTGATGTATTTGTTTTAATCAAATGTATATTAATAGAACTTAATAATTTTGAAGGAAAATGTTTCAGTATTTGGCATATGGTCATAGAAAATTTAAGTTTATACTCATGTTTTTTATTACAGAGAAATATTGTATGTTTCAAGGAAAGACTTCCAAGCATAAGATTATGTTAATAATTCTGCAGAAGAGGATAGAAGAAAAGGAGTTCGAGAAGCAAAAGGAAAATACAAGAATCTAGATTGCTGAAGAATATCTCGCTCATGTCAGTTTTAAAGCGATGCTTGTGGGTATTAAGCTACAAGAGTACAGTATTTAGATTTTAGTGGTTATATTTTAATGACAATGTAATCATTTTTAAAATGCCCAAACCGTCCATACGCCAGAAATTATATCCTGGGAAACATTTTAAACTTGTTATGAATATTTTCAATGTCAACTTAAAAACATGTCATGAGGTACATGGCTTTTCGAAATTCTTCTGCGAGAAAGGAAGCAAAACGTCGGAGAGCAGGCTCTCTACCTCAGTGACAGGAGGGGCTCAGCCCGCGGCACCAAGAGAGCATCTCGGCTCCCTCACCAAGGGCACCCTTCCCGCGTCCCGCGTCCCAGCGTCCCAGCGTCCCAGCGTCCCAGCGTCGCAGGCAGACTGGCCTCTCCCGCAGCTGCAGGGCAAGCATCATCCTGTCGACCCCACTTTACTACAGCGAGTCTCAGTCAGGCTGAGTTAGGCGAGGCTATGAATGCACGTAGTTTTTGCCCCAGAATCTATTCTCTCAGTCCCTGGGTCTCCCGTACCAGGTCTGTGGGGAGATGACCTCTTCCTTCCCCCGCCGCAGGACCACACCACACCGCTCCCCCACGGAGAGTTGTGTCCCCTTCCTTCTGGAACTTCTCTGTATTTCGGCTGTCCCAGAGCCCCAGCTTTCTCCCTGACCTGAGGGATTCTGCCAAGTCCTCCCCCACTCTCTAAAGGGGGGGCTCCTAGTCATCCCGCAGAGGTCGACTCACGCACAACTTTCACACTTCAGGAAGAATCCCGGACTATGCTCCCCCCCACCCAGAAAAAAACAAAAGAGACAGCACAAAAACTGGGTGGGTGGCCTCTCCTACTGTCCTTGGGATTGACCCCTCCCATGGCACCCAATGCACCATCCCGTGGGGTCGTGGCACTTCTCTGTCTTCCCCTCCCCATCAAGCAAGTTCAACTGTAAGCTCCAGGAGAATCCCGTTCTGGATTTTCTGAAGCGTGGTAGCCGCAGTGCCTAGTATACAGTAGACACTTAATAAGTATGTGTTGAACGAGTGAAAGTTCTCTATTTAGAATTAATCATATTGGGACGCCTGGGTGGCTCAGTTGGTTGAGCAGCTGCCTTCGGCTCAGGTCACGATCCTGGCGTCCTGGGATCGAGTCCCACATCGGGCTCCTTGCTTGGCAGGGAGCCTGCGCCTCTCTCTGCCTCTGCCTGCCTCTCTGCCTGCTTGTGTTCTCTCTCTGTTAAAATAAATAAAATAAAATCTTTAAAAAAAAAAAAAGAATTAATCATATTTGCAATGATTTACCCTTTTTTCCAGGGATTGATTCTCATTTTCAAGAAGTACTGAATACTTATTACAGGAATTATTTGCCACTTCTGCAGCTTCTAAAAACACAAAAAGGAAACATGAGGCATTAAAGAAACATCAAATCTAAGTCATATAATTAGCTAAACATTGAAAGTGGCCTCTACAAGCAGGCTACTTACTCATTATTTACTTATGTAAAACAGTGAAATAACATTCAAACCCAAAACGTGTACTACCATTGCAATAAACATTTATGTAACATATCTTCAAATTAACTGGAGACAGAGCTACGTAATCATGACATGTTTATTAGAAACTATTACTTGGTATTTCCATTGAATACTAGAGTCTGAAAACCCAAGTTCAACATTTTGTGGAAACCTTGAAAAAGTATTAAAGGTTTGAGGAAATTCCTATAATGAATAATATTCCAACGGAACAATTAGAGGTTCAGTAAAACATCATTAATACAAACCTCTCTTTTAAATTTTATTTTAATTTTAATAAGCGTGGGCCGAACAGTAAGCGATGGAGCCCACATTGAACCCCAGGCAACATGACTCCGGTGTTCGTGCTCATAACCACTGTGATTAAGTTCCCTCCACAGCAACAATAACAGCCAACGAATGCAAACAGCGGGAATCTTTACAGTAGAAAGAACGTAGGATAAATTTAACAAAAAGGCATGAGGCACTCAATGATGAAAACTTAAAATCTCATAAAGTGGCATAAAACTAGATCTATATAAATGGAAGGACGTAGGATCCAGATAGGCACAAAATGTTCAATTCTTCCAAAAACAAATTTAATGCAATTCTAATTAGAGACCCTACAGAGCTCTTTTAATTGAAAAATGTCAAAGTACATATGAAATACTAGATATCTGAAAACAGACATGAAAGGTAAGTTAAAAACCAGTAAAAGGCTCCCTGTGCTGGATTATCAAAACATATTCTTCAGCCCCTGCAATCAGATCCACAATGTATTCAAATAGGAAGAGTCAAAAGATTTCTAGAACAGAATAGACAACCCAGAAACTGACCCGAGGTTTTATGAGACTCTACTACAGAAGAAAGATGGCATCTCGATTCAGTAGAGAACAGATTAATAAATAGGGATAGCGACACCGCCTCTGAAGAACGGAAACGACTTGGAAAACCATTTGGAACAAACACGATAAAGGGCTAATATCTGTGTTATCCAACGAGTCCTTAAACACTGGCAAAAAAAAAAGACAATTCGATTTAGAAAATGAGCAAAAGATAGGAAGAAGCGGTACACAAATTAGCAAATCCAAAAAACAGACATGATCTAATCCTCGAACTCACTGTGGTCAGGGAAATGCAAGCTAAATACAACCAGAGGTGGACGGAAGATGTAGTTTCAGGCATTGCTGGTAAAAACGTGAATAGCTAGAATCTTTGTGGAAAGCGAACTGTCAACATCTATTGAAATTAAAAATACATGCACTGCCCTTGAAAGTTGGGAAGAGGACTGGCCCAAAGGGAGCAAAGATGGGCTTCCAGGACGCTACTGACGTTCTGTTTCTTTCTTTCTTTTTCTGTTTTAAAAACTTTTGATTGAATTTTATTACTTAAAACTTGTAACATTTGTCACAAGATTACTCTTTCCCACTTCAAACAGATACAGCACTTTTGAAAATATTTTAATGTAGAGATTTTAACAGAATCTCTTTTATTGGAGGTGACCACTAGTTAAAATTGGCACACTCATTTTAGGATGTGAACATCAAATTCGCGCTATTACTATTAAATAGCTATCTACCAAATGATGATTCTAAGGACTCATTATTATTAGTATCTGCACGTAGAACATTATCTGATGAAATTGGAGAATTTCTCTCAATAGAGCTCACTGCTTCTATCACAATAGTAATTTCTATCAATAGAATTTATGATGTTTTGTTTCTTGATCTGCGTGAAGGTTACAGGGGTGTTCAGTTTGTGAAATGTTGAGTTATAAACTCAGAATGTGTGTGTGTGTGTGTGTGTGTGTGTGTGTAACTTCACTAAAAACAGATATCAAAGCATAAATCATCTAGCTAAACCACCTCACTATTGACTGTTTCCTAGAAATATATGCAACAGTAAATAGAACTGAACCAGAACGTCTACGGCAGTTTTGGTTTATGGCAAAGGACTGAAAGCAAAACAGATCAACTTCAGGAGAGAAGGTGATGAATGAATTATGTAACATCTACACCATGAAGCACAGAGCCACTGAAAAGCATGACTTAGAGCTTTATTGGCTGCCTTGAAGATGCTGCAATCTGTGAAAATATCTCTTTTGCAACCCATGACCGACTCTCCCCATTTCTGTCTATGAGTGTGTTTTACACCCGCCGTGGCACCGGCCTGGTCCCCAGGATGGGCTGAGCCCGAGGTGCTCTGCGTTTGGAAAGGTCACTGGCGAGCACTCTCAGGATCAGTGTGTCCGGGAAAACGACAGCAGGACGGGCCACAAATCGGTCACGTCAAAGGTCTGCTTGCGACCTGGATGGCCTGCGGAGTTATCCCCCAACGGATCCAGGGAGCGGGACTTTCTATGCCAGCACCGAGCCGTCACTGGGTCGGCTGCCCTGCGAAAGGAGCGTGAGCTGAGGCAGCCACCCGGAGGGGCTCTTGTGAGCAGACAGGCAGGCATTCCCAGCGGGCGCGGTGACGAATGGCTCAGCACCCGCGCGGGAGCCTGGGCATCCGCAGGGCTCACAGCCGCTGCACCTACGTTTCTGAAAGCAGCTCCTTCAGGATTCTGGTGGGCCTCTGGCTGGGGGAAGCTTTCAAAGGAAGGTTAATGGGAGGACCGGCATCGCCTGGTCACAGCAGCCTGTCTCAAAGCTACAAATGAGATGTGTGTCCCTCCTCTAACGCACATTCTAGAATCCGCTCACCCTGGCTTAACACCTCTGCTCGTCTAGGTGGCTAACCCGACCAATGGGGTTACCCAAACCCCTCACCCTGAGAGGTGTAAGCTCCTGGCCACCACGGTCACTGCGCTGGCCGTGAGATTTGGACAGAGGACAGTGTGTGCTTCCCTCCACCATCACATAACAGCAGTCCTGGCCTCGGACGACCGGGACGCGTCCCAAGCAGGGTGCAGATCACACGCCCTGCCTGCCAGTCTCTCGGTGTAAGGGTATTGAGAGGAGGGAGCAGCAGCCGCAGCTTCAGATTAAATGGGGTTCTTCCCGCAGCCCCAGTGGGCGTCCCCTCTGGCTGTCAAGCCTCATTTTGCAGAACCCAGAGGTGCTGGGGGAGACAGATTTACCGACAGAAGCCCTGGGAGTGATAGGCCGGACCACTCCCACATCCCCTTTTGGTTTGTAGGCCCCTTAATTACACATACTGGGGACACCGCCCCCTGGAGGGGGCTCCCCCCCGCCTGCGCCTGCCGCAGTTTCCCGTCGGGGTGTGTAGCTGAGGGAACCCTTGGGTCCCACCATCACGTGCCCACTGCAGCTCCCTTGCTGTACGGTGGGTCCCTGCGTCCAGTGCGATGCTTGTGGGACTGTCCGTGGATCAAAGGCGCTAAGCTTGGATTGCAGAGCTCACTGAGGCTCTGCAAACAAGAAAGGGAAAGCCATGCCTGGAAGGGGTCAACGCACCCTTAGGGGGACGAGGGGTTCAGTGTCATCAGCTTGCCAGCAAGTGACCGTTTCCTCCCAGGCCGGTATCACTATGGTGTTTCGTCTGTTGTTGGAAGGTTGGACACTCAGCAGAGGCAGTAGCTAGATCAGCCCTGGTGAGTGAGAGCGCGTGCGGTGGGGTCCACGCGTGGCCTCCGCCCCGGCCCGTGGCCACTCCACTCAGGAGCCCCAGGTGCTGGTACGGGGACAGCAGGGGACAGGCTCGTGCATGTCAGCAGGCCAAGTCATTCTCGCTGTTTATTCCCTCAACACTCTACCTCAGGGAGCTGCGGTGTCTGTGTTTCGTTCTTTACTCCTTGGTAGCTAATCCCCTCACTAGCTAACGCGCTGTCTCTGCCCCTGTCCGAGTTACCGTGCGTCTCCAGGGCTTCACCAGGCCCAGCACTTTGTAGCTCGGCCGCCGACTTAATGGCCAGGAGGGAAGGAGGCGAAAGTTCCTTCTTCTAGAACAAGCATCCCACACAGTCTTCAGCAATGGCAGGAGGATGGGATGCTGCCTTCAACAGAGGAGTAGCCACTTCTGCAGGCCCCAGAGGCAACTGGGGTTCAGGATTTGAAGGTGCCAATCCACACGTCCCCACGGCAGATCTCAGCGGCTGGTCCCTCTTCCTGACCAAGGCCCTGACCTTGAGCTGGCACACCTGCCTGGGCGGAGAAGCTAACCTTCTGCAGAGCTCCCACGGCTCAGGACGAAGCACTGGTCTGTGGCTGAGCGTCGTCTCCCGGCGGGCCGCCAGGGAAGCACCGTGGTCACACTTAGCCTTTAACCGCTAATCACCCTCAGCCCTTGTCTTTTCCCGAAGGATTTATTATTCCCAGCCACAGCCACCAATCCCGCTGTCTGCCGCGCCGACCCCCCGAAGCTGGACCCGCACAGCTGCCCGTCCTGGTCCGCCCACCCCGCGACGGGCATCGGTGCCAGCCAAGTGCCACAACGCCGCATGCGCTCTCGGAGCCCTCCTGGCACCAAGTGTAGCTGCTCGGGATCCCGGGAGCCAGGCTGAGCTTCGCCCACAGGAAGCTGAGGGCGGACGGAAGGACTGAGTGAAGGGGATGCCCCCGCGCGGTACCGTCGCAAGGGAGGCCTCAGCCACCCCCACCGGAGGTGCGGAGGGGGCCGGATGGCACAGCACAGCCACACGCGCAAGCCAAACTTCGTCACAGAAAGAAATGGACAGAAACATAAAAGGGACAAACTAAGTTTATTCGCTTGGGTTAGTAACAAACACAACAAAAGCCTGAACTAAGAAAACAATGTGCAGATGAACCCTTTCACTGCGTGCCTGTGTGTATAAGCATGTAAGATTTTCGAATGTGGGATTATGGACTCTTATGTTTTCGGTTTTATTTAAAAGAATTTCCTAAGTATTACCAAAAAAAGCGCCCTCCTCAAAATATTAAGGAAAATATTCACAACATACACAAAAGTCTTTCACGGGACGCCTGGGTGGCTCAGTCAGGTAAGTGTCTGCCTTTGGTTCAGGTTGTGATCCCGGGGTCCTGGGATCGAGCCCCGCATCGCATCGGGATCCCTGCACAGCGGGGAGCCTGCTGCTCTCCCTGCTTGTGTCTCTCTCGATCAAATAAATAAAATCTTTTTTAAAAAGTGCTTCATATATGTGGTGTGTAGAAAGCTCGTACACGTCAGTGAGAGGAATCGACAGGTGAGTCCAGCTGTGGCAGCTTTCATGAGAGAACAGCTTAGCCCGCCTCATAGCTCCGAGCTCACCAACAGTGAGAGTGCCACACGAACAAGCAGGCGTAACTCACAGCGCGCTCACCCGAGCCGCGGATGAACCTGAAGCAGTTCACCTCTACCAAGGCGCGCTGGCGGCAGCATTCTGAGCAAGGGACCTGGGTGACTGGGTTGGGCATCTAACTCTTGATTTAGGCTCAGGTCACGTTCTCGGAGTCCTGAGATGGAGCCCCACACTGAGCTCCCACACTCACCAGGGGATGGGGGGTCTGCTTCCCTTTTTCCTCTGCCCCCACTCATGCTTTCTCTCTCAAATAAAGTCTTTTAAAAAAGTCAAGAGAGAGTGACAGAGAGACACACGCCTGCGTGGCTCAGTGAGTGAAAGCCTCTACCTTCAGCTCAGGTCAAGATCTCAGGGTTCTGGGATCGAGCCCTGCATCGGGCTCTCTGTTCAGCGGGAAGCCTGCTTCTCCCTCTCTCTCTGCCTGCCTCTCTGCCTACCTGTGATCTCTCTCTGTCAAATAAATAAATAAAATCTTAAAAAAAAAAACAAAAAACTTCAAGAGAGAGCAGGAGCAGGGTGGGGAGGGGGGAGAGGGAGAGAAGAAGGAGGCTCCCCCCTGAGCAGGGAGCCCAACAAGGGACTCGATCCCAGGACACTGAGATCGTGACCTAAGCTGAAGGCAGACACTTATATGACTGAGCCACCCAGATGCCCCCAGAAAAGCATTTTGAGTAGGGCCTTGTAAAATGCAGCTCTCACCACTCAACTGAGTGAAAGAGAAAGAAAAGGGTAAGTAGAGGACATCGGAAAACGTCACGTTTGGAGGCTGCAGTCTAACGTGAATGGGGTGTAAAGAGAGGGAGGCGGTGGGACAGAAGACTGAACAGGGCAGGCGGGGGTCCGTCAGGGTGCATGGGATGCCCCCGTGGGTGAGTTCTGCAGAGGGCAAGGACAGGAGCCGAGCTAGTTCTAGCAAAGGCATGAAGGCAAGACAAGGAGCAAAAACGAAGGCGAAGAGCAATGAGGAAGCCACTGCCAAAATCCGAGTGAGGAGAAATACAGGCTTGTACGAGGGCAGTGGGGACTGAAATCCAACACCTGGCGGGCCTTGCCAAGTGACCGGATATGAGGATTTTATGTTTACTCAGTAGAAATAAGAATAACACAATATGTTTAACCATTATACTCTTGACTATGATGAACATAATCAAGACAAATCTGTTTAGTCATTTAGTTTTATGTTCTCTGTGCTTGAAATCGCAAGGATTTCTCTTGGATGGTGGGATAAAGACACCCTTCACATTGATGAACTGGGTTTTCATGACTATTTACCTTTGGGGTCTCAAACTGTATTACTTTGTAATGTCTGTAAAAACATATATATACACACACATACATATATATATATATATATCAATACACGTATATCTATATACACACACATATTTTTTTTTACTGGAAAACCGAATTCACATCTGAGATGTCTAGAGACATCTTCTAATAACACGTGCTGATCCCTACGCGCAGCGCTCGACAGAGCCGCGGGTCAGCCGGTGACCGAGGCTGCCCTGCAAACTCTCCCCCTCAGTATTTACCAAAGGCTTTCAACAGCATTACCGAACCACCGAATGACAACGAAAACTTAAGTCATATGAACCCACTTTTCAATGTCGTTTAAAGGTGTATGAGTTAAGGTACAAAGCTAAGCTACAGCCACAAAAGACCCAACAAGACAACGGCTAGAAGAACAAAGTTTATTTCTCCTTCGTGCTCCGAGGTGAGTGTTCGCAGCTGGCTGGACATGCCTCATGCAGCCTCGCCGGGACCGGGGTGTGTCCAACACGTCGTACGGTCCTCTAGGACACGGCTTCCTTTGCAGAGTTTGGAAGGAGGGTTCCTACTGGAGCGAAGGAAAGGGGCCTGCCCTGGAAATGCCACACGCCCCCGAGTGCACATCCCACTGCCAGGAACCCGGGTCACACCCGACAGCAAGGAGACTGAGCCACAGAGTGCGAAGGGAAGGACAAACACTGACGCAGAGTACAAGTAATCTCTGCCCCAAAAGGCTCTGGAGCAACACAAAATGCCCATGGCAGGAAGTGGAAGAGACTGCTACAGGTCAGGATGACGCCTACCTTGAGCAGGGAGAGTTTTAACTGAGAAGAAACTTCAAGGTTCTGGACGCAAGGACATGGAAGTCCCCTTTATCTTCACTCATTGAACTGCAGTTTAAGTTTTTGCGTATTTTGTGTTTTCACAGCAGAGGATATGGATGTATGCATATATTTATAAAAGATTTTATTTATTAGACAGAGAGACAGCAAGACAGTGAGGAAGGGAACACAAGTAGAGGAGTGGGAGAGGGAGAAGCAGGCTTCCCGCCGAGCAGGGAGCCCGACATGGGGCCGAATCCCAGGACCCTGGGATCATGACCCGAGCCGAAGGCAGACGCTTGATGACTGAGCCACCCAGGTGCCCCCCCAACAGAGAGTTTTTAAATGAAGATCAATCTTGCAGCAAGAAGACATACGCAGTCCAAGCCTTCCGGGGTGTGCCTCTGGACATCCCTCAGCCGAGTACATAAGACACACAGACCTTGAAGTGACATATAACACTAATGGTTGCTTTTACTTGTTCATAGTAACAAATATTTGTAGTTACTCTCATTGATTTAGGATTCGATTTTTATATTCATTTAGTACAAAATGGGCTTTAGAAAGGAAATGCGGATTTACAGCATTTTCCTTTTAAGAGTTAAGGGTCGGGGTGCCTGGAGGGCTCAGTTGGTTGGGTGTCTGCCTTTGGTTCGGGTCATGGTCCTGGGGTTCTGGAATCGAACCCGAGTCGGGCTCCCTGCTCGGTGGGGAGCCAGCTTCTCCGGCTCCTCCCTGCTCGTGTTCTTTCTCACTATCTCTGTCACTATCTCTGTCTCTCTCGCAAATAAATAAATAAAATAAAATAAAGAGATAGGGTCTGACACAATTACAGCTCAGCATGTGACTAGAGTCCGAGAAGCAACTAGCTCTCAGGTCAACGACCCACCCGCAACCAACTTAACCAAATCCAGATGAAATAGGAACTAAAACTGGTGGGGCTCTGCAGCGGATGGACTCCAGGGCGGCCCCGCGAGCCCCGCCTCCTAGCCCCCACGCCCCTGACTGGCTCCTCCTCACCCAGAGGACAGCACCGGGGACAGGATGTTCCCAACCACATCGCAGCAGACTGTGCTGTCAGTCTTGCCAGAGAAACAGCGAGCTGCTCTCACGTATGGCTGCGCCTCAGGAGAACCACGTGGAAAGGAAGGGAGGGTGCGTTACAGCGAAGAGCTGGGGAGAACAGGCTCTCGGCCCAGGAGCCTACAAGGAACTGAATCTGCCAACAACCTGGTGAGCTGGAAGCAAGTCCCTCCCCCTCCGGGCTTCAGATGAGACCCGAGCCCTGGCGGGTATGTCCGCACGACCCAGCCCGGCAGAGGATGAAGCCAACTGTGCCCGGGCTCCTGACCCACGGAAACCGGGAGATAATGAACGTGCCTTGTTTTACGTCGCTGTTTGTAGTAACAGACAATACAGAATCTTTGTGAAAAGTCCACTATTTTTCCAAATCCAATAACGCTTGACAGAAAAATACTATCTTTTCCCATTACCTCTCAATAAATTTATGAAAACTAGAATTTTGTAGGGTATCTGAGGAGCATGACAAGAGAGTTCACGAGATGGGCTGATGGCCATGAATCTTAATCAAGAGAGACTCACACTGAAGCTACACCAGAGGCATTTCACCATTTCTACCAGTATGTGTTTTATTCCTATCAGTTTTTAAAGGGAAGTACATTTCCACCTCTATCAAGCGCACACTGCTATTTTAGAAAGTATACAGAATAAAGGAGAAAGCTCTTTGATGTTTAAATATTTATCTTCTTTACTATCCACCCCCAGTCCCCAAAATATTATCAACTGTTAGGTGTGTGGTCCATACCCAAAACTTCCTAGCAGTTCATTTATCAGTGACTTTCTAGAACGAAGCTCATGAGCAACAGATGCCTGAACAGGAACAGATCGAAATGTTCAGTGCTACTGTATCTTAATCAAGAAACTGCACTCACATAGCTTATGCACTATTTGTCAACGCTCTCAATCACTCCGTCACAATTACTCAATTATATCTCACGTATAATTTACTCTGCAGAAAAGAAACGACAAATTATTGGCCCAGACTTAAATATTAGGACACAGGCAACCACAAACTGCTTTGCGAGTAAAAGAACTGGTGTTCCGAATGTCTCAGTCACACTTGTGTGCCCACGCCACCGCTGCTGTGTGACATCACGTCGTAAACACACACACTCAAGAGCTCAGAGCTCTCGGGCAGCGTCGGAGACCACACCATCACACCCCTTTCTCCCATCCGCCACACACGGCAAGCAAGTACTATGTCCACGTGGGCCCGACCAAGAGCTAAGGCCGAAGCGAGGGGCGCTGTCGAAGAGCCCACCTCTTCTGAGGTTACTTAAACAGTTGACTCAGATTCGAAGGAAATGTCTGACAGAAATGTCTGGAACAAGGGAGAGAATGTTACATTTCAGAGCAGTAAGGGTCGAGAGAATGCGCAATCTAGTGAGATGCTCAGTCATCACTGAATGAGGATAAACCAAGAGCCGGGCTCCATTTGTCTGTAGCGAAAACCTCCCTACACGATAGAAGGTTCCCAAGAATAATTCTGCTATTTCATTTTCAAACCTCAAGAAATAATTAACATTCAGGGTAACAAGACAGAAAGATGATTAGAAAAATTACTCACTCTTTTCACTCTCTCTCCAATTCTTAGACTCCACTAAATCACCTGAATGCATAGCAGACATAATCTTCTGTGCAACACTGGAGAGTGGTGTCTCACAGAGATCAAAGCCTACAAATGCCTCAGAATTTTCCATTTTCAGAAATCCTAAATGTAAGATAAACATAATGTCCACATATTAATTTTGAGACTTCAAATTAAGAAACACATTACAGCTAGAGGCATTCATACAAATTACTCCAATAATGACCATGGAATATAGGTAGCAGTTGCCTCCGTAATTAATGATACAAAAGTAAGGGAGCGAGGCAGTTAGAGACTCAACTGGACTATCCTGGTAAACAGGGAAGGAAGAATACATTTCTAGTCAACCAATTTTGGAGCAAGCAATCTGTTCAGGTACTTCCTGAGGTCTGAAACCAATGGCTGTTATAATCTTCAGATATACAAATCCAATTAGAGAAAAATTGTTTTAATTTTTAATTAAATTTAATTAAATAAAAATATTTAATGGACTTGGGTAATTATGATAGACATACAACCTGACATCATTTCGTGCATACTGCTCAGCTCTACTGGCCCATAGGCTGAGCGAGTAAAGGTCCGGAAGGGACAGTACAAATCATCAAGTAGCTGGTTATACACCTATCCTATTTGGCACAAATCTAAACAGAATTTGCTGTCTCATGAGCCAGGAAACCAGGTGACATGTTTTTCCACATTACTAGAGAAAATAAAAATTTGAAATAAATTCTCTATTCCACTGTAGAATAGGAAAAAAATTTAAAAAGGAATAAAAGTCACCCATGAGGACCTAATACCAAAATCTTAAGACAAAATTTGTTATAAATTTTTCATGCCTATTTAGATGTACTTAGTATAAATTTTTAAATAATGTACAAATACTATAATTGGCAAGATTTTTTATAACAGATTATAAAAATTATCAAGACTTACCTGTCCCCTAACCGTACCCATGTTCTGATGGGTATAATTACAGAATTCCACAAATACCACCTACAATGCATAGCTTTTAGACTGGCATTCTATAGTAAAAAGGTAATATATTCTGGAGCAGGAATATTCTCTTTTTTCTAGGAATATTCTTGAACATAATAGCTCTAGCTTCTTGTTCCTCTATAAATCTTACATAGTATACACCACAGGTCACATATAAATCAAGCACTCAAGAAGCATTTGATGTTATAAGTGATAAATAAGCTACCTCGAATGCTTTCGTAGTACTCAAAATAATTTCTAATTGTCCAAATAATATATTTGTATCCTAACTAATACAATCTAACACTTAAGTATTTTCACTCCAGAGAAATGGATTAAAACAGCATCATACATCCTCTGAGAAACCACTTGTTCGGTATTTTCAAAATGTATAAGTCACATGAAAGTCCGAGTATCGCTAAGATCTGTCCTGCAGAAATTCTGAGCCCTCAGGACCCAGATGTTAAAATGAACAATGGTCAAAGGACACCTGACTTTCTTTGGGGCACAAATAGGAACAGAGAGTCTCAAAGCAGGGAATTATGAGAATTACACAGTTTGAGTGGTTGTTTTACTTTATAGCCAAATCTGAGGGGACTTGGTTATTCCATATATTAAGGTCCACAGGTTTAACACTGCTGATTCAAAGTTCTACAAAGATTTAAAATATTTAACAGTAGAAAATTTCTATTTCTAAAAAAAATAGTAAAGGAGAGATAGAACTAATTCTATTAAGAAATATTTACATTATATAATAATGTTTTTTTCCTGTAAGTAAAAAGTTACCAGAACGCAGTGCCACCAAGCAAATGTTCAGTTCATAGAAACCACTGGTACTTTGAACATACAAGGAAAAAAACAAACCAATGTAATACTTGAATTAATTAAATGAAATATTCTATTGGCCTCAAATTTAAAATTTTAGTAGGGTTTATTAGCTCTATTTTCCTCCTAATATATAAAACATTAAAACATAGCATATTTAGCAAAGATTCAGTTTTTAGTAATTTTTAATCTTCAAGACCAACGGCCTTAATCTTTGATTGGTTTTCTAAATTCTCCACAATATCTTTCAGATAATCTTCATCTTTTAAAAAATATACATATAATTCTCTTTCCATTTGATGCAGCTTATTCGATGCCAAAATTTTTCTTTTTGTCTTCACATCAGCAAGAATATCAGTAAGTAAATGATTTAGCTTATTCAGTTGGGATTCAACTTGATGAAACTGCTCTGTTAACTCCTAAAAGGAAAATAAAAATGCTTTTACTACAAAAGCTCTATTTGTAATAGCAATTAGAAATTTAAAATGTAATTTACAAGCAAAGAATTCAAACGATATGGGCGCCTGGGTGGCTCAGTCAGTTAAGCATCTACCTTCGGCGCAGATCATGATCTCAGGGTTCTGGGATGGAGCCCTGAGTCATGTACCCTGCTCAGCAGGGAATCTGCTTCTCCCTTTCCCTCTGCCCCTCCCCACTACTTGTGCTCCCTCCCACCCTTCCTCCCAATAAAATCTTAGAAAAAGAATCCAAATGATACAATTATTCTCATGATTTTAGTGATCAATGAACTCCAATTAAAAATCCACAGGTTTTTTTTTATTTTAAAGATTTTATTTATTTGACAGAGAGAGACACACTAAGAGAGGGAACACAAGCTGAGGGAGGGGGAGAGGGAGAAGCAGGCTTCCCACCAAGCAGGGAGCCCGATGTGGGGCTCAATCCCAGGACCCTGGGATCATGACCTGAGCCAAAGGTAGACAGACGTTTAACTGACTGAGCCACCCAGGCACCTTTAAATAAAATCTTTAAAAAATAATAATAAAGAAAAAGAACCTAGATATGCCAGACCCTTTACATTTAACATACAGCCTCGCTTCCTAACATTAAAAGCTGTTTTTTAACAAGTTTCCATGGCTTTCTAATCAAGTATTCTACTTCTGTAAATTTCCAGCCACTATCACCAAAGAGAAAATCTACAGCTGTCTATCTCAACCTCCTGCACCTTTTCACCATGGTCCACGAGCATGGTAATCACCTGGCGTACTTATTATGAATACATATTCCTGTACCCCAGTCCACACTAAATTACCCAAACTCCAACAGGCTCCCTGGTGATTCTAATAAACAAATCCAAGAACGACTGCTTTACACTGGTCATAAATGCCAGGTCCAGAGAGCAGAACTTCTTTAATTACACTTTAACAAAATCAAATAATATTTACATTAGGTGGTTCCCTTGAGGAAAAACTTGGTAAACTTGAATGAGAAACTACAATCTCACCTTCAATTTCAGTACTAAAGATCTTAATAGTTGCTAAAACAATATTCCTATAGATACAGAAAAATATCCCTCATTAGCAATACAAATTAAAATTAAACTTTATACAGATAGTATTTTTATATTTTATGGGGTTAGGGAAAAACATTAAATAATGACTCCCAATAAGATTATAATGAAATCAGGGGCGCCTGGGTGGCTCAGTTGGTTGGGCGACTGCCTTCGGCTCAGGTCATGATCCCGGAGTCCCGGGATCGAGTCCCATATCGGACTCCCGGCTCTGCGGGAAGTCTGCTTCTCCCTCTGACCTTCTCTCCTCTCATTCTCAGTCTCTCTCTCTCTCTAATAAATAAATAAAAAATCTTTAAAAAAAAAAAAAGATTATAGTGAAATCACCATACTTTATAGTGATTATAGGATGCAATCTTTCACATTTAAAAATATCTGAAACCCATACCATTTTATAATCGAGAGCATCATGTAATTATTAGCCACTCATAAGAAATGCTTTATCACCATTAAAAATTTTTTTTTATTTTGATAAAAACACTTAACATGAGATCTCCCCCTTAAGAGATTTTTAAGAGTACAACATAGTACTGTTAACTACAGGCACAACGTTTGAGAGACATATGCACCGTCCATAGCTGAGACTTTGTACCTGTTGATTAACAACCCATTTCCCCCTCTCCAATCCCTGCTAGCCACCATTCTACCCTCTCTGCCTCTGTGAGTCTGACTATTTTAGATATCTCTGTAACTGGAATCATACATTATTTGTCCTTGTGACTGGTTTATTTCACTCAGCATAATCTCCTCAAGGTTCATCCATGTTGTTGCATATTATAGGATTTCTTTTTATTAAGGCTGAATAATACTTTGTGTGTATATATCACAATTTCTTTATCCATTCCTCCACTGGTAGATATTTAAGCTGTTTCCATAACTTAGCTATTAGGAATAATTACAATGAATGTAGGAGTGTTAGAAATTCTTGAAGATCCTGATTACAATTCTTTTGTTTAAATATCCAGAAGTGCAATCACTGGATCATAGGGATCATTAATTTTTTTGAGAAAACTCTATACTGTTTTCCACAGTGGCTGCTTTTGGACTCCCACCAGTAGTGTACAAGGGTTCCAATTTATTCACATTCTCACCAACACTTTTTGCTTTTGCTTTTTTTGTTTAAGATTTATTTGAGAAAGACAAAGTGCAAAAAACATGGATAAGTGGGTGAGCTGGGGGAGGGGAGAGGGAGAGAATCCTCAAGCAGACTCCTCAGTTGAGTGCACAGCTGGATGCAGACCCAGGACCCAAACCAAAATCAAGAGTCAGACACTCAACCGACTGAGCCACCCAGCTGTCCCTGATTTTGCTTTTCTGCTACCAGCCCTTCTAACAGGTGTAAGGTGGTACCTCACTGTGGTTTTGATGTGCATTTCCCCTCTGATGAGTGATACTGAGCAACTATCCAGATACCTGCTGACTGTATGTCTTCTTTGGAAAAAGCTCTATTCAAGACTTTTCTTTAAATTGGGTTATTAGTTTTTCTACTAACACCAACATTCTCAATGTATAGCATATAAAAATAAAGATAACAACTTTGAGTCAAAAAATAACATCGAAGAACTGCATGTTAAGTGTGAAGCTTTGAAATACCTTAACCATTTTAACTGTGTATATTTCATTTAATGTGTATATTCAAGAGTGATACAATAAAAATCTATCTGTACCTAAAAGATATGTTCTACTAAGCATTCGATAAAAATTCTAAATAAGAAAGTACTGTGCAGAGGTGCCTGGGTGGCTCAGATGCTTAAGTGACAGCCTGCAGCTCAGGTCGTGATCCCTAAGATCGAGTCCTATATCTGGCTTCCTGCTCAGTGGGGAGCCTGCTTCTCCCTCTGCCCTTTTCCCTGCTTGTGCTCTCTCTCTCTCGTGTACTCGTTCTCTCCAATAAATAAATAAAATCTTAAAAAAAAAAGTACCATGTCTATTTAATAGGAAGTTTTTCTTTTTTAGCAATTCATAAAATGATGGTGTACTATATGATCGATTGTGTCGAGTAGACATTTAAATAGCGTTGGTAGCAAGGAAAATAGGTGTGACCCCTCAGAAAAGCAGTATGTCAGCATCAAAGGCCAAAAAAGAAAAAAGTACATACCTGAGAAACTCAATCATCCTACTTCCAAGAATTCATCCAAATATAAGTATTCGACAACAAAAAGCTATACACACAAGATATACATTATGTTGTTCAAGAGCGAACAAAAAAATGAAAACTATCAAAAATAGTCAACAGTGGACTGGTCACAAAAATTAGTGTAACATTAATAATTAAAATTATTCAGAGTGAAAATGTTTATTTCATAATGCTGAGTAAAAAGGAAGAATAAAAGAGATGTGTACGTAAAGGTAAAAATCTTATACCTTCAAATACTAACGAAAAAAAGATGGCATAGAAATATTAATAACAGACAAAAGAATGTTAAGACAAAAAGTGCAGTAATAGTGAAAATCATTATGTAATACTAAATGGTTCATTTCACTGCAATTCAAACCACCAGGATAATAATTCACCACAATTTAAAACTTAGATATACAGCTGAACCCTGAACAATGTCGGGGGGGAGGAGAGGTTTAGGGCACCGACTTCCTGTATATCCGAAAATCTGTATATAAATTTTGACTTCCCCAAAACTTAACTACTGGTAACATACTGTTAACATATAGTTGATTAACATATATTCTGTATATTATATGTTTATTATATACTATAATCTTACAATAAAGTTAAGCTAGAAAAAAAATGTTAAGAGAATCATGAGAAAATACATTTAGAGTACTGCACTGTTATTTACTAAAGAAAATTTGCATACAAGTGGACCCATGTAATTCAAACTCATGCTGTTCAAGGGCCAACTGTAACTTATAAAATGGACTCAAATATAAAGAAAAAACTAATAGAGCTACAATAAATTTTCAAATCTACCATCATATGAGGTTTTTATAAAATTAATAGATCTAGAAGACGAAATCAGTAACAGATTTTTAAAAAACTGATTATAGTTAATCACTTCAGGCTATTAGTTAGGATGGCTATTATATATTTTTTAAAAAAAGGAAAATGACAAGTGTAGGCAAGCATATGGAGAAACGGGAACCCTGTGCACTGCGGGTGAGAATATAAAACGGTGCAGCCGCTGTGTGAGTTAGGCAGTTCCTCAGAGAATCAAACACAGATTACCACATGATCCGGCAATTTCACTCCGAGGGATATACCCAAAAGAAACAAAACCAGGGACTCAGATACCTGGACACCAATGTTCACATCAGCACTAGTCACAATAGCCAAAAGGGGGAAACAACCCAAGTGACCATCGATAGACAAACAGGTAAATAAAACGAACTATATGCAAGTAATGGGGTATTACTCAGCCATAAAAGAAGGAATAAAATTCTGACACACACTACAACATGGATAAAACTTAATCATACAAAGGTTGTAGGATTTTACTTATATTAGGACCTAGAGTAGGCAAATATCACTGAGACAGAAAGTGGAATAGAAGTTATAAGGGCTGGGCGCCTGGGTGGCTCAGTTGGTTGAGCGACTGCCTTCGGCTCAGGTCATGATCCCGGAGTCCGGGGATCGAGTCCCATATCGGACTCCCGGCTCTGCGGGAAGTCTGCTTCTCCCTCTGACCTTCTCCCCTCTCATTCTCAGTCTCTCTCTCTCTCTAATAAATAAATAAATAAATCTTTAAAAAAATATATTTAAAAAAAAAAAGAAGTTATAAGGGCTGGGAGGGAAGGAGAGAAAAGTTACTGTTTATTGTTTAATGTTTCTATTTGGGATGATGAAAAAGCTCTGGAAATGTACAGTGGTCATGATTGCACAATATGTGAATGTACTTTTGTACTTAATCGCCTGAATTGTACACTTAAAATGGTCAAAGCTATTATTTCATATTTTCTATATTTCACCACAATATTATTTTAAAAAACGAATCACAAGCTTTCCTGTTCCAAGGAAAGGTAGGGTAGTTATCCAAATCCTCCCATAAAAAAAAGTGTAAAAGGCTAAATGAAATAAGTATTTTTAAACATTAGCAAAACAAAAGCTTCCTAAAAGCAACGAAGAGGTAACAAGACATGAACAGGAGCTGTGAGCCCATAAACACCCCCGACCGTGAAGGCGGCCCAGGAGCAGCTCTGGTCCAGGGCAAATGCCGATCTGAGAAATTAGAACCTGTGATTCTTGACACTCACAAGAGGAGTGGGAGAAAAACCAAAGTCCAGGGTCCACAGGACGCGGGGCGTCAAATGGGAGCCCTTCTTCATGATAAGCTAAGGACTCACACTACACCAACAATCTTAAGATCAGAATGGTCCAGAAGTGGAAGAGCCCCTGGACAGAATTACAGGCCAGACGGGAATCACCTGGGTCTTCCAAAGACTCTTGACTTAACTGGTCCTGCCCACAGTATCTAACACAAGAGACATGACACTGAAGGATCATTTATTTCATAAGAAACTCCCTTCCCAGGAAGAGAGGGATTTTATTTTTATTGTATACCTCAATAAATGGTGATGGGACAATTTGCTTATATGGAAAAAAATAAAAAATAATAACACTAGAACTCTACCTCATTATCACATGTAAGGGCGCCTGGGTGGCTCAGTGGGTTAAGCATCTGTCTTTGGCTCAGGTCCTGATCCCAGGCTCCTGGGATCGAGTCCCACATCAGGGTCCCGGCTCAGCAGGGAGTCTGCTTATTCCTCTACTCATCCCCCTGCTTGAAATCTCTCTCTCAAATAAATAAATAAAATCTTAAAAAATAAATAAAAATTAAATAAACTCCTAGTAGACTAAAGAACTAAAAGTGAATAGCCTAACTTTAAGGTAAAATAAAAAGGACTATCATTATGATGTTAAGAGCAAACCTTAACAAGATATGAAAAACAAGATATTAAAAAATGGCAAACCAGAGTAATCAACTACACGAAAATTAAAATGCTAAAAAAACCCTGAAAACAAAAAAATTTAAAAAAACACAACAAGCTACAAATAGAGAGTGAATATATATAACACACAAAACTGACAAGGGGGGGACGCCTGGGTGGCTCAGTCATTAAACGTCTGCCTTCGGCTCAGGTCATGATTCCAGGGTCCTGGGATCGAACCTGCATCGGGCTCTCTGCTAGGATGGAAGCCTGCTTCTCCCTCTCCCACTCCCCCTGCTTGTGTTCCTTCTGTTGCTGTGTCTCCGTCAAATAAACAAAATCTTAAAAAAAACACAAAAAACCCAAAAACTGACAAAGGATTGCCACTTGAAATATATGAACTCCTACAAATGAATTTTTTAAAGATTTTACGTATTTATTTTAGAGAGAAAGCACGCATGTGTGAGTGGGGGAGAGGGAGAGGGAGAGAGAATCTCAAGCAGACCCCCAGTGAGCACAGAGCCCAACCTGGGCCTCAGTCTCATGACCCTGAAATCAGGCTGCCGAGGGCTATGACTCTGCTCAGCATAGAGTCGACTTAAGACCCTGTCTCCTCTCTCCCCTATCCACACCCTCCGCCCAACCATGCCAGCAAGCAAGCACTCCCTCTCTCTCTCAAATAAATAAATCTTAAAAAAAAAAAAAAAAAAAAAAAAAGAACCTAAAAAAAGGGCACAGGAGATGAACAAGGAATTCTCAGAAAAAGATAGGGGCGCCTGGATGGCTCAGCCGTTAAGCATCTGCCTTCAACTCAGGTCATGATCCTGGGGTCCTGGGATCAAGTCCCTACTCAGTAGGAAGCCTGCTTCTCCTTCTCCCCCCCCCCCCCCGCTTGTGTTCCCTCTCTCGCTGTGTATCTCTCTGTCAAGTAAATAAATAAAATCAAGAAAGAGGAAGGAAACAAGGAAGGAAGGAAGGAAGGATTAAAAAAAAGAAAAGAAAAAGATGAATGCTCAGTAAACAACTGAAAGAGGCTTCAATCTTCTTAATAATCAGGAAAATGCAAATTGCAACCTATTTCGGATGCTGTTTTAGATCCACAGATTGAGAGAAATTTATAGATCAAAGAATGTCATGTGATGAAAAATATATGGATAAATAGGATCTCTTTGACACTGCTGATGTAACATGGTACAATCGCTTTGGAAAACAATTCGATGTGCCCTGAAAACTGCGTCCATGATATAATTCCACCCATCAGTGAGAGGGAGTGTGCATGTGCACACACATGTGCAGCTGTGAGACATACAGGAAGGCCATCCACAGCATCTACAATAGCAAAAACTGAAAATAACTTAGAGGTCTGTTAACGTAACCATAATTCATAAATTTCACAAATTTATGAAATTTCACAAATTTATGAAATTCACAAATTTCATAAAATGTAACACTAACTACATAAAAGACAAAACTACAGGGGTGCCTGGGTGGCTCAGTCGGTTAAGCTTCGGACGCCATGATCTCATGGGTTGTGAGATGGAGCCCAAGCCAGCTCAGCAGGGAGTCTGCTTGAGATTCTCTCCCTCTGACCCTCCCCCTGTGCACACGGGCACTCTCTCAAAGAAATAAACAAGAAAACAAAACAAAACAAAAAAAAAACCATAAATGAGTTAGAGTTTTACATATGGCAACATGGATGAATCTCAGTATCTTAATATTAATCAACAAGCAAGTTAGTAAAGAATAGACATAAAAAAACCACATATATAAATTTCAAAAACATCTAAAACTAAACAATATACAGTCCAGCGGGGCCCCTGGTGGCTCAGTCAATTAAGTGCCTGACTTCGGCTTGGGTCATGATCCCAGGGTCCTGGGATTGCGCCCAGGTCCAGGCTCCCCACTCAGCAGGGAGTCTGCTTATCCTTCTGCCCCTCTCCTCGCTCCTGCTCGTGCTCATGCTCTCTCTCTCTCCCTCAAATAAATAAAATTTAAAAAAATATATACAATCTAGGAATATACATGTGTTATAAAAGTATAAACAAAAGCAAGCAAATGATAAAATTAAGTATAGTTCTTGATGAAGGAAGGGAAATGCCATTAGGAGAAGCAAGCTGTCACAGAGCACTTCAAAGGTAATAGCTCTCTATTTGCTAAGACAGGTAAAATACTGGGGTAGTTTGATTTTTCTTTAAATTCTTAGTGTAAACATTATATAACGTTTTGTCTGAAATTTTTTCTAAGTTCTTAAAAATTCTGTGTACATTGATCAAAATCATCTGAAAAATATATTTATATGTGAACAAAAACTAGGATATAAAAAAATAAATTTTATAGTAGGGCAATAGGATTTGGGGTAGTATTTTTCTCATGTTAACATTTTCTTTAGTATCTTTTACAACAAGCATTTTTTTACAGCATTTTCAGTTACTATGCTGAGCACCCACCTGATCACTAAGCAAAAGCTGATTTCCTCCTTGATACAAAGTATCACAAAGCATGTCCACATCATTATTCAGTTTGGACAGAAAGAAACAATGTTCTTGAGTAGATACCGCCAATTGATCTTGTACTAAAGAAACATTCTTTTTTAATTTCTCAGCCACTTCCTCCAGGTTTCCATGGGTTATAAATAATTCTTTTTTCTTATTCTCTCCTTCTAAAAGTTGATAAAGCCTAAAATGTGAAAATAAAAATTATAGGAGAAAATTCTCAAATCAGTTACAATTTTCAAAATTATAATCTACTGTATTAGGCATCTTTGGGGATATATAACAGATTACAAATATTAACCTGGAAAAAAGTTAATCTGTCTACTGCTAAATCAAGCATCCAAAAACATTCCAGCTAAAATACTATCTCATTACATGGCACCTAGATTGCTCAGTCAGTTAAGCTTCTGGCCTTGACTCAGGTCACGATCCCAGGATCCTGGGATCCAGTTCCGCATCAGGCTCCCTGGCTCAGTGGGGAGTCTGCTTCCTCCTCTCCCTCTACCCCAACCCCCTGCTCATGCTCTCTTTCCCTCTCATGCTCTCTCTCAAATAAAATCTTTTAAAATATATATATAAGAAAAATAAAATACTATCTCATTACAGAAATACATATTGTAGTTACTGTTATCTGCTTCCCACTTTCTCATCCCCCAAATTTTAAATATATTTTTTTACTTTTAAGTGCCATTACCCTATTTCAAACAAAGTATGTTTCAGAGATACCGCCAAGAAAAACATTTCTTTCGCAGAATACAAGTAAGATATAGCAGAAATAGCAATGAAGTTGAAACAGAAGACCCAGGTCCGAGTTCTGGCTGTCTTTTGATACCTGGGCCAAATCAAGACGTGACTTGAGACTAAATTTTTCATGTCACATACTTATCATTCTAAGATGGTACTGGATTTAAAAGAAAAAAATTGAAAATAAAATATAAAATATAAAAAAATGTAAACAATAAAGAGCTACAGAAATAGTAAACTTGCTACTTCAGTCTTATCCACATTTGATTGTTCAATTAAATTCCTAATGAGCTATTAGGCCACTTTAAAGTTTCAAACATTAATGGCAGAAAATCCTTTGGAACAAATGGAAAAATGTGAGGCAGCACTTTCTATATATTTCTGACAAAAAGGATTTGTTCTTTTTCTTCAATTTCAAAAATATGTTTTTTCTTATTTTAATTATTTTAATAAGTTGCAACAGATTTCATAAAACCGGTTCAAGTCCAAGGCTGCCGATTTTGTTCTTGTGGGATATGACTACACAATTTAAGGGGGGGGAACTATTCTTAACTCATGATGTCAGTGTCACCCTTTCCATGCCCCTCCCCTCATTAATTAAAAAAAAGGGGGCGCCTGGGTGGCTCAGTCGGTTGTGTGTCTGCCTTCGGCTCAGGTCCTGATCCCAGGGTTCTGGAATCAAGCCCCACATTGGGCTCCACATTAGGTTCCCTGCTCAGCAGGGAGTCTGCTTCTCCCTCTGTCCCTCTCCCTGCTTGTGCTTGCTCTCCCCCTCTCTCAAATATATAAATAAAATCTTAAAAACAAAAGGATTAGACGATTTTCCTCTAGCACTAGAGAAAAATCAGGAGTAGTATTCAGATTTTTGAGACCTTTGACTACTGCGGTCCTCCAATTTTTGTATCCCTATACCATCAACTGCTTTGACATCCAGACGAGGTTGCGAGCAAGCATTCATTCTCGCTGATTCACCTGACAAGAAACAAAGTCAGTCTTCTCTTCTCTCTGCTGACACCTTCTCTGAATGGAATCAGTTCTCTGCCTAGCAATACTGACTACACACCAAGCTGTATTCAAACTCCCTGTAGTTAAAACTCCTGCCTCAATCTCAAATAAAGCATCTAATAATGCTGTCTAAAGGTGAATAAGACCTTGTATACATTCACGCCTCCAACCCATCCACCTCAGCTCTAAAACAACTACTTCCAGATTTAACATGAACCAGAAAGGGAGCAAAATATTCAAAACGAAAGAGTCATACACGAGAAAAGTAAAAGAGAATAGCCAAAAATAGTGAAGAATGTTTTAAACTTCCACAATATTAGTTCAAACTCTCTACAGTATTTTACAAAAACAAAAACAATTACCAAAGAAACAAAGATGCATACCTATGAGAAGAATAGTCCTTAGTATCAATGGTATTCCTTGGATTTATCTGCTGAGATACTGATGGGTCTGTTAGCATTTCTAATCGCTGGTGGAGCATCCTATTACTTTGACTAAGATCTTGAACCAAATTTTCAAGTTGACGATATATGTCCCAATGCTTTCTCAATTCAATTTCATATGATAACTGGAGAAGTTCAAAAGATGCTTTTTGCTTTATCAACTGATTTAAAACTAACTCTTGTCTTGCTGTATAATAGTCTTGTTTAGCAATCTGTAGATCAAAATCTCCCTTTACAACGGGCATATTCAATAACTGAGCATTCTCTTTTACCACAGCAGGCAAACTCTTATCTTTTATATGAGAGATTTGTTCTTCGAGTTTCAGAATCTCAGCGTTCAAGTTAGAAATTTTAGCATCCAAATTATCTTTGCCAAGAGCCTACACAGAAAAAGCAATTAATTTAAAGCAGTAAATATAAAGTTGAAATAGTTTTAATATTATTTTTACTTTCCATTTTAGTTTATCAAATAATGTGCTAATAAAAACTAATTTTATGTTAACAAAACCAAAATCACAGTTTAAAAAAGGGAAAACGTAGGCTAAGTCAAAGGTAAATTGCTCAGTTTTAATGCTATTACTACCACGTATATACACTTGATCTAAGCCAAAAGGCCGAGAAGCGATTACTACCGCGTACATACAGTAATGACTACCAAAACAGACATCTTATAGCACACAACTCACTAACTGCAAATGTACACTATTTAAGTTTTTCTCAAAATGAAAACAATCCCAGTAGCTATTCTTCTAGTCTGTCAGTTGATTTTAGCACTTGTAAAGAGTGACAAAACTTCATACATTATTCCAAAGTCTGTGTCAGTTACATGAACTACCTTGGTGCTGATACTCAGTTTCAGCTGTATTTTCACTCAATTACCTCAGGTTATTTTACCAAGGTGGCAAGTTTTCCAAGAGTGCAGCCGGATATGTGAACTACATCTGTACATTCTCAACAAAAAAAATAAGGGTTTCAGTCCACTGAATTGGGTCCCTGCATCATTAGCACCAAACGAGGAGCAAACAAGGCAGAACACCCGTAACAAAGCAAGAAGGCTCTTTATCCATACATCATAAAAGAGGGAATTTCACTGTTCTCTGAGTCTGAACCAACACAAATTTCAAATTCAGAAAAAGTACTTTTGTTTAAAATTAGCTAATGTGATTGGGTTATAATTACTATTTTTATCCTCTACTGATATGAAGATCTATTTGTATGAAACACTGACACAAGTCAAAACTAAGCACTGAATAAACAGAAAATGAGAAAATGTTATCTCACATTTCATACATTGTTACAAATGTACTTGTTTCATCCCCCTTTCTAAAGAACTTTAATATTAACATAGCTTCCATTATGAACAATAATTACTGTAGGAATCCAGTCTCATTTCTCATGCTTACCTTGCTAGGGAGGCTATGAAGATTCTCCTCTGCCCACTGTATACTTGACTTCATGCTCAAATTACCTGCTCTCAAGTGAATTAATTCATGTTGAGCACAAACGTAGGCTAGCTGCAGCCTAGCCATCTCTAGCCGTCTCTCCTCAAGGATTTCTTGATTATCACAAATAGATGGTGCTTGTATATCTAACAGTTGAAAATTTTCTTCATTTGAACTTTCAACTACTTCATGTATACCCGGAAAGAACTGTTTTTTGGTATATAAGGTTAATGCTGCTGTGCTTTGCTCTTCCTGGCTTAGGTATTTTTCCAAGGAAAACTGAGATAAAAACACCAGTGGATTTGTCCCTTGATCCAAATTAGAATGTCTGAAGAACATCATCAATTTAGCAATTCCATCAGTAAGCGCCTGAAGTTCATTATTTATCTTAGTATTCATAGCATGCAGAATTCCTTGACTCTGCTTCAGCCTTTTAGTGGCTGCTTCTTCTTTAGCATTTAACCTCAGAGATTTGTGGCTTGTTACTGAAGCCATCAATTGGCATTTATTACGTCGATGAATTTTTAGGTTCTTTAATTTCTGCAGAGTTTGAACCTCAATCTCCAATTTCTCTAGCTCTTTGTCATCCAGGGCAGATGTCTTCAAATCAGAAGTTTTACAGGTTTTAAGAACTTCATCCAATGCTGCTCCTTCTAGGATAGGCTTGCCTGATTTTTGAAGAATGCTAAAAGCTTCCAATTCTTCTTCAGACAGTACATTCTGTTCATTCACATTCCCACAAAACCACTTCAGAAATGATTCATCTTCAACAGTCTCAAACAACCAGTCAAAATCTTCCCCATTAAGAGTATCAGCTTTGGGATAATTGATTTTTTTTAATGTTTCCACAAACTCTTTTCCACAACTCATGGTTTAAGTACCCAATTTCTTTGTAACGAATATGGGTTTATGTTAATATTTAGAAAATAAACCCAAACACTAAATTTATGTTAAGTCCATAGAGAAGGGAAAAAATATTTTTACAATCTGACTTTTCCTGGGGGAGGAAAAACAAGTATTAGACCATAAATAAAGTAACTGTATTTGTAAAAGGGCGCTACCGATAACTATGACAGGATATCTGGGAACCATCTAACCCAGAGGTAGTTACAGCTGAAATGTTTGATGAAGATAAACAAAATAAACAACTAGAATATTATTAAGAACACTGCAGAAATAATGAAAAGCTACTTAGCTAGAAAATCTTTCCAAAGACAGTCATTAAAAATACATTGTATCTTGCAGAGCAGATCAGTTCATTCGGTTTTTAACTCAAAGTTAAGGTATCTAAGCCAGCCCAAGCCAGCCTGCGGCTCCGCAGCCCCTTCCCCCCGCCCGCCGTTCCCAAGTAAGGAGCCAGACACAGACACCGTAATGTTCTCGAGGGGGAGCCAACAAAACGCTCACCTCCGCCTCTGTCCGCATCCGCATCCGCACAGGAACCAGTGTCCACCGACGATCCACCTAGTGCAGGCGACACCGGGCTAAGACCGAGTGACCGTCCTCAGACTGCTCTTAAAACTCCCGGGCGAAAGAAGAAAACCGTCCCGCGGTGCCGACCGAACGCGGTACCCGTCCCGCAAGGTACACAAAGGTCAGGTCGTTATGCCGAGCACGCAAAACCCACACAACCGTGAAGCTCCACTCTACTTCGCAACAAAAACCGAAAGCAAAATAGCCCCCAAACCAAACACCAAGTACCCGCCACGGCACGGCCACCAAGAAGTAAGCGGACGGCGGAAAAACCCGCGGGCCGTCTGCCACTCCGCAGCCAACGCCTCGCCGAACCACCACGATGACCGCACAGAGGGAGCCCCACGGACCGTGACCGGCCGCACAGACACACGTGAGACAGCGACGCACGTCAGTGACACACCCCAACCCCGCGCGACTCACTCAGGACTCACTGTGGAGTTCGCGGGCCATCGCCCGCGGCCCCGCCCCCGCCCGCAGGACCAGCACAGGCCCCGCCCGCGGCCCCGCCCCAGTCGCGCGAGACCGCCCGCTCGCGGCCCCGCCCCCGCCCGCAAGACCAGCACAGGCCCCGCCCGCGGCCCCGCCCCTGCCAAGGCCCCACCCGAGCTCAGCCGCGCGAGACCGCCCACCCGCGGCCCCCTCCCCCTGCCCCGGAGGACCGCCCGCGGCCCTGCCCCGCCTCCGTCCCGCCCCCCACCGGACGGCCCCTCGCTCCCGCCGGCGCCGCGCTCCCCGCCGACGCCCGCCTCCCGCTTGTATTCGCACTCCTCGCCCTGCGGACCCCGACTGTGCCGCGCGGGCCCGTAACCGCGCGCCTGAAAGGAGTCCCCAGGGTTGCCTGGGAAGAAGACCGGCGCCGCCTCCCAGCCCCACGCCTCGGAACGGAGAGGCTGGTGCCATTCACCTCTGGAAGCTCCGTTCGCGCCCCTCAGAAGCCCGCCGCCGCGCTCCGCGTCTCGCACTGCCTCACGGGAGCGCTGCCACCGCGCGCGCGCAGAGGGCAGAGGCAGGGCGTGGCTTGGCCGTCTGCACAAGCGTGGCGTCGGAGGAGGCGGGCCTGGAGGGGAGGGGCATTAGGGCGGAGCTGAGCAGGGCGCCGTCCCGCCCCCCGGCCTAACGTCCGCCGGTGGGGGCGAGCTGGTTGGCTCCCTGCCGCGAGGGCGGGGCCGGGGCGCGAGCTGGTTGGCTCCCTGCCGCGGGGGCGGGGCCGGGGCGCGCCGGGCAGGGTGGGGTTTGCGTGCGGTTGGGGATCTCGCGCCCTGCGTCCTGCGGCGGGGCGCTGTCCCCGGACGGGCTCCTGTGTTCGGGCCGGCTCTCGGTCGTGCGGTCGGCTCCCCGACCCGCATCCTCCAACGAGGCGGTTCCCAGGGACAGCCGGCCGCGGAGCCCGGGGAGGAGCGCGCCCGCGGCTCGCCTGGCCGCAGCGCGGGGCCCCGGGACCGGCTTCGGCGAACGCGCCCCACGGCAGGTCCCGGGAGCCGAGCGGGCCGAGCGGCTTCTGGAGCGGCTTTGGGCTCAGCTCTCAGGACTCGCTTTACCAGTTTGGCCTTGGACGTTATTGGGCAAAGCGCGCGATCCCCAAGCCCTCACCGGACCACTAAGCAAAAGTCGACTTCCTCCACCATCCCACTTTCAAAATACGACTTTTTTAAAAAAGGTTTTATTCATTTATTTGAGAGAGCGCGAGAGCACGAGCACGGGGAATGGGGAGGGGCGGAGAGAGAAGCGCACTCCGCGGAGCAGGGAGCCCGATGGGGCCTCGATCTGGGGACCCTGAGATCGCCACCTGAGCCCAAGGCGGGCGCTCCACCGGCTGAGCCACCCAGGCGCCCCTCAAAATAGAACTTTTAAAAAGTTGAAAATAGAGGAACATCCGTGGTATGTTGGAGGAGGTGTGTAAGTCAAGAGGGAACGCTGTTCCCGGAGAGTGCCAGACCCAGGCATGGGTGGGCAGTCCGCGAGCGGGAGACCCTGCACCCAGGCTGCGCAGCCCGTGCACACCTGGCGGACGCCCTACAGCCCAGAGCAGCCGCACCTGGGGGGCTGCCCTCGGTTTCCGGCCTCGACCGCTCGCATCCCTACGGGGCACAGTCATTTCCCTCTCTCCGGCCTAGATGCGCGCGGTTTGGTCCCCGTCCTCGCTCCAGAGTCAGTTCTCCCTCCACCCCCAGCATCAAATGACCCGAAGGCAGCTTGTCCGAGACGAAGTAGTCTCGGGGGGACATCGGAAGGGCAGAAGTCCTTCTGGATAATTTTTATTAATCTTTGTACGGGGAGAAAAAAAATGAATGATCTAAGGCAGAAATCCTGGATTCACCTTGAGTGGAAGATACTTCTTATTAATCCCTCATTTGTTTTACTTTTTTATTTTCCTCTTCTAAAACACAATAATGCCTAAAATGATCTGAAAAGCAAAGATTACAGGAGAAAAAATTCAGATTGATACCCCACCTGAAACAAACTGGGGCTGGACCAGGGAGGAGACTGGTGAGCTGGGAAGCGAGGTTGGAGCCCAAGGACCTGGAGGACTCCCCTTGGGCGCTGACCCTGGGGGCGCTGACCCTGGGGGCAGGGATGGGGACTCCGCATGCCTCCCCGCCTCCCCAGGAGCCCAGCCACCAGGGAGGGAGGAAATGGAGACTGTGCAGAGGGCGCCTTCAGGACATTTTGCTGAGGAGGCAAAGATTGGGGCAGAGAGAAAAGCAGAATGACCCTGGGTGGGGGTTGGGTGGGGAAGGTTTGGGTTTGTTTTGTTTTCAGATGAGAGGAACTTGGGGGATGTTTATAGGCTGTGAAGAGGAACTTAGAAAAGAGGAGGAGAAAGAAAAGGGGCTGCTTTTTGGAAAGATCCCGGTGGGACAGGAGGGGGAGGGACAGGAGGATGAGGTATATGGAGCTGTTCTAGAATCCCACATTTCCTTGCAACTCCTGGGCCATTTCCTGGGCCTACAAATTCTCTGTGCGATTTTGAATTGCTGACTGTGGTTACTTGTTTGAAAGATGTTTGTGGGGGCAGAAAAAAAAAAGAAAGCCATAAAAACATAAAGTAGAAATCACAATGTTATTAACTCCCAGAGTACCAACAACACAGAGAGTTTAATCATGAAACCCCCAAAGCTGTCTTTGAAATCTCGATTGGGGCATTCCTGTACTTCGGGCTGCATTTGGGATTGAAGAAACAAACAGGTTACACTTACTTTCAAGACAAGGTTTCTTTCCTCCCATCAAAATCATTCACGGTTTTAGTGGGGTCCTTACAGAGTTGAAAGATGAAGGGAACCCACAGATGAACCTTCCGTGGAAGCCCAGCTATGAGCCGCCGCCGGCTCTCTAATTGCTTTTTCTCTTCTTCCTGTAGGAATCTTTTTTCTCCTGCTGATGGTAAAAAGTATTTTAGGCTCTGGACAATATGTTTTTTGGATGTGTCTAACCAGAAGTCTGATGTTAAAGATCACTTGTTCTTAGATGAATTTTTTGGTAGTGGCGGGGCTCCATTCTTCAAGCAATGAGAGGAGTGGGGGGCTTTTCCAGGCAGAGGAGTAAGGTTCTTAGTAACAAAAGGGACAGGTGGCCAGAGACAGATGCAGGGAGGCTCCTGGGCCTGGGGGAGACAGGAGCGAGCTGGCTGGCCCAGAGCCACCCGGAGGGCAGAACCCAGAGCCAAGAGGGCCAGAGACGGGGTGACTCTCAGCTTCCAGGTGAACAAGAAAGTGGCACTTCTATTCTTCCTATTAATCCTGCCTAGTCAGAAGAAAGCAAAGAGTATCAAGGAAGAGGGTGGGACGAAAGCGATCTTGTCTTTCATCACGTTGATATTCATGTAACAAAAGTAAAAAGTCAGGAGCAGGTTGGGGGCAGGAGCTCACCAAGATAGCTCAGCTGGGGATGGGAAGAGTTTGGGGGTGAAAGGGCTCCGAGGAAGGGGGCAGTGAGGGGCCTGGAAGGGGGGCTCGGGGGCTCATGAAGCCCTCAAGACAGGCTGAGGAGGCAGGTGAGAGCCACGGGGAGCTAAAAGGGCAAGTAGCTCAATCCCATTTACATTCTGGAAAGATCCTCATGCAGTTAACCTACACTGGGGGCCTGGGGTAGCTAGGGACTGGGAACGGAGGAAAGGAAGCGGCATGAGAAGGGCCTTGCCACCCAATTTTGGGGGCCCTAATCCTGGCAGAGGTGTGATGGGAAGGTGCATAGGAGCAGGTCAGAGAGCTGAGCTGGGAGCTGGGAGTTGGGAGCTGGGGGGGCTGGTGAGCGTGTAGGGATGGAGGAAAGCAAGGGTGGGAGTGGGAAGCAAGCATCGAAGGTGCAGGAGCGGATGGGGAGAAAGCAGACCCCTGGGATTCGTCCTGAAGGCTTTAGGGGTGGGGGCAAGACCACCTGAGGCCCTTCTGCCTTGCCGAAAAGATCTCAGGCGGGAGGGCTGACACGGAGGCAGGTGTCTCCGTTGAGCGGCGCTGCCTGTATTCCAGGCTGAATCTGGAGAGGGAGTATGGTGGCCGGAGGGCTTTCCCTGAGGACCAGCGTCCATTCCCAGGCCCCCAGGCTCAGCGGGTGACTTGGGGAAGGGGGTACCTGCTCTGAGCCTCAATTTTCTGTCTTTGAGATGGGCCCCGCATGAGAACAGCAGGCTCCGATTTCTCGGGGTGCTTAGCACAGCTGCCAGAGCCCTTCCGAGCTCTGGAAAGGGGGCCTGCGATGGGAAGTCCTGGCAATTTGCTTACTCACAGCCGCACCCCAAGCCCAGCTGCACTCCCTGCAGGAATTCCCTCCTTTCGCGGAGGTGCTCCCAGGGGATTCGCCCACGTTCAAGAGGCGTGCTGCTTCCTGCTGGGGGGGTGCGGAGGTCCGTGCAGGTCCTCTCCCAGACACCCCAGAACCTGCTGGAGGGAATCACGGAGCCATCTCCAGCGTGCCCTGGTGCCCTGGGGCGGCGAGTCCCTTTCTGACTACCCGACTCCCCATTACCCGAGCGTTTTGTCCCCTAGTTGCCTTGTGCGAGGCCACACCATTTCGCACACACAGCAGCAAGCAGAGGCCACGCCCGGGACCCTCTGGGGATGCCAAGGGCAGGTCCAGGGAAGGTTATTCAAGGTGCACCCCTGACAGCCAACAGCAGCCGGCTGGAAAGGGCACCCGGTGGAGGACACCTGCCACCCACCCTCAGGCCGGCCGCCCCACGGGCCACGCTGTCCTCCCGAGACAGTGCCCCCGCCCCAGGGCCAGGAGCAGAGTCGGAAGGCGGGCCGCAAGGGCACCTGGTTGGCAGGGGGCGGGGCGGGGGTCCACTTTCATTCAACTCCAGGTGTGACTGTCCACCAGGCAGTGGCAGCGTCTCCGCGGCGACCGGCTGGCAGTGGGGAGGGACCGCGGTCTGCTTGGGCCTCCCCAAAAGCAGAAGCTGGGGGCAGGACGGTGAAGGCTGCCAAGGTCACCAGTGGGCTGAGGCTCCCCATGGAGGCCGAAGGGAGGGGAACCAAACATGGTGATGGAAAGAACTGGAAGCCAGAGGGGTGAGGTATAAAAATCTGTATTTATATTACAAAGACAGAATAGTACAGCACAGTCCCTCCCGGAGAACAGGCAGGTGGGTGGCCCAATTCTCTCCAGCGAGGATCTTGCGGTGCGCCGACCCGGCCAGCACCAGGCCCCCCGGGCAGCCCTAGACTGGCACAGAACCTGCCCTGGATGGGGCCCGGGGTCAGAATTCTGTGTACATGGCCATGGGAGGGGCCCCAGGTTAGCTGGCGCAGAGCGAGGCAGGGGGTGGGCGAGTGGGGAAGCCTGCCTCGCTCGGCAGACAGGGATTGTCGGGGGGCCGACGGGAGGGCGGGCGCCCTCGGGGCTCTAGCCGGGCGTGCCTGTGTCAGCCCAGGAGAGCAGGCGCGGGCGCTGGGCCTCCAAGACCCCAACTACAGAGGCGGCCCCCGAGCTCCAAGGAGAAGCCTCCCTACGGTCTCCCCAGGCAGCTGGGTCTCTGCACTGGGGCGATGGTGGCCGGGTGCAGGGGTCAACTCCCAGGGAGGGTGAGGACCCAAACCCGAGTCTGGGGTTCCAGGATCCCGGCCACCGAGGGCCACTGCGACCCACAGAGGTGTGGGAGGGCATGTGGCCAGAGGTTGCACACCCCCCCGCAGCCCTGTTTGGGTCCCACCTGCTTTCCCTAGACTCAACAATGCTCAGTTATCCACCGAGCCCCTAGCCGGGGCCCCTCTGGGTCTCTGGCCACCAGCGCCAGCTAACCTGTGCAAAAGGCAGGAAGCTCATGGGGGGACGAAAGCATGTGCGAGTGACCCCTGGCAAGGGGCCCTGGCCCTGAGGACCAGCCCCTCCGCTGTCTGCTGGTGGCAGGGAGAGACCTCTGGGACCACAGCGCCCCTAGGTGGCGAGTGAGGTCAACTCCCCGGCCCACGTGGGAACCACGGCCTTTTTGAAAAGCCATGGGCTGAGCTGCCAGAAGGGTCACCCAGGGAGGATTTGGGGCTGGGCTGGGAGCAGAGCCCCAGCTATTGGGGGAGCTGGGGCTTTAAGAGCAGAGAGTGCAGACCATCCCAGGGGCCTGGACTGTGTCTCCTGCGGGACACAGGATCTTCAACTTCAGCGGGATCTTCAACTCGGGCCTTCCCACCCTGCTCAGAGCGGGCAGGGTGCTCATAAGCAGCGCCCTGGGGCACACTCGGGCCGGAGAGAGCAGGCCGGGCACTCCAGACCCCCAGTGAAGCTGGAAGGAGGCGCTGACAATCGTGTTCCTTGCAACCACCAGCAAGATGTTGGGACAATCTCCCCGGTTCACGCTCTGCCTCCCGCGGGCCTGCTCTCCACTCGTCATCCCGAGCCCCTGTGGGGCAGGTTCTGTGCCAGAAATGTTTCCAAGGACCCCTTTCTGCCTCAGGAGGCCACCGCCCCCAGGTGTCCAAAAACAAACACGAACTTTCCCCTACAATCCAGAAATCAGGCACAACGCACCAGAGAGGGAAGCAGACGGCGCAGCGGGCCCCACAGCAGGCACGCCACCCAAATACTGCTGTGCGGACGAGGACTTCCGGAACTAAAGGCCAGGAGAAGCCGCCTGATGCCCAAGCCGGCTCCCCAAGGGGAAGGGCTGTCTCCATCAGCTGCCAACGTCTGAAATCTGGAGCCCGCACCCCAGGCCGGGGAGCAGGGGAGGGTCAAGCTGGGTACAGGGGAGAACCCACCCAGACCAGGAGGCCAGGCTGCCCAGCAGGCCCCGACCGGCCGCTGGGGAGGTGAGCTGGGTTCCTGGGGGGCCAGGCGACAGAGAGCTGCCCACGCAACCCCTGGCCAGCCCGGCAGTCTCGCACTCGCAGGAGGCCATGGCTGCCGGGAGGGGCTGCCGCCGGCGAGGAAGCGAGGAGGGCACCTGTGGGGCGGGCCAGGGGAGCCCCTTGGGCCACAAGGGAGATGCTGGTGGTGGTGGGTGGGGCGGGGCCAGACACGGGACACAAGGCACACTTGGACAACGGTGACAGACAAGACGAGTCCCTGAGACGCTGGGTCGCTCCCACCCCTCAGCAAACGAGGACACAACAATGGCTAGGAAAATAGAGTACAAAAATCTCATTCAGGAAACTGAGGCAGCACACGCTGATGTCACTTGGCGGGGAGTCCTTAGAGCTTTTTTCTCTTTTTAAAAACATTTCTCTTATTTTGGGGAAAAGCCTCTTGCCCAGGAGCCCTGTTCGGGGCTGCTGGGCAGTGCAGCAATTTTTTTTTAAAGGTAGATGAGAAAGCCTCCTGAGGACCCGTGGCTTCAGGCTGCCGCCCCCAGCGCACCCCGGCCCCCGAGAGGCAGAGCCCCCGCCCTGTGCCGACCAGGCAGGGGAGCCGGGCGGTGGGGAGGAGCCCGGCACGGGCCCAGGGCCAGCGTGTGCCCGGATGAGCCTTGAAGGCCGACCTCCCCACGACATGTGCCCGCTGGGCCCAGCGACCCCGTGTGTCTGCGTGTGTGCGTGTGTGGGCGTGTGGGCTCGTGTGCCTAGGCGTGTGCATGCGTACGTCTGAGGGACCTACCAGAGCAGAAGCTGCCCAGCTTGGGGCGGGGGGCCCGGCCTGCCCCCAGGAGCCCAGCCCTAGCTCCTGACACCCGTGGGGTGCAAAGGCCCCCCTCCGCCCACGCGCCCCGGGGTGCTCACCCGAGTCCCGCCCTTCATGGGTCCCTCTGTCCAGGCCTCAGGAGCCTACGTGGACTGACAGACAGATGGACAGATGGACGGAGAGCCATGCCTTCCTTCCTTCCTTCCTTCCTTCCTCGGTCCACTCCTTTCTCCTGGGATCCAGGGTTGGGGTCCGGGCTCCCCGCAGTGGTCATTAAGCCCCTCACACGGTGCCCGCCGAGATTTGCAGCAATGATATTTAATACTTCTGGAATGATTAGGAATCTGAGAACAGACCGCGGGCGGCCACGCTGGGCTCCGGGACGTGGGAGCTGGGCCCCGTCTCCCTGCGGGGGTCCCTGCCCAGCTGGGAGGGCTGGGCGGCGCGGCGGGCCCTGGCCGGCAGGCGGGCAGAGGCGGGCAGCCCGGACGGCAGCCGGAGCTTCCAGAATGGCTCGGCAGCGGGCCCGCCGAGAGGCCTTCGAGGACTGGAGGGCTGGCGCGCTGGGCCGGGTCGGCGGGCGGCCGAGGAGCTGAGGGCACCGGGCCTACGAGAGGCCGGGGCGGCCAGGCCGCCGGCAGGGGGGCCCATAGCCGCCGTCGCCGCGGCCGGCGCTCTGCAGGCTGTAGTGGTCGTCCGCGTCACTGCTGCTGCCGACACTGTCCAGCTCCCCGGGGCCGAACTCCATGCCCTCCACGTCCACTTCTGGGGAGCACAGAGGGGCCGGGTCAGAAATGGAGGCGCCAGCCGGGGCTCCCTTCAAAGCCAGGGCGGCCCGCGGCCCTCGGCGGAGGCAGCAGAGGCCCCGGGGGCCGCGGCTCGGGGAGGAACGGGGAGCCCGCGGCACAGGCCAGCTGCCCGCCGAGCCTCGCCCTCCCCGTCGGTCTCGTCCTCCCCGTCGGTCTCGTCGGCCCGCTGCCGTCCCCAGCCTCCCCCGGGCCGCCTCCTCGGCCGAGCCCGCCCTCCCAGCTGGCCCGGGGCGGCTCGCCGGCGCCCACCTTGCTCTGAGTCGTCCGTGGACACGGCGGAGCCCGTGCTGTCCGTGCGCACGCGCTCCAGGCTCTGCACGGACAGCTGCTCCAGCCGCCGCTTCAGGAAGCGGTGTTCCCGCTGCAGCTGCTCCTTGATGCTCAGCGCTCGGCGGTCCTGCTCCTCCAGTTTCTGGGGGCAGGGGCGCTGTGAGCGGCGGGGGACCACCCCCGGACCAGGACCAGGACCTGGGGCCCAGAGGCCCGGGCAGGGCAGGTTCTCAACCCCCACCCCCGGCCCCGCACTCCCCCCCACCCGCCAGAGGTTACGGGAGGCGCCACCTCCCAGGCCCGGGCTCCGCGTCTGCTGGCCGGCTCCAGAAGATGCCCGGCCATGAGCCAATGTGGCCCAGCCAAGTCACGGGGGGCCCCGGGCTGGTGCGGCCTCCTGGGGGACGGCCTGCCCTCAGTGGTCTTGCCCCCACTGCCCCCCATATGCGGACGTCCCCTCACCCCCTGCTTGTCCCTGAGGGCGAGCTCCAGCCACCCTGCCTGGGGGCAGCCCTGCCTGTGCTGGCTTGGAGGCTCTGAGGGGTCCCTCCAGGGGACGGAGACCCCCAAGCCAGCAGGTGGTCTCAAGGCCCACCCCTGACAATGGCTCGCTCCATGTACCCCCTCTGCCGGCCCCAGGAGACCAACCCCACTCTCTACCCAGAAGCTCCCAACGCCCCTGGACTGCCCGCTTCCCCTCCCGCCCTTCCTGGCCCCACCTCTCCTCCACAGCCCAGGGTCCCAGGGGCCATGTGCACCCCCTTCACCTCCCCTGCCCGGCATGGCCACCTCCTACGCCCCCTCCACCTCCTGATAAAACCCAGCAGGTGCCTGTGACGCCCCCACCCTCAGCATCCCCACGCCCCTGCCAGGTGGCTGCCCGTGGGGCACCCCCGGTCCCTCCCCGGGGTGCACAGGACAGGCGGGGCCAGCTGCGGCCGTGGTGGGGCGACACCGCGCTCACCTTGATGTGCATCTTGGCTCGCTTCAGGAGGCTCAGCGTGGTGTGGCGGGTGCTGTCGGGGCCCAGGGGCACCAGCTGCTTGAGCTGCTCCAGATAGAGCCTGAGTTTGGCTCGTCTGAAAGAGGAGACACGGAACCGTCAAGGCCGGGGAGGCAGAGCCAGGGGGACAACAGCGGGGGCGGCAGCGGGCCTGAGAGGTCCGGCGGCACGAGAGGCGGCCGGCCAGACTCCCGCACCGACCTGCTGAGGGTCCCTCTCCAGGGCTCCCCTCCCAACCTGGCTGATGGCTCCCCGCGAGCAGCCCGCTGCCCGCCTTCTGGATTCCCCGAGACAGAGCCGGGGCCCAGGGAGCCAACCAGCCCAGCACAGCCCTCGGGGCAGGGCCTCAGCACCCTGGCTCAGCCTGCGGTCACTGCCCGCCACCGTGGATCCAGGAGGCCAGGGGACAAGCTGGGCGGCAAGGTTAGCACCGCTCTCGGCTGCTCCCGGAGGTCCAGCGGGCCCCGATACCGATTCCTTCCAGATTTGGTCCCTGTGTCCATGCAGACGAACGCAGATTTTCACCCAACCGTCCTCAGAAGACCCAGAGGCCCGGTTCACACGGGGGTCTCAGGCAAGGGGCTCTGGCCCGGGTCCCGCCCGTCAGAAATGCCGCCTTTCCTGGCTCACCCCATGTGGGAGGGCAGGCTGGTAGGGACCCCCGGGGTGGCCTGCCCACCGGGACGGCAGTGACAGATCCTCCCCGCCTCTGCGGGAGGCCCGGCCACCGCTCTGAGAAGTGCCTAGAGGGCAGGGGGGAGCCTGTGTGAGGCCTGGACAGCCTGCTGGCCAGTCGCCCTGCTGGCACCACGGCCAGCGTCGGCCCTTCCCTCGGCAAGTCCCGGTTTTCACCCTGTCCCCGACCTGCCAGAGCCCCCGCGTCCACAGCCCCACCGCCATCGCACGGCCTGGGAGGACAGCAGACCGAGAGGCACCCGAGGCCTGGGAGAAGAAGCAGCCGGTGCGGGCAGGAGCCCCGCCCTGCAGGAGGAAGGCCCTATGTCTGTCACCCAGGCCCCCGTGGCACCCTCCCACAGACAGAGCACCCCCCAGCACCCCAGCCCACAGCACCCCGGGACCTAGAAGTCATCCACGAGAACCTCTAGGACACGGGACGGAGGCTGCACTCTGCCTCAAGGCTGGAGGACCTTCAGAGATGAGCTCCCACCTCCTCGCGAAGACAGGGCTGGGGAGGGGGCATGCCCTCAGGACCACCCGGACTCCGGGAACCTCTGCGCCCCACTGCCGAGGTGCCCTGGGACCCCACAGGGCCAGGAACCCTGGGGCGGGCTGCCGACCACACTCGGCGCTTCAGGAGGGGCTCGCCAGCCAGGGAGCCACCGTCCCACGGCGGCCCTGCCGTCCTGCCCCCTGCCCCCAGTTCGCGGTGGGGCGGGGGT
Source organism: Nasua narica (assembly GCA_028533885.1). Classification (NCBI taxonomy): domain Eukaryota; kingdom Metazoa; phylum Chordata; class Mammalia; order Carnivora; family Procyonidae; genus Nasua; species Nasua narica. The sequence continues at coordinate 1,190,653 of CM052800.1, forward strand.
GGGGGAGCTTATCCGTTTGCACTCCAGAAATGGCAATTCTAACGATCTACTGCTTACGTGAGCAGTACGTGATCTTTGTATAAAATCAAAAACCGCAAACCAAGAGAAAAAAATAAATAAATAAATGAAAAGTACCCCGAACCCCACCGTCACTTTAGCGTACTCCACATTCTTGCGTCACGAGTGCCCGGCGGACAGAGCCACCTATGCAGCAAGGGGCCCAGGACTGTTCAAGAAACTCAAACAGCAGACGCGCACGAGACGCAACAGGACACAATGAAGAACAGGAGGCACGCGTCTCCAGGTGACACGGTTGGCAACGTTTATTTCTTTGGCTTTACGCTTTTGTTTTTTGTTTTTGTATTTTCAGGCTTTCTATGCTAAAATAAAACACCACATATTACTTTTACAATCAGAAAAAGAATTTGTACAAGAAAGAAAAAACACAGCTAAAAGACAAATAACAGTGGAAAAATATCTGTAATACACATAAAAGACAAACGGTTAGTATTTGTGACATTTTGAGCTCGTACACATCGAAAATAAAAAGAGGAGTATCTTACTGTGGAAATGGGCGAAGGACACACACAGGCAAGCTGCAGAACACAGACCGCTAAGCTAACACGAGACCCAGCCGGCTGCGCAGCCCTCGAGGTAACCCAAGCCGCGCGGGGGAGGCCGGCATCCGGGCCCGCCTGCCACGACCGGCTGGCTCTGGGGCTGGCCCGTGCGCGGCCGGCCACGCATCGTGGGGTCGTGGGGAGGGGAGCAAGCAGGGACCAGGGTGCCCAACGGCCGTGGCAGCGACTCGAACCCTTGGCCAGCACTCGCACCAGCCCCCAAGGTGACAAGGTGCGCTGCGGGGCTGCAGGCCGGGAAGCAGAGACCACGGCTAAGAGTGCGGGCAGCATGGCCGGTGTCGGCATCGGCACAGGGGCGGCGGCGGCGAAGGGACCGACACAGGACAGCGCTCACGTGGTGTCAGGCGAAGGGTCAAGTTAAAAAACAGTGGATAACAAGGTCCCCTTCTTATCCAAGTTAGTATCCGTGCAGAGGAGGGGATGTGGGTGGCCTCCCAGCCACCGAGGATAGCTCTCTCTGGGGGGAGGGCACAGGGGGCCCCCGAGCGTGCATCACGGACGTGGACAGACTGCTTTAGAAATCCTAAAGCACAGGCTCTTCAAGGGACAAAGAGAGTCCTCGGGACAGTCCCCGTGCAGTGCTGAGCACTGGACAACGTGGCCGCCTAAGTCCCCAGGGGCGCTCGGCCAGGACTGCGGCCTCAGTGGGGCCGGGACCCAGCTCTGCCAAGTGCCGGCTGGGGGGCTCAGGCAGGTCCCCACCCTTGTCACCCGGTGTTCCACCCCTGCAGGGAGCAGGAGGGGGTACCGAGGCCCCGCTGCCTGGGGCCGCGCCGGGCTCCGGCTAAGCCCTCCTCCGAGGCTGCCACAGTGCCCCGGGCCCTCCGCCAGCGCCCCGTGGCCGTCCCTAGCATTCCTGGGAGCTTTGAAAATTCACCACTTCCTGAAGGAAGTCTGTGGGATTCAGGAGGCAGAACCTGCCTCTGGGAATCGCTGCATTAGTGTTAACAGCAGCTGGGTCTCTGGCCACTGGCCACAGCCCCGCTCTGGACACAGGTCCTTCCTATCTGCTCACCACGAGCCCCCCGAGCCCGGGAGAAAGACCCAGAACTCCCGAGCCCATGTCCCCCCACATCTGCCCGGCCGTGCGCTGAGCTGCCCCAGGCCCGGCTGTCGGAGAAGAGGGAGACGGAGTAAACTGTGGCTCCCTCCAGGGCGGGGGGGGTGGGGGGTTGCAGCGGCCACTGGGGTGGGGGGCAGGGGGCGGGGGGGCAAGCACAGCCCCGGTGCCCCTTCTGCTCACCTGCACTTTCTAGCTGTCGTGGGGTTTGTAAAGACCGTGAGCCCCTGCACCAGGCAGGTGGGGGCTCCCTACCTCCGCCCACAAAGGCTAAAGCCTGGAGCTGGGCCCAGGAGCCTCACCCCACCCGGGAGCACCTGACCTCCACAGCCCCCGGGCCTGGGGTCAGCAGCGGACCCGCGGGACTTGCTTCCTACGAGGGAGGACGGGGAGGCCTGGGAGGAGGAACAGGGCCGGCTGGGCCTCGGGCTGACTCGGAGAACAGGCGAGGGGAAATCCCACAGGCCCTATGGAGGCACACCTCCAGGGAAGGAGGTCCAGGGCCTGTGCACGCTCCTCCCCAGGCCGGCCGAGTGATCCAGCCAGTGCTTCTTTCCTTCCTGTGGCCAGCGGCCAGCAGTAGCCTGCATCGGTGCTGGGCAGCCACAGGCACAGCCATGACCCCGGTTCCCCCCCAGGGCTCCTCATGCTGCCCACACCTGCCTATTGGCCAGCCAGGAACAGGACCCTACACTGGATGGGGGCGGGGCCAGGGATCTCAGGTCACCCATCTATCCGGCTTCTGTGTCTCAAAAGGACCCCCCGAGGCCCAGACTATCAGGGCGGGCTTTGGGAGGTGACTGAGGTCAAGGTCAAGGGGCAGTTATGGGGTCAAGGGCTAGCAACAAGTCCTCCTCCAAGGCTGCCATGCCCTCGGCGCCCACCGTCCCGCAGCCTTGTCCCCTCGGTCCGCGTGAGGGGCTGTGTGCCCAGGCACACCCCATGAAGCCTTCTCTAGAACACCCCCTCGTGCCTGTCCAGGCTCTGGGGGCCCAGTGAAGCCTGGCCAGCTCCCCCACCTGGGAGCGAGCCCAGGGCCTGTGTGGCTCTCGGGGCCCCTGCACCTGCCCCAGCTCCATGGCCTCCCGGGAGCCCCTTGGACAGGACCAGCCCAGGAAGTACGGCTCCTGCAGAGAACACGGCGTCCTGAACCTGCCCAGCGCCCGCCCTGCTGACACCCGGGTCCCAGAGGAGCGGAAGCTGGCGCTGCCGTGGGCGCAGGGCAGGGGCGGGCGGGGGACACACAGAACTGGCCGAGCTCCAAGCCCTCCCAGAGCAGGCTGCGAGTTCAACTCGTACGCAGAAGCCCCCTCCCACGATGCCCGGAGAAGGGCAGAAAGAGCTGGCCCATTTCACAGATGGGAGCAAAGCTCAGGAAAAAGCTACCACGTGCTGTCCCTTGGTCCCGGCACCCTGGCTCCTGCCTTCAGGGCCTCTGTACCCACCCCCAGGTCCCACCGCCCCGCCGAGACCCACCAGGAGGGTCCCCGTCGGCAAGGCCAAGCCTGCCCGTGTCTTGTCCCTACTTCAGAGGAGGCCCAGGGTCCCGGAGCCCGAGGGCAGAGCCAGCCTGCAGCACCCAAGTGGGGGTCGGCCAGCCGGGGAGGGGCCCTGGGACCTAGCTCGGGGGACAGCGCCGCCCTCCCCTGCTTCTCTCCCCGAGCCCTCCCACTCCCCAGAGGACCCAGCGCAGACCCAGCCCTGCGGCCAGTAGGTGGGCAGGAGGGGCTCCCCTGGATCCCGCCCTGGGCCAGAGCTCCCCCTCGGGCCCACGTGGCCAGAGACTGGCTGCCTTCCCAGCGGCCCCCACGAGACCAGCCGGAGCTCCTCGGAAGGCAGGCCCCAGGGCGCAGGGGACCAAACCCTCCTGGCTGGAGGCTCAGAGCTGCTCCCGAAGGGGCTCCGACGCCCCCAGTTAGGTGGCTCTCCTCCTCCAGAGAGCGGGGCACGAGCGTTGCCCAGCACAGGGGTGCCTGCTCCCAGGCCCTCCCCCCACTCTGAACTTCCAAGAGCAGCGCCGGGGCCCCCGGGTCCGCCCCCAGAGAGCAGAGCCTGACGCTGCCTCGAAGACGGACCCCTCCCAGGCAAGGGCCCAGCTTGGCAGCACTGTCGGCCACACCGGGGACGCGTCAGGGGGACAGCAGAAGGGTGGGTGGGACGTGCCAGGGGCTCATAGGGCGACCGGCAGTGGGGGACAGGGGCTCACTTACCTGTGCTTTTCTAGTTCATTGTGCGAAGACCTGTTTAGAGAGAGAGAAAGACAGAACTCACTCTGCTGCCTGGTCCCCAAGCACAGGGACGACAGCACGACCCGGGGGCCTGGGGACCTGCCGATGGCGGCAGGGAGGGTCTGGGCCCCAGGATGGCTCAGGCTGGGCAGGGTCAGGGCGGGGGAGCGGCTGCCAAGTGAAGGCGGGGGTAGGGGAACCTGGCACTGAGTGACAAGGACAGGAGATGCAGAGGCGCAGCTGTGTCCGGGGGTGCCTAGGGCTGCCCGGCTTACTCAGGGAGGCCTGTGGGGGCGCTGGCCAGAGGGAGGGCCCAAGACCCCTTCCAGAAGGTACGAGGCCTAACCCACCCTGTACTCCCAAGACTTCCCAGGCACCGAGCCGCCACCTTCTCCGCTCCCCGCTTCGGAGGCCAGCGGCGTCTCCGGAGCCCCGGGAGCCAGCACACAGGGCCGCGGGCAGGCGTGCTCAGACATGGGGTGGTCCGGCCCCGACCGGCCAGAGCACCGTTCTCACCCTGCTGGGCTCGCCCACCCGCACCGTCACAGCACCTCGCAGCTGCAGGGACCCCGGGGACGGAGCAGCCCCGGCCCCAGAGGGATCAGCACAGAAAGATGCCTAGGACACACAGACGCTCCCTGGGCCAGGAGGGAGATGGAGGCGGGCCCTCTCGCTTCCCTCTGGGGCCAGGCTCTTGGCCTCTCGGGGCACAGGGGCCCCGTCTGCTGCTCCAGCCCTGCCCAGCTGGCCCATCCAGACAGGGCTGCGGAGTCCTGAGCGCCCCGGCGGCAGGGCCACAGCCCCTGCCTTTCAGCACGATCCAGCAGGGCCGAGATCCCCACCACCCTCCCAGTCCAGGTGGGGACCCCAGCGCTGCTAGGCCTGCCCGGCTGCCTCGCGTGTGAGCAGAGGGCCCCCAGGCCACCCCAGGGGACACCCAGGTTGAATGCTGTGTCCCCCGCCCCTCACTCTTTCCGGGAGCTTCTATTGACCTCCGCCTGCCTGCCCTCACTCCCGGCTCCGGGAACCGTGGACAGGTGTCTCCCGTCCCCATCCCACAAGCCGGAGGCCTGGCCACCCTTCCTGCCTGTGCGGCCTGCCACGGCTCATGCCCCACCAAAGCCAACTCGGGCCCGAGGCCCCCCTCTGCTCAGCAGGGCAGTCGGCCCCCGGCCCCCCTCGAGCAGCTTTAGGAGAGCCCTGAGGGCCTGCTGGTCACATGAGCCGGGCAGGGAGCCTCAAGCTCTGCTGGATGGACGACTGGCCACCCGGGATGAGGAGGGAGCAGAACGGTGGGACTCCGCAAGGCCCGAACCACAGGCCCTCCACGGGGCTCTAGAGGTCTGCTCGAGTGTGAAGGAGGTAAGGGACAGCAAGCGTCCTTGGAAAGAGAGGCGCGTCTGGCACCCCTCACAGTACAGTCTGGGCCAGACCCCATGCCGGAGGGAGAGGGCCACCCCCTGGCTAGCTGGGGGACGGAGGGGGCCCTTCGCAGCCCAGACACCCATGGTAGGCCGCGGCGGGCTTGCAACATGGGTCCCAGGAGCGCCCTGTCTTGGGCCTGGGGAGAGGGGCCCCCGGGCTGGGACACGTTCCCGGCACCCCTTGGTTCACACCCCACGGCCGCCCCCCCAGGCAGGTACTCTCCTACCCATGTTCTTGGGGGACCTGCACCCCAGCAGGCTGGCTCTGGTTCCCTCCTGCTGAACCACCGTCCACCAAAGCCCTTCCTGGGGCTCGTGGGGCCTCGTGGGGCCTCCCCCCACACGCAGTGCCCTCCTGCCGCACTCCTCGCCCTGGTCCCAGCGGTGCCCATCCTTTTCCCTCACCGTGGCCAGCCACAGAAGCCTCGCCGGGTGGGATTGCCCCGCCGGCGAAGTCAGGGCCCTGGATCCTCTAGGCACTGCTTGGCCTTCGCCCCCCGGTCGGGGCAGCCCAGGGCCCAGCTGGGCCAGGACAGCCTCGATGGGCCCTCCCTGTGAGCCCTAGGGAGCCTCATCCACCCCAGAGGAGCAGCAGAGAGGGGCACTGCAGCCCAGGAGCCCCCCTTAGCCCCCGCCGGTGCCCTGAGGGTCACCTGGCAGAATGGAGAAGGCCAGAACCCCACCTGAGAACGGGGGTCCCAAGGATGGGAAGGTGGCCCCAAGCAAGGAATTCAATTTCTCTGTCCCTGTTTCCTCAGCCTTCCCATGCAGATAAAAATAACATCTCTGTTCCGGGCTGGGCGAATAGTAGCAGGTCCTGACCCACTCAGCATCCCGAAGCCCCCAGAGTCCTAGCTGGGATTCTGCTTATCAACTCTGGGTACCCCGGGGGAGTCCAAGGTCATGCCCTAGAGTTCTCCATGGGCCCCGGGGTGTTTGGGGGCAGTGAGAGCCAACAGTAGGGGCCCAGCTGGCTCACCTAGGAGGCCTGAGGCCGGGGTGCCCCCCTCACGTATCTTTTCCTAAACTGTCCTCAGCGGGGGACCAGGGGCTGGCACTGGGAGGCACGTCCAGCCAGGGCAGATGGAGACTCAACTAACTCCTTGCCAGGCCGAGGGCGCCAGGACGTCACAGGAGATGGGTCCTTGTGCCAGCCTTTCTGTTTCCCAAGAACGGGCAGGCCACAGGAATGAGCCGCACCCTCTGCCAAGGGGCCCTGAAGCCCCCTGCGTGCCCAGCTCCCCGCCTGGTGACACCGTCCAGAAACAAAGCAGGCCCGGGGCACTGCCAGGTGTGGCACGGTCCTCATGGCAGGGAGAGTGGAACCCCACGGGAGCCCTAGCCCGGGGTCCTCCCCGCCCTCTGCAGGGATGTGCACCCCAGCTTTCTGCTTCTACAGCCTGGGAACAAGGCCAAAGGAAGGGGGTGGGGGAGGGCTACTGCACAGCGGCCTGCACCTCTTCCGGCTCCCCTCCAAAAGGGCCTCCTGTCCCAAAGAGGGGGACCCTACACTTGTCCCCGCAGTTCCACTAATGTCAGGAGACTAGGCAGGAGACTGGATTCCGTGGTGGGGTGGGGGCGCAGGGCAGCGCGTCCATGCGCCTTCTTTGTCCAGGACCCCCCTGGGTGGGGGGCACTCGGCCCAGCAGCAGGAGAGATGCGGCCCCCCACCCGTGGCAAGCAGAGGTCAGGGCGGGCGGTCCCACGCTGCTGTGCACCGAGCCTCAGTTTCCCCGGACTCACGGGGCACCGGCCAGCGCCCCCTGACAACTTTTTTCCTGCCCGAAAAAGTCCGGAACAACTTGGGAGCGGGGAGCGGCTGCGGGAGCAGACCCCGAGCGGCGGGCGCTGTACGCGTGGCACTGTTTACGCGAGAGGCCGAGGAGGCGCGGCCCGCGGGAAGATGGCGACGGCGCGGGCGGGGCCGGCCGGGCGGGGCTGCGGCCGCCGCCGGGCGCGCCTCCTCCTCCAGGCTGGCCGCCGGGGCGCGCGGCCTGCGGCGCGGCTGCGGCCCGGGGGTCGGGGCCGGGGGTCGGGGGCGCCCCGGGGGCCGACCCCGGGGTCCGGGCTGGGGGGGCGGCCGCGCGGGGGGGCGGTACCTGTTGTTCGGGGCCTTGCGCACCAGGCCGGCCGCCTTTGTCTTCTTCCTGGCGAAGTCGCCGTCGAAGGGCAGCACCGACGCGTAGCCGTGCTCGGCCTCTGCGGACACACGGCGCGGTCAGCGGGCCCCCGCCCTGGCCCCGGCCCCGCCGCCCGCCCGCCCGCGGCCCGGCGCACAAAGGGGCGCGGGCGCTACCTCGGTCCCTGCGCTCCAGGTACTCGGCCGCCTCCAGCAGGATCAGCAGGGAATTCAGCTCCATCCTCCGGCCCGCCCGCGCCCGCCCGCGCTCTCCGGGACGGCGGCGGCCGCTGCCCGGCCCTCTCCGGCCGGCTCCGCTCGCCGCCCGCCCCGCGCGCCCGGCGGCCCCACTTCTCCGACTCCCGCGGACTCCCTGCGCGCTCGGCCGCCACCCTCCGCCTCGGGCCCTCAAATTGACACATAAGGGCGAGCGGCGGCCGACGCAGCCAATGGGGGCCGGCGCTCCAGCCCCGGGGGCGGGCGTTGGGCCGGGCCGGGGCCAATAGGAGCTGGCCGAACGCCTCGGGCCGGGCCGAGAATGTTGACAGATGCGAAGCTCGGTTCCGATAGGCCCGCCGCGGTAGTAACAATTTAGAAGCCCAAGCTTAGCAACAGCACGTGGTGGCCCGGCCCCCGCGCTCGCTGACTGGCGGCTGGCGTGCATGTTAAGTAGGCGCCACGCGCCGATTGGCCCAGAGCGGTCTATGTAAAATAGGGACCGCGGACCAATGGGCGGCGGCGGGGCCCGCGGCCAATGAGGGCGCCGCGGCCGGACGCGTTGCCGAGAGGAAGCTGAGCGCGGTGGGACTGCACGCCGCCGAGCCCGCGCCCCAGGGCCCATTAGGGTGCGTCGGGTGCGCCTGGCCGGTCCGCGGGGTCTGCACGTCGTGTACAGGAACCTGTTGCCCGGGGACAGCCGCCGCAGCTCTGGCTCCGCGGGAGCACGGGACCTCGTGGTCTCCTCGGGGGTGTCGCGTGGGCAGCAAACGACACCGCTTCCCGCCGGACGCAGAGTGACCACAGCGAAGGCCGGAGCTCGGAGGAGGGGCGTAGAGGGTCAGCGCCCAAGAGCCAGATCTCCTTGAGCCACATCTCAACGGAGAGAGGCCCAGAGAGGGAGGGTCCCTCAGTCGCCCATTGGACCCCGGGCCTGGAGGAAGGGGCCCCCAAGAGTGGGGAGGGTTGCGTGCTCGAGTCTGCTCTGCAGAGTGGGGACATTCCAAGACCTTCCGGGCGCTGGTCAAGGAAGCGCTTTCTCGGGAAGAGGGTTGTCGTCCGTGGGAGGAGAGCGAGCCCCTCTCGCTGTTGCGTGGCGCCTAGTGCCCGGGGCCCTCAGCTGGCTCCGTGGGAGCGGGCCTGGCAGCCTGGCCGTAGCCCCAGACTGGCCCCGGGTCCCCTCGGTCTTCCTTCTCACTAGTTGTTGAGACTGGTGGCCTGGGAGCCCCTGAGGAAGGGGCCAGCAGGTTGGGGAGTGTGGGGACAAGGTGGCTGGACCCCAACCACCCTGCCTAGAGTTCTCCATGGGGTTCTGCTGCTCCAACAGAGCACAAACGAAACATCTAGGCACTTTCTGTCCTGGGATCTACTAAACGGTTCAAACACATTCCCTTGGGAATTTCGGAATTCCCAATTTACAGATAAGGAAAAAGGGAATCCTGAGGTGCGCAGACTGGCCAGGGGCATGTGAATGAGTGCTCCTGGCCTCATACTACTTGTGGGGGGGCGGGAACCACAGCCTCATGACCTGAGAAACGGGGTTAGGGATGTGTCGTCCACCCCCGAACCCTCCTAGCAGAGCTCAGGAGGAACCAAGGGGGAGCTCAGATACTGCCATCAGACAGCCTGCATGGCCATTAAGACAAGCCCTTGAGGGTAAGCCCAGCCCTTCTGCTCCCACCCCACGGTCCGCCCAGGACCAGACAGAGCCCCTAAGCGTTACGTAGGGTAAAGGAGGGTGCCAGTTCTGTTGGGGAGGGCAGAAGCATGCAGAGTTCAGGGGTGTAGGAAGCAGGACCCCAGGCTCACCAGCTTGTGGTCAGCATTTTGCAGAGCCCCCACCAGAAGGGGAGTCCCAGGGGACGTCTGTCCATGTGTCCCTCCCCCTAGATGGCAGAGTCCCTTCATCCTTGCGTATGTGAAGGTTGCTGGCCCAATCCTCAAGCCGGCCCCTTGTGCAGGGCCCCTGCCGCAGGCCTACCCTGCTAAGTGCCGGGGGTGGGGGGGGGGCAGGAGCGCTGTGTGTCACGGCCCGCAGAGCAAGCACCCAGGTGTGACCATGGGAACCACGTGTGCACCGCACCCCAGCCTGAGAGGGGAGGGGGTGGCCCCGCCTCGCCTCCATCTTCAGCTAGGCAGTTTCGGGGACCCCTCGCCCAGCAACACCTGGGACCAGGCACTTCCCAGGGCATGTCGGTGGCACCGGAGCGCAAGCAGCGTGTGGGAGCACGGGGAAGAGTGGGCCATGGACTAGGGGCTGGGCAGGAGGGCCAGGGCCTGGCGTGGGCAGAGGCCTCAGGACCCCAGGCCTAGGGGCCGACCAGGGAGGCGTCTCATGGACCAGACAGAGCCTCCCAGGGAAGACACCAAGCTGCGGGGTGGGGGGGGGGGGGTTGGGTGGGGGGGGGGTTGGGAGGGGTGGGGGCGAACAGGGGTGGGGCGGTGCTGGTCTCGCTTGGGGCCAGCCAAGGCTCCACACCCACGAGCGTCAATGTGCCCTCCCCGGGTATGATGGGGGGGTGGGGGGGCAGGGTGCAGAGGTGCGGCCAGGTGGCCCAGGGTCCAAAGCTGCAGGCCCCGTGCCACCCCTAGCCCAGCTCTATAGGGCAGGTCTCCAACGGGGCTGTGTCGCCTCCTCCAGGGAGGCTTCCCTGAGCCCAGGCCAGCCGGCGGCCTCCTCACCTACCCGTCTCCCGCGCCTGTCCAGCCTTCCCGCCCCTCCTCCAGCACAGGGCCCTGTTCCAGCGGGATCCAGCCCAAGTCCATGCCCCTAAGGAAGGATGCAGACCTCTCGGGTCCCCTCTGTCTCCATTTAGAGCCCAAGAGGGGGCATAGACCTCTCCAGGCCCCCACTCCGGAGGCCCCTCCCCAGCACCCCGGCCCTAGGGGCCCTCCACGTGCGTCCGTCCATACCAGCCCGTGTGTCCCTCACTGAGCCGTCCCGCAGACTGTTTCCTGCCTGTCCTTTAGGGGAGCCCAGGCCGCCCCAGGGCTCCAAACAGGGGCTCCAGGAGAAGGAGTGGGGCCTGAATCCAGAAGGGACTTCCCAGTCTGGCTGGAAGGCCCCCTCTGCCCAGCTTTCTTGGTTCCTCCCCTACCCTGACCTCAGCTTCCCTGGAAGGGAAGGAGGACGGGAGCACCTGCCCCCCGAGTGTCTGGGAGGTTCGGAGGGTGGCGTGAGGGCTCTTGGCCCAGGAGCTCGGTAAACGCAGACTTACTCCCACCCCCAGGATCCCACGAGGGGATTTAAGGCCCTACGGAGATCTGGGGGGACAGAAACCTCTAGAAAGCTCCTTCCTAGGTTCCCCCGTACCTCCGGGCCCTGGCTCCCTTTCTCGGGACCAGGGTTCTGCCCCCACCTCACGGCCTGGGGAACATGGCCGTGGCTTCTGACATGGCCCCAGGCACCAGGTAGCCCCCACCCAGGGCAGCGAGTCTTCAAGGCAAGGTCTTTTCCCAAAGCCTCCTCCTCCCGCTTCCAGGGTGCCCCAGCCCTGGCTTCTCCTTCTCCCTTGCCTCCTCCGTCCCTGGGGTGCACTCCCTGCTCCCACCTGGGTCCGCGGCCCCAGCGTTCTGGGCAGGAGGCCGGGAGTGAGGGGCTGCCCCGCCTGCCTGGACAGCCCACAGCCTGCCTTTCCCGGCCCGGGGGGCGGGATGGGGGGCAGGCCATGTTTGGTTCGCTCCCTGCAGGCAGGTTCTGGGACTGTGGTGTGCGGGGACAGAGAGCCCGGCCTGGGGTCATCCGATGGCCAGGCCCAGCCCAGCGTGACGGCCAGCCTCCCAGAAGCCTTGGCTCTCCTGCCCTGAGATGTCCGGTGTGTGCCCGCACCAGAGGGGTGTCCCAGGGGCCTTCTGTCCCTGCGTCCCTCCCCCAAAGGGTCCATGGATTCTAGTCTGGCCGCAAGACCTTGGCCAACTCATTCTAGCCTCCCTCAGCCTGTTTCCCGGCTGTAAAGCAGTTGACAGGACCTCCCTTTCGGGTTGGCTTCAGGGTGAAAAGAAGGATCCAGGGACAGACCCAGGCAGCAGTGGGCAGGGCACAAAGGAATGCCCAGAAAGTGGCGGGGATATGAACGTCAGCCCGGATCAGCAAGTGCCTCTAGCGGTTGGCCCTACACCCAGAGACACGGGGCAGGGCCTGCCCGGTCGGCCGCGGCCGGCATCAGAGTCTCCGTCGAACCCGGCTGGGGCGCCAGGCCCGGCCTCTGAGCGTCTGGGGCCTTCTACAAAGCTTAGCGCTCAGGAGAAAATGGTCTCGAGAATACAGTAAGGGGGCAGCGATGATACCAAGATACACGAAGACATAATTAAATGTGTGCAGAGCTAAGTCAATGTTATTTTTAAATTTAAAATAAGAAAATAGTTTATTGTATTTGTGAACAGTTTTTGGAGTAATTATTTCTCACTCTATAAGTTTTCCCACTATACTCATGACCCTGGACAACTTAGACAATTGTAAATTTAGTGAGTTTTTTTTGTAATCAAGATACTCAAAAACAAAATTTTCTTTTGAAAAATGTTTATGGGGAAAAAAAAAGGTCTGAAGGTGGGATGTGGTTCGGACCCAGGCACTCGCTGTGGTGTTGAGCCAGAGGGTCAGAAACGGACAGCTTGGGGCGGCGGCCTCGTCCACTTCCGGCCCCGGTGGGGTAGGCCAGGGGGCCCTGGGTTAGCCTTTCCCAGGCCCTGATGGCTGTTGGAGCCCTCATTCGAGGGAGGATAAGCCTAGAATTGATGGGCAGGTTTCTCTCCCACAAACAGTGGGAGGGTCTTGAGGCTCATACCGAAAACCCCTCTCCTAGTACCGCCTTCTCAGGTTCTCTGCCCTTTCTGGAAGGGCGCCTCTTCCAGGAAGCCTTCCGGGACATCCAGACGGTACCTGGCTGCTACACATGGCAGACCTCTCCGGCTGGAGGCCCTGAGGGCCGGAGCCCAGGAAACCCATCCCCAGCCCCCACCCCTGGGCTCCCGAGGGTTGGGCTCTCGCAAGTGTGGGCCAAGCTGCCTCCATCGGAGGGCGCAGAGGCCTCTCGGACCTCCGCCCACACGACCCGGCAAGGCCCCGTGTGATGGGAGGCATGTTACCACCTCTGATGGGACCCTGGCCTCTGCCCCACCATCTCCCTGTGAGGGGTCCCCACCACAAATCTGACCGTGCCCTACCCTGCTCAGAACTCTTCCATGACTCCCCGGTGCCTTCAGGCCAAAGCCAGAATTGGGTGCCTGGGGTGACCCAGTCGTGCTTCCCGTGTGTGCTCCCCCCTCGGGGCCGTTCTGACACCACATTCTCCACGGATACCCTCCTCATCCCCCAAGGCCCAGCCAGCCTCACCAGCACACGTGCCGTGGCCCCGGACCCGCGGGCCCCCAAGGGCAGGGAAGATCTAGGGCGTCTGGGTGCCCCTCTTTGCCCAGCTCTGGGGCAGGCTCCAGCCCAGGGCGCCCTGAGCACACCAGCAGAGACAGAGCCGTGCCTGTGTTTCTAAGTCTTTGGGGTGACGTCCCCTTGGAGTGACTGCGTGGTGCTGGACTCTGCCCCTCCCCAGTCCCAGAGCCAGGCCCTGGGGGTTCTGCCGGAGGAGCCCCCAGGGCGTGCTCGGAGGCCATGTGTGAGGGTGGGGGTCAGGGTGATGCTGCTGTCCAGGAAGGCCGCCTGGAGGAGGTGGCCTCTGAGGAGATGAGCGCCTCCAGGACTCTGGGTCACGGGAGTGGCATGGGGCAGCCCCCCTGGGTCCTGCTCGCCCTCCCCCCAGCTCCCACTGCAGAGTCCAGGGAACAGGAAAAGCCCCTGGCCCCAGCCCCGGTGGTTTGAGGTGTCCAGCTCCCAGCAGGACCCCTCCTCCCCGCTCCCACACCCATCTGGGATGGGGTCTGCCCTGTGTGTTGTCCTTGCTCGCCCGGGGCCCCTCGCCCCTGCAGGCAGCGTTCTGGTGGCCCCCGTGCCCCCCCACACAGCCAGACCTGCTGGGAGAGCGGCTGCGGGATGGGCGCCCCCTGGTGGCCATCAGGGGCTGTAGCGGGGACCCTGGAGGAGCCCCATCCTCAGCCCCAGGAGGAGGGCAGCCCTCCCACCCCACTCTTGCCAGGAGCCTCCTGGAGGATATCCTCCCGTCACCTTCCTCAGCAGCCAGGACTCTGAACGGTCCTCTTCTTGGCGCGCCCGCCCCACCCCAGGGCTGCACGGCTGGTGCCAGGGGCCACCTGCCCGGGGCCAGGGGAGCTGCTCCAGGCCTGAGGGCGGGCAGGCCGTGTCTGGGCATGTCTGTGGGCTCGGATGAGCCACCAGGGGGGCGGGCGGCAGGGGCCCCTCCAGAGGCCGGGGTGTGTGGGGGTGGGAGTGGGGGGCCTGCGGCAGGAGGGGGCGGGACTGGACTGGGTGTCCCCCTTCTCCCCACCCCCTGCCACCCCCTGAGGCTAAGGACGGTGGCTCTCTCTGCTCCAGGGACTCCTGCGGGCCCAGGGGTGCAGGGAGTTCTGGGTGCTCCCAGCCCAGACGTCCTCCTCTGACTTGGCGGGCTGCAGGCTGCACCTGGGGCCAGAGAACCGGCGGGGCCCAGCCAGGCCTAGGGCTCCCGCCTGCTGCCAGAAGCCGGGGGTGGCAGTGTGGGGGAGCACACCCAAGAGAGGGGTGAGGCGGGCAAGACAGACCCAGGTGTGCCCGGCTGCTGGCAGCCCCCCAGCCTTCCTCCCGATGCCAGATGGGGTGTGGTGGGCGCTCTGTCCGCGGCAGAAGCGCTGGTGGCGCCCCTGTCCCCGGAGTGGCCTTCAGAAGTGGCTCTCCAGGCACAGCCGGCGGGGCTGTCTCGGGGCCCTCTGCTTCTGCCGCGGCCGCTGCCACTACTAACTCCCGTGAGCCTCAGTTTCTCCGCTTGACACAGGGATCCTGCCCCGTGGGGGAGTGTCCAGGGGAGTAGGGTGCCCAGAAGACAGCAGCAGGAAGGCCATAGTGGTGGTGACAAAGGAGGACAGGAGGCTCAGGAAGGCTAGCCTGCTCGAGGCCAAGGCCAGCTTGCAAGGGCTGATTCGAAACCTGGAGCTCTTGGCTCTCTCCCTGTCCCTAACCCCACGGATTCCCAATCCTGAGCCCCTATTGTGGTGGGCAGCAGGCCATTCCTTCTAGAACCTTCCTGAGTGGGACACTGTATTGGACATCCCTCCCCACCAGGTCTTGGCTCTGCCCTCGAGTGTGGATAGCCCCATAGAAGGGGAGAGTGACATACGCCCCCGGTTTGGCACGGAAAGTCTCATGGTTCAGGACTCTCTTCATTCCTGAACAAAGGCTACAGCAAGTCACCCTCCCTGGGGCTCCCATGCCCCGAGACCTCCCTGCAGGGCAGCCGGGGACGGGGGCGCACAAGGCACAGAGGCCTCGGCTTCTCCCTCTGGAGGGCAGCCCTGTCTGTGCTGAGGGCAGGAGGACCCTCTTTCCTGGGCCTCCACTCCTCACAGCTGAGCTGGCGGGTGAGGAGGGCCTGTCGCATCTTAAGTCTGGAAGGTGACAACTGTGGGTGCCTGTCAAGGAGAGGAATGGGGACCCACAGGGTCTCTCCACAGAGGCTTCTGTAAGGGGCTGACTTCCCGGTCAGTGGCAGCACGGGCTGCCTCCCCGCTTCCCCCGCCAACACATGACCTTCTGGAAGGCAATGCTGTCCAGCCGGTGACGTCGGCTGCAGCTACCCACAGGGGTGGGAGGCGCTCTGTCCAGGTGGGCAGCTGGTCACCCCTTCTCTTCTGCTCCTGGAACCCAGGAGCTCAGGACTGCTCCTAGGGAGCCTCTAAATTCTAAACACCCTTTCACCACTCAGGAAGTGGCTCTGGTGGCCACTGGGTTCCTCCCTGCCATTCCCTCATTCCAAGGGACTGGGCACCCAGTTCGCAAGGGATCAGTCTCCAAGAGCAGAGGAAGGCACCATTGCCATGGCAACCCCGGGGTTCAGTCTGGCCGCCTGCATTCCCCCCAGGGCACTCCAGAAGGCACCCCCAGGTGGGTGGGTGGCCCAGCCCTGGACCAGGGTGGGGAGGGCTCCCCTCCTGCCCCCACCCCCCACCACAGGCCGGGGGTCTGAGATGAGCACACATAAGACAAGGGCTGGACAAGTAGGCAGGGTATGGGATGGGACTTTTGGGGGGTGGGACATGCTGGCCACCCCTCTCCTAAGGGCTGGTGGGAGCCCTTCAACTGTCCCAGGAGTGCACACGCCCCGAGCTTCCCAGGGGATAATGCATATTGGCAAGAATGCCATCGCTTCCCAGACAGAAGAAGTCGCGTTCACACCAGAAACCAGTGTCTGCAATCCTTAAAGAGATTTATGGAAATGGCTTCAAATTACAGCATTTAGAAAATAAAAATAATCTCAATACATAATGTTCCCTCCATTGTCTACTCCCCCCAGAAGCCGTTTCTGTGTGTACCCACTGTTGAGCAGTAGTTGGGTTTTCTTAGAAAAGCAGCAGTGGTGTGCCGTCTCTCTAAAGATAAAGCTGCAATCGTCACTGCAACGTGAAGCCTGAGATTTAAGCCTGAGGTGCCCGTGCTGGGCCGGCTGGCTGCCTCAGCCTGGGGCCGGGGCCAATCCGGGGTCCGGGGAGGCGGGCCAGGGTCCCCGGGGGGGAGGGGACAGAGGGAAGGGGATGGTGGCAGCAGGTGGGCGGCAGTCCTCAGCCCCGGGAGCCCTGGCCTGAGAACCTGGGGACCTGGGTCTCAGCGGCCCTTTGCCCCCCATCCCATCACCTGCGGGCACCCAGGGGGAGGGGGCCGGGGGGGGGCAGGGCGTGCCTGCAGCCCGGGGGCATCTGCATCTCCCCTTCCGAGAATGACCAAGACGCCCCTTGTTTGGCCAAGGTCCTGGAGAGGAGCAGGGACCACCACACCAGGGCGTGAGGAGGCAGCTGTGGGCTTGGGGTGGGGGAACAGAAGGGGCAGTGCCCATGGAAGCCCAAGGGGGACACTGAGGCCTGTCCCCTCTCCTGGAGGTGTCCCCCATCTGCCCAGGATTTGGCCCCAGCTGTGACTTCCCTGGTCAAGGGCGGGCTCTGCGTGGACCTTCTACCTTGGCTGGGCTTCGAGGCAGTAGTAGCTCGCCGGGCTGCGGGGGCTGGGGCTGGAGGGTCAGGGGCGGGGGGCGGCAAGAGGAGCGCCCACCCCCACCCAGGCAGCCCCCCCACTGCCCGGGGCCAAGCTCCTGCTGGCCCTGCCACTGGCCCGCGGGGGTGGGGGGCCCACCGGTAGGGGTGGGGGGCAGGGGCGCTGGGCGGCCGGCAGCCCTTCTGCAGCGGCCGCGGCAGCTCGGAGAGGCCCGCGGCGACCCTCCCGCGGCCAGCGATCCTCGGCCCCGGAGTCTGCAGGGGCGCGGCGGCTGCGGGGGTGCGGGGCTGCGGGCGCGTCAGATGGCCGCCTTGTCGCTGTAGAAGGGCGTGACGTGGAACACGTAGCAGTGCGTGCACACGCGCACCGGCTTCACCTGCCCGTAGCGCGGCAGCGGCGCCGAGTGCGAGGAGCAGCGGGAGCAGAAGATCTGCGGGGGCAGCGGTGGGCCGTGCGGGCACTGAGGGGTCCCACAGCCCAGCCCGACCCTGGCCCTGAGCCTGGGCTTCCCACCCCCTCCCTGTGCGCCCGGCTCCCCGCACGCGCTGGGACCTCCAGAAAAACCTGGCGTGGATCGCAGCCCCCTGGGAGCTGGGGACCTCAAGGCCACTCCCTGGGCCAGGCCCAGGGCTCAGGGACCCCTGCACAAAGACCCCAGAGGCCTTGTCAGGTCCCCGGGGCCTGGGTCCAGGCCTCCAGATCCCGAGCACAGCCCCGGGGGAGGCCCAGAACCTCAGTCCCGGGCTGCGGGGACGCCCTCCGCCGCCAGGTCCGCTCACCTTCCCGCAGCTGCGGCAGTGGTGCTTCCGGCGGATGACGGTGAAGGGCGCTTTGCACGCCGTGCAGAAGCCGCACGCCTCGTCGGGGACCCACTCGGGCGGATCTGGGACAGTGAGGATGGGGTCAGCCAGAGGCAGCCCCGCAGCCCCTGCCCTCCTTCTCTCCGGCCCACCCCTGGCCCCCCACTACTGGCTACGGTCTCAGGAAACTGCCGGCCTGCACCAGCGCCCAGCGGCAGCCTAGCCCACCGGGATTCAGGACGTCGGCAGGGAGTGTCCACCTGGATGACCCTCTCCCCAGCCTCTCTCTGTCAGCACCCAGCCTGGCAGACCCCTTGGGCAGAGGCGTTGGCTGAGAAATGAAGGAAGCGACCCCCAGCTCAGCTCCAGGTGCGCCCCATGGGGGCCTCGTGCGCCCCCGCCTTGCCCATCAGAGCAGTTCTCAGGTTCTCGCAGAGGCCGAGGGAGTCCCTGGCCGCCCCCTCCCTGACACGTGCGCAGGCCAGGCTCAGGCCAGAGGCCGCCCCCTCCTTCCACGCAGCACGTGGGGCCTGCCCCAGCTCGCTTCTCCAGGCCCTGGCTGACAGAAGCCTCTGGAGGTTTGCTCCGGAATTCGGGGGGCCTGTCAGCACAGGGAGAAGCGGGCTCCCGAACGTGGCGAGACAGGCGCTGTCCTCCCATTTGAGGCACCAAGCTGACTACGGCGTGCCAGGCCCTGAGGCCAGCACGGACGGCCAGGGAAAGAGAGGCTCGGATCCCTCCTCAGACCGCAGAGTGCGCTCAAACGGGTCCCTGCAGCCTCACTCGACCCCCCCAGGGTTGATGCTCAAGCAGGCACCATCCTGCATCCCTAGGGCCCACCTTCGGGGCCTCCAAACAGAACTCGGCAGGACCTGGGGTCTCCCGGCCTCCCGCCTGCCCCGAAGGATCCGCCCTTCCTCCCGCCGGCTTGCGCAGAACCCAAACTGCCTCCCACCCAGCTCCCTCGCCTTCCATTCTGGGCCCGGGCAGCTCACCCCCACCTGCAGGGAGGCCGTTTCTCACGCTCGCACCCCCTGTGTCGAATCCTAGGCTGGCCCCAGGGAACTCCTGGATGGCAACGTTAGCCCCTAAGGACCTCCAGCTCGGGCCCATAAGGCCAGACACTCTCCGGGGGGGGGGGGGGACGGTGAGAGTCCCAAGGACTCCCTGGGCCTGGCAGGGGGAGGCGCTCCAGGAGGGGCTGGGCCGGCAGCCCCAGGGAGGATGTGGCCCCCGCGGGTGCGCTGGGCAGCGCCAGACCCCGCATCTGCTTCGTTCCTGAGCAGAGGGGCTCCCAGCTCCTGGGACAGGTGCTCTGTGCCATCGTGCACGGTCTTCTGGAAAGGCAGAGGTGAGGGGCTTGTGCTGCTCCCGGCACCCATCCCCACAGCCTCGGTCACCCCCGGGAGACTGGGCCGCCCCAGGAGGCCCTGAGCCGGGGACCAGCAGGGCGAGCCAGCGGACCAGAGTGCTGCGACCTCTGGCCTACGGTGGGTCAGCTTTGGCCTCCTTCTCGGCCCCGACCCTGTTTGACACCTGGCCAGGCCTATCCGCCTCCATCCATCGTGGCGCCTCGCCCAGGCCTCTGGCCCCGTCCACCTCATGGATGGCCCCCTCCCTGAGATGGGCTGCTAGTGCCCCGAGCCTGCCCTGGAGGCTCCCTCCCTGATCACTAAGCCACCGGGCCCCCAGCAGGCCTGACCTCCGGTTGAAAAGGGGAGGAGGTCTTGGGGCTCCTGTGTGACCAGGCGGTGAAGAAGGCCCCGGAAGCTGCCATGTGAGGCCTTCCTGTGGGCAGCTAGGTGCAGTGGGCCTGGCCACCTCCAGCTGCAGCCAAAGGCCTTGGCTAAGGGGGCCCGTGTGCCCACCCAGGGGTGGCCGCGGGCCTGGAGGGCCTCTGTGTGGGGACCCCCAGTTGGAGAGGCAGCACCTTCATGGATGCTGGGCCCAGACAGAGAGGTGGCCAGTGTAGACGCACTCCTCGCTCCCTGCCCAGGATGTGGCACCTCGGGGCCTGGCCCAGACCACACACACACCTTCCAAGTCCCCCTCTCGGGTCTTGGCGGCCAATTCGGAGGACGACAGGGTCTCCTGGCACAGGGCACAGTCCTCCAAGGCCGCACTCCGCAGGCTCTGAGTGACTAGAAGAGAGAGGGAGGGAGGAAGGGGTGGGGGTTGATGGCCAAGCACCTGTCCCCGCGAGGCCCACCCGCAGGCGGCCAGCAGGGGGTCAGCCCCTCAGCCGCAGTCCCCCAGCGCAGGGGTGAGTCGGCCCCGCCCCAGCAGGCCGGAGCCCCTGTGCTGTGTGTGGGGAAGGTCCCCCTGGGCTATGAGCCCCGACGCAGTAGGGAAACCAGGCCTGGACAGGGGCTGGGAGCCCACCATCCTTGCTTGCAGAACTGGTCCGTGGCACCTACCTTTTCTGGGTGGTGATGTTTCAGAGGGCAGCCCCGCCCAGAATTCCCGGGCAGCCCGGTGGTCCAGCTCCCAGGAGGCAGAGCAGGGGGCGACAGACAGAACTGACTCGGCTCCCCATCCCCGCTGCCCTCCCCCAGGACGTGCCCTGCTGGGCAGGGGCGGGCTCTCTAGCTGGGCAGGCTCCCTGTGCACCCAGATGCCCCGTGAGGACGGGCAGCTCGCCCAGCACAAGGAGGGCGAGCAGGGGTGAGGCCCCTCCCTACCCCATGCATGTGGGAGTGTGCAAGTGTATGTGTGTGCATGCACGCATGAGAGTGTGCGTGTGTGGGCGTGTGTGCGTGAGAGTGTGTGTCTGTGCCCGGGATGTGTGAGCATCTGTAAACACGTGAGGCAGGTCCCAGGCGCCCACTCCCCCCCGAGAGGTCGGCGGCCTTGCTGGAGGCCGCACAGCACCGCAGGAGTGCTGCACATGCAGGCCTGTGTGCAGGGGCGGGGGCACCTGCGGGGCCTGTGACCTGTGCCCTGTGGCCCCTACTGGAGAGCCCGGCAGTGCTGGTGGTTCCGTGTGGGCGGCGGGCCATGGAAAGGTGGGCTGGATGGCCCTGGAGAGCCTCTTAGGCTCGGGGGGGGGGGGGGGATGCGGACACTCTGTGGGGGCCACTCACCCTTCTTTAACTTCTCCTTGTCATCCGTTTCCGGTTTGGTGGCCATGACCTCAAAAAGGGTCTTGAGAATACTCCTCAGGTCGCTGGCATAGTTGGTCTGCAGCTGGTCCGCCACCCCTGGGAGAGGAGGACACACGGACGGCAGGTCAGGCCAGCCAGCCTCAGGAGCTCGGGGCTGCTAGCTGGGTGACCGCAGCCACGCTCACGGCCCAGGACTGACTCGTGTTCCTGGGGGTCAGGGCGGGAGGGGGCCGCCCAGCCCATGGGCCACAGTTTGGCCGAAGCCAAAGCTCAGGAGTCCTGGTGGCCGGGATGAGGACACAGACAGCCCCTCCCAGCAGGAATGTGCTCCCCCCAGCCCCCCTGCAGAGACCCTGGGAGGTCTCCTCCCACTGAAAACGACGGCCCTCTCGGTGGAAAGCAATGCTGGGTTAGCTCCTTGGGGGCGGCCCCAGCGGTCACGGACAGCAAAGGGAGAAGTTGAGGGTGTCCCACCGGAGTGGGAGCTCAGCGACCCGTCCCAGACACAGTACTGGATCAGTGCTTCTAGAGGATTCTCTGGGCACTGGCAACGGTCCGAGCACCTGCTGGGCATGACGTCCTCCAACCCCCTCCAATCCCTGCACTGCACACCCTGCAACCCCTCCAACCCCCGCCCACCCTTCAACCCCCTCCAACTCCCGCCCACCCTGCAACCCCCTCCAACCCCCGCCCACCCTGCAACCCCCTCCAACCCCAGCACTGCACACCCTGCAACCTCCTCCAACCGCGCCCACCCTGCAACCCCCTCCAACCCCCGCACT
>CM052800.1:1212611-1238912 GCA_028533885.1 Nasua narica
CCAACCCCGCCCACCCTGCAACCCCCTCCAACCCCGCCCACCCTGCAACCCCCTCCAACCCCCTGCACACACAAACCTGTACAGACAGGAGCTCAGAGCCCCCTGAGGTCCTCGGGTCCCACCTGGCCTGGCTGTGACCGTGGGGCCCTCGCCCCCATCACGACCCGGATTCTGCAGGACCGCCAGGCCACGAGCCGCACTCCTGCCAAGCAGGCCGGCTGGAGCCCAGCCCTCAAAGGCGGGGGTGGGAAGGGCGTGCGGGAGGCCGGTGGGCGCTGCTCGCTTTTATACTGGGAGTCACATGGATGTGTTCATGAAACACAGAACCAAAGCAAAGCTCACGTGCCTCTGACCCCCCGGGGCGGGGGTCGGACGAAACAGGCGGTGTAGCCGTCCCCCGAGAGGGAAACCAGCCTAGGCCTGAACCGCAAACCGAACAGAACTCCCCGAGTGGGCGGCCGAGGCCCCCGCGGGAGCCACGGGTTCCCAGTCCCACTGGGGGGCCTCCCCGCCCCGGGGCGGAGATGAAGAAATGACACGCGGGGGAGCCCCGGAGCCCCGCCCCAGGCCCGGCGGGCACCTGAAATGCACACGAAGAGGCGGTGGATGAGGTCGTGGCTGCCGTGGAACCGGGACCGGATCTTCTCTCTCGTGGCCGAGGGCGCGGCCTCCAGCCCGGCCTGGTCCGCGGAGCCGCTGCGCGAGGAAGGAAACACAGGTGGGGGGGGGGGCCGGCCAGGGGCTTCTGGAGCCCGAAAACCCGCCAGTGAGAAGAAAACTCTTGCGGAAAACAGGGCCCGAGCTGCCGGAGCTTGGGTTCGTTAGCAGCGCCCCAGGCCGCCCCTGACGAGTCCGCTGCAGGGGTCCGGAGGGCGCGGGCCGGCCCGACTCAGACTTGGGGCCTCTCTGCCGCGAGGGGCTGATCCCGCCGTTCTAAGCCCCCGCCCCCGCCGGCGTGGGGCTCTGTTGGGAAGACGGGGTCCTGCCCCCCACGCACCCCCTTCTCCTCTGTGGCTATGAGGGCCCACGGGGCGGGGGGCGTGCAATTCCTACATCGCTCCCCTCCTTCCTTCTCTCTCTCCCCTCTGTCCTGCAATCTAGGAAGATGCCTCCATTTTCCCTTCCAGCCTTCCCCCTGACGTTTAATTTATGCTCTCCCAGTCGTCTCATGGATGCGAGCCTTTTATCTGTCTGGGAGCATTCATTATGATTTTTTAAAAATTGCCGCAGCTGCCTGCATTATCTCCTTTTCCTTCCAGGGAGGGAGTCGGTCTGCTGTCCAGGGAGGGAGGCCGCGCTCAGTGCCCACAGCATCGGGGCTGTCAGTCTGCTCTCGGGGGGAGGGGGCCCGGCTGGGGGCCGAGGGAGCTGGGCCACACCTTCAGAAAGGTAAGGAAAGAAAGGATAGAAAAGATAGAAATGAAAGAAAGATAACACCACGTTGATCAGAAAGAGACCTTGGCACCATCTACGTGAGAGGGGAGCGGCCCACACGACAGGCACGTGGCCAGCCGGCGTGGCAATCTTCACGGTGGCCCTGGTGGCTCAGGGGTGGCGCAGTGGGGGACAGACAGACGTCCAGGGGAGCCAGTCGCAGCCCCTCATGCGTCGCGCGGGTCCCTGACACACAGAGGAGAAACGCGCAGAACAGCTCCGTCTCAGGCAGGCCCGGGCCCCGACGGAAGAGCACGGAGAAGCCCAGAGATGTGACAACCCTTGGCCGGGCAGAGGGACGTGGGCCTGAACGGGGCCCCAGGGCTCCACGGGCCCCCTTCCTCCAGCTGCGGGCGCGCGTCCGCCTGTGCTGGACCGGCGCCCTCCGACGTGACGAACATTCGTTATCAAGCGTTAAGTCTTTCCCTGGAGTGGGGGGCAGCCCGGCCGGCGGGCGGTGGGCTGGGCGAGCCCGTGCTCTGGGGCGAACCGGATGATGAGCCGCGGCTGTCTCCTCCTGAGTCGCAGGGTTTCCGCGGACGGGGCCCCCAAGGACGGAGGGGCCTGGCTGCCCCCCAGCTCCCAGCCCTGCCTCGGGAGCCGCATAAGGGAAGGGGGGAACTTCACGGTGGGCAATGTCCGCTGCCACTCAGGATCCCCGGAGTCAGGGACAGCCCAGCCCAGAAGATTTGGGAGCAGGGACCCAAACAAACACCGCTCACAAAGGTTCACAGCGGCACTATTTCCCCGAGCCCCAGGGTGGGCACAAGCCAAGTGTGCATCCGCGGGGGAGCCGGCAACGTCTGCAGCCGTTCCCCACAGGGGACACTATTCAGCCGTAGAAGGAAGAAAGTTGTGCCTGCGGCAGGAGGAGGAGGAAGTGGGAAGACACGAGGCCGCGACCCAGCGACTCACGGAAGGTCACACGGTGTGTGACTCCGTTTATCTGAACTGTCCGGAGGAGGCCGGTGGATAGAGACAGAAAGTGGGGCTGGCGGTGGGGGGACGAGCGGCTGCCTGGGGACACGGCAGGGTTTCTTTATGGGGTGACGAAAATGTGTGCGCAGCTGCAAACACACCGAGAACCACTCAAATGTGCACTTGCAGAAATAAAGGAACGTTTTTCTTGTAATCATCCAGCAAACTCCTTTTCAGGAAATAAATAGCTGGTAAGCTAAATGTCCACCGACAGTGGGTGGCTCAACAAACTGGGCCCATCCATACGACTTCGGCTGCAGAAGGCCAGCCCGACGCAGGACCGCTAGCAGCACGTGAAAGGCCGTGTTGTAAAGTCGGAGACGGTGCTCGTACCTGGTGAGACGCGGGGACGCTGCCCGCATTGACACCTGGCCGGTGGGACTGAGGACAAGCGCATCCTTCCCCCAAGCGTGTCCCGTGAGCCAGGGCTCCTCTGTCAGCAGAGCACACGTGACTTTGAGGAGAAAGGCAGAGCGTCAGGCAGCAGATGGCACCACAGCCCTGCCTGTGGCGGGAGTTGGCCTCCAAACGGCGCCCCCGGGATTCAGCCCTGCAGCCCCAGCCCTGCCGCTCGGCGCCCCGGAGGCCAGGATGTCTTCCCGGAGACGAGCAGCGGCCCGCACACCGGCGCTCTCGATGTCACAGACAGTGGGCGCCACGGAGCCTGAGGCCCTGGCCGGGCGTGGGTCGGGGGATCGGTGGAGAGAGACAAAGACGTGGATGCCAGGCAGGACGTCGGCTTCAAAGGGCTGAGGGGAGCAAGAGAACAGACCACCGGAGCCAGAAGCGGGGATCTCAGCTGGGACCTGAGCCGGGCTCTTGTCTGGGTCTGCCCGGCCCCTAGGGCCACAAGGATGGCCATTGTTTGGGCACTGCCCAGGGCCACGCCTTTGGGAGGGTGCTGATCGTCCAGGGGCAGTCGCTAGACAGACTGCTGGACAGACTGCTGGACCCTCTGTGGACACCATGCAGGCTGAAGGCAGAGGGGCACTCACATCTACAGGGGGACCCCCACTTCCCCACGCACCGCCCAGCCAGCAGCCAGCTCGGGGACTGTCCAGAGGACGGGCCCGGGGCTCCTGCAGAGCCCTGCCAGCTCGGCATGCCCACGGGCGGGCCCGGGCAGACTCACGGAGGCAGGACGTGCCCTAGGCCTTAGAGGAGCTCAGCACCCAGGACTCGCCAGGCCTAAACTCCCCTGGGTGTGCCAGGGGCCACCCTGAGGGCTGTAGCTGCTACCAAGATTACCGAAGGCCCAGGACAAAGAATCTTTTCAAACAGAAGTCAGGACATGTCCCTCCTCTGTTGCAACCTTCCACCTCTGCTTTCCAGTCCAAGAAAAAAAGCAAACATCCTTACTGAAGGTTACGGGGCCTGGCAGAGTCTGGACCCCTCTCTGTCAACCTCCCTTCCCATACCCTCCACATACTTATGTTTCTCAGACTTCCTCCTTGTTGTCTCAGAGAAGCCAAACATGCTTGTGGCCACAGGGCCTTTGCACAGATGTCACTGGGCCTAGAATGCTATTTTTCTGGACAGACCCAGACGCCTCTATTTGGTATGCTCTATTGGAAGGCCTTTCCTTGACCGCAAGCAGGACCCCCTGCCCCCAACAGCTCTTTTCCTGCCCCTAACCCTGCACTGTGCAACTTGGGACACTCAGCGCCCTGACTTAGCACATGTGAGCTGACTCTGACTCTGGGAGAATGCAAGGCCGGCCCGGCAGCACCTTCTCTTCTGTTCATTGCTGCGCGCCGAGCATTGAATGCAGCCCCCCGCCCCTGCCCCCGGCCCTCAGTAACCTCCCAATCTGTACTGGTGAACAGTTTGCATTCACTAGATATGGGGGAGAACGAGAAGTGGGCTCCTCGTGGGAATAAACGCTTTCTCTGTCTGGAACACTAGATGGGGTTCAGGAAAAGGAGCCACCAGCAGAGCCTTCTCACACCTCCCAGCTTCTAAATGTTCTCTGCTCCCCACCCCCGTGAAGGAGGAGAGGGAGAACCTCCAAAAGATGTGCCCACCTCAAGCCCCCAGGACCTGCGACTGAACTACCCGGACAGGCTCTAAATCCAACGACAAGGGTCCTTCTAAGAGCAGCAGAGGAGACACACGGAGAGGAGGCTGTGTGTACACGGAGAAGAGACGAGGGATGCGGCCACACGGCCGGGAGCACCGGGAGCCCCAGGAGCCAGGACGGGAGAGAAGGCCCCTCCCCTGGGGCCTCTAGAGGGAGCATGGCCCCTGATTTCGGACTTCCGGCCCCCAGAACTGAGACGTGGGACGTTCCTGTGGTTGGAAGCCCCACGTGCGCTGGTTTGCTCCTGCTGCCTGGAGAAACCAGTCCGGGCACAGAAACCACGATCCAACCCCAGGTCCGTCTCCGCCTGCCGGGCCCAGAAGCTGGCCATGTGGACAGAGTGCACGGTGGGGTCACCCCGGACGGGCCCAGTGAGAGAAGGCCGACTACACGCGGAGGGCGTCAGCGTACACGCGGGAGTGGCGGCCAGAGGCAGGGCCGTCCTGGCTCCGAGGACACGGCCAGTTCCCGCCAGCGAAGCCCGCTGGGGCTTGCCAGGCATTCCAGAGAGACGGCCACATGAAACATATAATTATGGCCCGAATCGCTCAAGGGAGTCTAAGCTCATAATCAGTGTTTAAGCCTCTAGGGAAGTCGCCCTGCCGGGAGGCGTTTACATGCCCCGCTCTTCCCACCAGCGGCGCGGCGGCCGCGGGAGGACGGCGGGGAGGGAGGGGCGGGGGTGAGGGTCGTGTCCGGGCGCAGGGCGGAAGGCGGGGGGTGTGAGGCTGTCCGGCCCTTGGGGTGGGGGTAAGGCTTCTACCTCTTCTGCCTGGAGTGCCGGGGCCCAGGGCACAGTCCTTGGTCCCCCTCGGCACCCTGGGGCACCCACAGCCCCGCCGGCGGGGAGCGGGGTCCCCACACGCTGAGTCTCCCAATGTGGGGTTGAGTGCAGGGGGGTGTGCTGGGCTCTAGCGTGTGCCTGAGTGTGCCTGTGTGAGAGCGAGAACATCCGCGTGTGTGTGCGTGTCCGTGAGAACACGTGTGCACACGTATGGGCACACACTCAGGACGGAGCACACAGCCCACCCCCAGGCCGCAGGGATGCCGGAGACCGGACGCCCCTCCGAAGTTACCCAGCAGGGACAGGGACAGGACCGAGGGTCCACTGTGAGCAGAAGCCACCCCACACACCCCGCACACCCTCCCTGCCCCAAGCCCCCTTCCGGTGTCTCCTCCTGTGAGGTCGCACACTGCAGCCCAGAGGCTGTGATCCCGCCGTGTCCCCACTGTGACCCCGTCGTGACCCAGCCTTGACCCGCTGTGACCCAGCCATGACCCCGTCGTGACCTGGCCATGACCCCACTGTGACCCCGTCGTGACCTGGCGGTGACCCACTGTGACCCAGCCATGACCCTGCTGTGACCCCACTGTGACCCCGCTGTGACCGGGCCGTGACCCCGCCGGCAGCCAGGCCTGCTCTACTTGCCCTTCAAACCCACCTGGAGAACACGTCACTCTGCAGCCTTGTCTTTCTTGAAAGATGTCGGTTACTTGCCTATTATCTGTGCATTCCTTTAATGATGAATCCTGTCGTGTTTTAATCTTATGTGAAAAGATTTAAAAATGAGATCCCAGGCGCTCAAATGCCCTGCAACACTTGTGGGGGACAGCCAGGAAGCCTCGGTGAAGCCCCCCGCCACTAAAGGACACGCTGCAGAGCCCCGAGGACTGAGGACGTTCCAGGAACCAGCGGCTTCCCCAAACAGGGAGCACAGACAGTAGACCCCCTGCCCGGTGCCCCCGGCCCTCGCTGAGCCCTCCCAGCCCAACAACTGACAGGCGGGATGGCCGTGGCCAGCGGGGTGCACCTGGGTCCCTCAGACTCACTTCCCCGGACACAGGACCCCCCAGGCCAGTCCCCCTGGAGTCCAGAGGAAGGGTGAGCACAGCAGCACACAGGCCCATCGTGCCCGCAGTGACCCCGAAGCCACCGGGACCTGAGGAGGGTCCGTGAAACAGGGTGCATGTCCTTCTCCCTGGCTGGGGTGCACCTGATGCCTTGGTACCTCCCACATTGCCATGGCGACCCTCCATTTCTCCCACAGCTGCCCTGGTGGGTCCCAGGTGTCCCCAGACCCTGTCACACTGCCCTGTCCAGCTTTGTCCACTGGTGAGATGACAGCTCTGTCCCCTGACAGCCCCCAGGACACATCTCCCAAAGCTGGGGCTGCAGGATGTGGGCAGAGCCACAGAGCCAGGCAAGGTGGCCCCCGAAGCCACAAATATCCACACGGCGCGCACAGGCTGTGACGAGGGCACGGACCCTGCTATGGGGGGACCAGCACGGCTGTGCCTGAGAAGACGGGCTGGACGGCTGCCCACACTGTGCTGGGGGCAGCGGCCCAGAAGACGTCTGCTGCGGGGGCAGGAGTCGGAAGGACAGAGCCGGCATGTGGGAGGCTGGACGTGAGCCCCAATGTCCCCCTCCAAATCCCAGGGTGCCCTGCTGCAGCCAGCTGCCTTCCAACCCTTGGCAGCCCCTTATTGTCACCCGAACTAGGAGAGGGATTCTTCCCCCAGCCAAGGACCCCGAGGCACATCCCCCAGCCTGAGGGAAGTGGGTGGGAGCCGGGAGGATGGGCCACACCACAGACGTGAGACTCCAGGCTGGACTCTGGGGACGGGCCCAGGAGTCCTACGGTTGGCCCCCAAACCGGAGGCAGACAAATGAGAGGGACTGCCCCCCGCTGAGGGGATCCGAGGGTCTGTTTCAAATCTGTTAAGCAGGGATGGCGAGGACATGCAGCTGCAGCACCCAACAGGCCCACGGGGCAAAGTGCCCCATGCGTTTCATCAAAGGCACACAGTGACGTGGTGTAGCCAGGATGGGAGGGACGTCATGGCAGACAAGGAAGGGATGGTGACCCAAGGAGCAAACAAGGACCAGAGGCAGGAGAGTGCAGAGATCATCTAGAAAGCTGACACTGGTTGGGGTGCAAGGAGCCAGCCACGGGGCAGGGACAGGGGCAGGTGGCCTGGGCCCCGGAGACCAGGAGGCTAGGGAGCCCTCCCTCCGGGCAGAGGACCATCGCCCAGCTGTCTGGTCTCAGCCTGTCTGAGGGGAAGTCGAGAGGATGGAGCAGGGGCCGAGGACTACGTGAATAAGCTCTTCCAGTCACTGAATAAGAAATGGGTAGTTCGGGGCGCCTGGTGGCTCAGTGGGTTAAAGCCTCTGCCTTCGGCTCAGGTCATGATCTCAGGGTCCTGGGATTGAGCCCCGCATCGGGCTCTCTGCTCAGTGGAGAGCCTGCTTTCCCCCCCTCCCTCTGCCTGCCTCTCTGCCTATTTGTGATCTCTGTCTCTGTCAAATAAATAAATAAAATCTTAAAAAAAAATGGGTAGTTGAACAAACCTACGTTTAGTGAAGAAATTGAAACTATAGTTAAAAACCTTCCGATTTCACTGGTGAATTCTAACTAGTATTTAAGGCAAAAATAGTACCCAATCTACACAGACTCTTCTGGAAAACTGAAGAAGTGGACTGTTCCCCAACTCATCCCAGGATCTCAGCTTTGCTCTGATACCCCATCCCGAGAAGGACATTATGAGAGAAGAAAACTGCTGCCTGACATTCCTCACCACCAGATGCAAAATTCTTAACAAAATTTTTGTAAATCAAAGCCAACAATACATAAAAAGGGTAATACCTAGTGGCCAAGTAAGATTCATCCCAGGAATGTAAGATTAATTTAATATCTGAATATCAATCGTCATTTATCACATTAACAGAAAAAAAATAATGATATGGTCGTTCCAAAAGATGCAGAAAAAACATTTCAGAAAACCCACCTGTTCTTGATAAAAACTCTCAGCAAACTGGAGATAAAGAACTCCCTGAACCTGATTAAGGGCAGTATGAAAAGCCTACAGCCAACAGCGGATGGTAAATGCTTTCCCTCTGAGATCAGAAACAAGTCAAAAACCCGTGTCAACATTTCTAGTCAACGTTGTACTAGAGGTCCTTGCCCGGGCAAACATGCAAGAAAAAGAAGTAAACAACATCCTGTGGAAAAAGAGACATAAAATTGGCCTTTTTCATAAGTGATAGCATCATCCATAAGAAATCTGATGAATCTTCATTGGAACTCCTGTAACTAATGAAGTGAGTTTAGTAAAGTTGCAAAACACTAGACCAGTACACAACCCTCAAACATCTCTCTGTACTAGCCACGAACAACTGGAAATTGAAGTTACAAGACAATATCATTTACGATAGCATCAAAAATATAAGATACTTAGAGATAAATCTGACCTGACAAAAGATGGGCAAGACTTCTACAATAAAAACTGTGAGACTGGGAGCCTGAGGGGCTCAGTTGGTTAAGCGACTGCCTTCGGCTCAGGTCATGATCCTGGAGTCCTGGGATTGAGTCCCACATTGCGCTCCCTGCTCGGCAGGGAGTCTGCTTCTCCCTCTGACCTCTCCCCTCTCATGCTCTCTCTCTCTCTCTCATTCTCTCTCAAATAAATCAATCTTTAAAAACTGTGAGACCTTACTAAGAGAATTAAAAACGTAAATAAACGGAGAGGTATACTATGTTCATGAATTGGAAGACTTGGTACTATTAAGGGGTTAATTCTTCCCAAGTTGATCTGTAGATTCAACAAAATTCCAGTCAAAGTCCTAGTAGGCTTTGTTTTTGTTTTTGCTTCTGTTTTTCCTATAAATTGACAACCTAGTTCTAAAATTCACATGAAATATAGAGGACCCAGAACAACCAGAACAATTTTGAAAAATAACAATAAAGTTGTAGGTTTAAACTACCTGATTTCTAAGGCTCATTATAAAGTTACCATAATGAAGACAGTGTGATACTGGTGTCCACGCAGACAGATCAATGAGACGGACGAGTGAGTCCAGAAATAAGCCCACGTGTATATCGCTGACTGAACTGACAAAGGAGCAAAGACAATTCAGTGGTGAAGGGATGGGTCTCCCTCATGCAAAACAAAATAAAACTTCGATCCACACCTCATACCATATACCAAGTTAGCCCCAAATGGATTACAGACCTAAGTGTAAAACGAAAAGTATAAAGCTTCTAGAAGAGAAGAGGAACCTTTGTGATTTGGGGTTATAAAAATGATTCTTCGCTATGACACCAAAATCGCAATCCATGAAAGAAAAAAGTTGACAGACTGTGGACTTCATCAAAATTAAGGACTTCTCTTCCCCAAAAGATACTCAGAATGAGAAGACAATCCATAGACTGGGAGAAAATATTTGCCAATTATATCTGATAAAGAACCCCCAGATGAATGAAGAACTCTCAAAACTCAATAAGGAAACAACCCGAATGAAAGAAACAGCAAAAGATTTGAATGCAGTAGATGCTTGACCGGAGAGGACAGGCTGATGGCAAACGAGCATGTGACAGGACGCTTGACGTCACTGGTCCTCAAGGCCATGGCGATTGAAACCGCAGTGGGCACTACTTCACGCCATCGGAGCAGCCCCTTGGCCTTTGCTAGACCTACGGCCTGGGGCATATCCCCTCTCTTCCATGCCCTCCATTAAGGTCTCAGGGGATGTCACCGCCCCAGGGAGGACTCCCGATTGCTCCGACGGCAGGAGCAAGGACAGGGTGGGGCAGGTGGGAGAAAGAGGGGAGCGGGACCCCGTCGCGCGCTGACAATGGTGAAGGCAGAGGGAGCAGCAGGGTGGGAGGACTTGAGAAGTCCGGGGTGCAGCCAGGCCGGAGGGAGGAGCTCTCTGGAATGAGGGGCAATGCTGGGTGGGGTCACCAGGGGCAGAGGCCAGGACGGAGCTGTCTGGGTGCCCACTCACCAGGCAGTACGGCCACCCCTCAGCCAGGCCAGCTCCACCCCCGGCTGTGAGTCTGCAATAAGGACCCTGACACCAGGGAGGCCTGGCAACGAGAAGGGCAGCCCCCCTCCCAGAACGCCCCCCCGGAGTGCCTACCGTGTGCGGGCCAGCCCCGTGGCCTTAAGGGTTGTAGCGGCCTGGGCCTTGGTCGCTGTGCTTGCTGCAGCGGGCAGGGGGGTGCCCGTGAGGGGCTCATGCGAAAGCCCGGCCCCGAGCTGCCCTCTGACCTCACGCCCGCACTGGGCCCCCGCCCCGCGTTGGCCGCGCAGGCCCGTCACTTACCAGGTGACTTGCTGACACTCATCACGCCCAATCTGCTTTTCAAGAGTCAAATTAATTCCAAGTCCTTCTCTATTTTTAACCCGCTCAATCATTCTTGTTTTCCCTCCCAGGGACGGGATGTGGAGGGAGGGCTTGGCGCTCTCCTCACGGCGGCGGGGACACCGGCCCCTGGGACGGGGGGCTGCAGTACCGAGGCCTGAGCCCAGCAGCTCGCCCCAGAACGCTCCGGCAGAAAGGGCAGTGTCCCGATGGGCTGGGCACAAGCCTGGGGCCCCACAGCCGCCAGAGAGAGGTTAGGGGGCCCCGCCCCCATCGCCCCATCCCGGAGCTGCTCTTCTGCCGAGGCCCCAGGAAGGACCAGCCACGGGGCAGGCGGGGCCCGGCCAGGACACGGGGGCCAGGTCACGGGGTGGCCAGCAGGCCCAGGCAGCGCAGTCCTTTCGGCTCCCATGCCTGACCCACGTCCCCTTCCCTTCAAAGGCCTCGTTCCCCCGGGCAGCCCCAACCAGCCCCACCACCTGCACCAGGAGCTGAGACTGTGCATCGTCCGCTGGGCGGGGACGCACGCCCTTCTGGGTCGCGGCGGCCGGCAGACACCGGGGCAGGGCTGAGCCCAGCACGGAGGGGCCAGCCTCACCCCGTCTGCTGGAGGGAAAGCCCACGGGGGAGCCCACGTGCACACAGCCCATCGGAAGAGCAGCCCCGCACCTCTGGGGAGGGTTTCCACGTGACGGAGGCCTCCCCACTCCCCACATGCTTCTGGAGGAAGCTGGGTCCGTGCAGCCGCGTGCTGCCCTCCCCGGCTGGCCACAGAGGCGGGGCCGGGGTCCACGGGGTCTCAGACGGCCACGTCAAAAGGTTCCCTCCCTCTGGGGAGGAGAAACACGGGAGGCCGGGGAGGGGCTGGACCCCGGGCATCCCCAGGGCCCCCCACGCCCCTGAGCTGGGGTCCCAACCCCAACAACGGGCAGAGGGGCTTAGGGGGAACGAGGACAGAGCCAGAGCACAGAGGAAGGCAAGGCATCCGCCGGAAAAGGAGCCAGGCAAGACTCGGGCTCGCGCGGAGGTGGGGCTGGAGGCTGGAGTCGCCCGGAGCCCGTCGGCTTGGGACCGAGTCCCTCCGCGGAGCTCCGAGTCACCCTGCCCGGAGGTCTCGCCACCCGTGCAGAGCGGGAACAAGTCCCGGAAACAGCGAACCCCGGTGATGCGATGGGAGGGGAGTCAAGACTGGGACCGCTGGATGGCAAGCACCAGTAACAACGCGGAGCCGCGGCACCGAGTAACAACGGTGAGGAACCGCGAGAACGAGGACAAGTAACGACGAGGAAGGCGCGAAGTAACAAGAAGGATGCTCTGTGGCTCCTCCCCCAGATGCCCCCTGAGCTGGCGGCCGGCCGTGGTTAGCCCATCTTGCTGCCGACAAAACAGGGGCTCCGGAGGGCTGGGTCAAGCCTCCAGCCACAGGCGCCCTCCCTCCCGGGACACAGCCTCCCACTGCGTCTGCAGGTGCGGGGGCAGGCCCCCGATACCACTACCCGCACAGGCGAGGGGCGCGACAGGGGAGGCGTGCCAGCTGGTGCTCTCTGCGGGGACAGAGCGCACGGGGCCGGTTCAGAGCAGAGGCCCAGAAGCCTGTGCCGAGGACAGCCCTCCCAGATTCTTAACATGCGGCCCCAGACGACAGCCAGGGAGGCCCGCCAGCTGCAGGAGGGAGACGCAGGGGGGCCGCCAGCCAGACTCCAGTGCAGCTAGAGAACCAGTCCTGCAGAGCAGGCCTCCGGGGGACAGGCCCCAAGGGGCCCGAAGCCACACGGCAGCGACCGTGCCTGCGCGTCAGGATGGCCATCAGCCCCAGCGCTCGCGCTCTCTCCGATGCTCAGAGACGCTCTCAGAAGGCAGGACCCCCGGACCTCCGACCCGGGTCAGAGTTAGCGGTGAAACAAAGCAAGCCAAGCGACAGGAGCCGTAGGGGAGCTGATGCCCGGCCCGGGGGCGAGGACGGATGGCAGGCGTACAACCAACCAGAGAACATAAGGAAAGCGAGAACCACAAGGCTTCTCTAGGATTTTCATAAACGTCACTACACAAAACAAAGTGAAAGGCTTCTTTAAATCAAAAGACATCAACACACGGAATCAGGGAGCGAAGGGCACACGGGGTGAATCTGAACCCAGTAGACGCCAGACGGGAGCAGCGCTCTCGAGCCGGCAAATGAGTGGTGAAAACCCCGCCGGAAACAGGAGGAAGACGGGAGCGGTCGCTTCGCACTCGGATAAGGAAGAAGCGCGCGTGCGGGGTACCAGCCACGCTGGTAGGAAAGCCAGCTACGGGCCCCAGGGTTTTGGGTTTCGCCTCTCAAGTCTGGGGGTGCACCCGCTGCAATAAATCGGAACATCGGCGCGTGCCTGGAGAGCGACCTGAGCGTCTGTGGCGGCAAGGGGCAGCAGAGCTCCACAGACTTTCTCCGCCTATGCCGTGCTGAGCCTACCAAGGGTCCGCTCTGAAGACTTAACCCAGGGGCAGACACAGACCCTAAGGAGAGGGGCCCCGGGGCCAACTCAACACAGAAAAGCACATGGGCGTGGGAAAACAGAATAAACTAAGTATGTCCTTAGGATACAGTAGAATTCCACGGAATTAGTGTTTTTCAAGCACTTTACAGAGAAATGATCCTAACATGTCATGAAAAAAAATAGAACTGCTCATAGGATTCGGGGTGATTTTTATTTCCTTCTGTTTTTCTTCTTACATTTTCAAAGTTTCTCCCATGAACGGGGACCATGTTTTTTATAAGAAAAAAGAGCCCGTGACCTTTTTTAAAGAAGGCGACCGGATGGAGACACTCTAGTCAAATGTCCGCGGAAAGGACGGAAGAGATTTGAGGCAGGCCGAGCTCCCATGCTGTAGACAAGGAGCTTATTCAGGCTTCAAGAGCACGGAAGGTTCTGGAACAGTTAGGTAAGTCTAGACAGGGAACAGCAAGCTTTTGAAAAATGCTAACTTTCCCTTTAAAAAGGTCCTAGTAAAAAGAGCTGAGGGATGCTCGGCTCCAGAACATTCTGCCGAGGACTGTGCTGGGGGCCACGCTCTCTCCGATGCTCCCGGCGCCCGGCGACGGCACCGGTGGAATTGGCCCATGGTTGAACGCAGGGCCCGCGGGAGTGCCCCAGAAGGCGCCTCTCTGGCCCAGACCCTCCAGCGGGCCTGGCAGAGACCCCAGGACCCAGTCCTTCCACCGGGCTTCGGCTTCGGCCAGGGAACTCGCCCCCCGTGGCCTCGGGGAGACGCAGCTCTGCGTGCTTCCTGCCTGGGCAGCTCCGTGTGGCTCGCGGAGGAGGAAGGCTGGCCCCGAGGGAGCCCCGCACGGGACCGCGGGGCCAAGAGCTGGCGAGCCCAGCACCACGCCCGCTGCTCACTCCTCCGGCCGCTCGCCAGCCCCCGGGCTGCAGGCCAGCCGCCTGCCCAGGACACCGGCCTTCCCGTCTGCAGAACAGGAGGGACAAGCCCCTGCGCTCGAGCCCAGCGGTCTCCGTCGTGCACAGCGAGCACAGCAGCACCCGACGTTCAGGAATCTCCCCGCCGGAATCTGGGCAAACTTCCCGCCCGCAGGAGGCTGGTCATTTGTGTCTGTCCACGTTAATGGTCCCCCCGCTCTGTCATATGCGCATCGGCGTCAGGTCGTGCTCCGTGAGGTCAGCCTGTGACCCGAGGGAGCGGTGCTCCTGATGAGTTCGCAGACCACGGGCACCTCGCGCTGACAGCTGGCTGACCCGATTCCCGCGGCCCCTGGGGCGGGGGAGGGGGCACCGCTGTCCCAGGTCCCGGCCCTGACACATGACTGTCCTGATCCCCGGCCACTGGCCATGCTCCTCCCTCCTCGGGCCTCTGCACCTTCTGGAAGCTCCCGGGAAGCTGGGAGGCCACGGCCTGTCTCGAGGCCACGGCGAGCTTCTCTTTCCTTCACTCAGCTCAGCTTCAGCGTTTGAGCGAAGCTGGATGGGGCCTGAGAAGCCACCTTCGTGATGAAGACGAGCAGTGTCCACCGTGGGAAATGCCAGGAGAGCAGGGGACAGAGCCGGTGTCCACCAGCTGGACTGGAGAAGGCAGGGCAGGTCAAAAACTGCAAAATCCACACACCTGTTAAAGAATTTCTGATGATTTCCTACCATCCTTGCAGAAAGATGATTCCCTTACCAATAATCAACTCCGTGTGGTGGGTCCCGAGGAAGAGAGCCATCCCGCAGGTTGTGACAACAGTTCGTCCTCTGGACGTGGCCGAGGAAGCTGGGCTTGCATCTCAAACACGGCTTCGTCAGAAAGAGAAGACGCTTGCGCCGTCTCAAGCCGCAGAGTCTGGCATGACCCCGCGGGGGTCACGCAGCCGACGGGACCGGGAGCGCGCCTCTGGAGACTCCGATGGCCAGGCCTCCGGGCTAGAGCAGGGCGGACGAGAGCGTCTGCGGGATGAGGCCCTGGGGCTCACGGGAGAGAAGGCACGTGTGCGCATCTTGGCTCATATTTTTAAAATTGAAAGGGAAACTGTAAAAAACTTAAAAACTGTTCCCTTTAGGAAGAGCAAGGTAAAGAGAGAAACTTCTCTGGATATACCTTACTTTATAGATTTGATAGGAACCAAGCAACTATCTGAGATAGTTTCACAATTAAATGTCAATGGCCACTCTCCACATCTCATGCTCAATGGAGTCAAGTGACCGCTCTGACCCCGGGAGCGCGGCCGCTGAGAGACGGTCCCGAGGGAGCTGAGAGCGGCCCCGTGACTGTGCGGGCTGGGGGACAAAGGAGCCGGCGGACCGGCTCTTGGGCGACGATGAGCCGCACAGAGGTAGAGAACGGGGGCGCCGCGCACGTCCGGCTCCGGGAAACGGCTGCAGGTCGGCGTACGACCCCCCGGGGCCCCTCCTGCACACGCGCCCGGAGGAAGGAAACCTCTGAGCACCCCAGAGCGTGGACGCAGTTCTGCAGAGCGGCGCATCCGTGACAGCAAAATGCACAAGCGACTCCTGCCCACCGGCGGAGGAAGGGACAGACAGAAGGAGGTCTGTCCCTCTGATGGGATATTTTCTAGCCACAAGAGGAAGAAGCGGGGCGCCTAGGTGGCTCAGTGGGTTTAGGCCTCTGCCTTCAGCTCAGGTCGTGATCTCGGGGTCCTGGGATCGAGCCCCGCATCAGGCTCCCTGCTCAGCGGGGAGCCTGCTTTCCCCTCTTTCTCTGCCTGCCTCTCTGCCTACTTGTGATCTGTCAAATAAATGAAAATTAAAAAATAAAAAAAACAAAGAGGAAGAAGCACCGCCGACGTTTGCTCCAACACCGATGAGACTGGGAACCCTCACGCTGGGGACAGAGAGGGGTAAAGCGCACACGGCGTGGGGTTCTGCGGGTGGGAACGCCCAGAAGAAGCAAGTCCGTGGAGACAGAGAGCAGGTTAGTGGTCGCCGGGGGCGTGCGGAGCCACGGCTGAGCCACGCGGAGCTGCACAGGGCACGTGGGACGGCGGCCCTGACACCCGCGGGGTCCTGGCCAGCTCCTGTCACTCGCTGCCGGAGGACCGTGTCCGGCCCGAAGCCCCTCCCCATCCTCCCACCTCCTGCCGACGACACGGCAGGCAGGGCCCTGCTGAGAGGGGTTGGGACCATGCGTGAGCCCAGTGCCCCCTTTCCCGACACGGAGCCACAGCAGGGACGTGGCAGCCATGGCAGCAACACTCACTGAATGTGCCTCAGCGACGGGCCCAGGGTGTAAGGGAGGGGGGCGGCCTTGAGGCAAGAGAGCTGGGCCGGTGCCGGGGTCCTGCAGACCCCACGCCTGGCCCTTCCTGGCTCCCTGCCTCGGGAGGGGAGTGTAGGCTCTCCCCTGGGGAAGGAGGGGAGAGGAGGACGGAGTCCTGGGGGCGCCGCTGCCCGAGAACATACACGGGGCGGCCCCAGGATCCAGCTTGGACCCCCGGGGCACCACACCCACTGCTGAGCACCGGCAGGTCTACCTGCAACCCCAGGGGTCAGCCGCGAGGGTCAGCGGGGCGCTGGGCCGAGGCCCCCCCAGTGAGCGATGTGGGAAGCAAGCTCTGGGGTGGCCGCTGCCCAGTCCCCGGACAGACACGGATGACCTGGGGCTGAGATGGGGCCGGGGGGTGGACGGGGGTGGGCGGAGGGCTTGGCGCTGTGCCCATGTCGCCTGGAAGGCACCTGTAACACCAGAAGCAGGGTGACCCAGGCTCACTGGGGACACGACTCTGCTGGACGGGGGGCTGCTCCCCGCCCCCCACACCTGGGAGCCCCGTGGGGAGCACCTCGGGAACGAGCCCTGGATGCGACGAGAGGAACCCCGGCGTGGCCAGAGCCCGCTCTTACCTGGAGCCCGGCGGAGCCTCCTCCTCGGCCGCCTCTCCCTGCTGACTTTCCACCCTGGCCTCGGAGGGCTGCCCCGAGGCCTGCGGTCCAGCCTGAGGCTCCCTTTTCAGACTCGCGCCATCGCCCTCTCCCGGTGACCCGTGCGCTGTGTCCGGCTGAGGCCCCGAGGGGTGTGTCAGGCACTTGGAAGTAGGGGCGTCCTCTGGGGGCAACGCCTCGGGCACAGGCCGGGCCTCCTCCCGTTCCTCCGCGGAGCCCTTGGCGCTGGCCTTGGCGGAGCCGACGTAAGAGGCACTGATGACGCTTCCGGGGCCACACTTGTCGCGCAGACTCTGGGCGGCGGCGTCCTCCCTGCCGCCCCCGCAGCCCCCACAGCACACGCAGGAGTTCAGGAGGCAGCTGGTGGCCGTGGTGCTGAGTTTATGGGAGCCACCGTCTGTCCCCTCGGCCGCAGGCTCCGGCGGGGAGACGCCGTCCTCGGAGGCCTCCGGGGCGGTGACGGCAGAGCCCCCAGCAGGGGTCGACTTGGGGTTGAAGATGACAGTGGCCGAGAGCTTCATGCCCCCGGTCCGGTGGGCGATCATCTCGGCCGTCTGCGCGGCGTCCGCACCCCCCTCCCAGCCGTCCAGGTGCGGCTGTGCGTCCAGGCAGCTGCAGGAGTTGGGGCCCAGTGCCCACATCTTGTCATGAGGGACGTCGTTGTTATTGCTCGGGTCCCCCTCCTCTGCCTTGGCGGGACGGCTGTCCCTCACCTCTCCGTGCCCCCCGCCCGGCCCTCTCTCTTGGGGGTCAGCGTGGGCGCTGCCCGCCCACCCGGACAGGCCTCCTGGGGCCTCGGCGGCCCCCTCCACGTCATCCATGAAGAACACGCGTCCTTCCTCCTCGTCGCTGCCGGGCCGCAGCCGAGCGCTGCCTGGGGATGCCTCCCCACGGGGGCTGCCCTCCAACACCGGCCGGTGTGCGGGGGACTGGCCGGCGCTGGGCGGGGACAAGAGGGACGACATCTCGTCCCCCGCCCTGTGGACCATGCGGCTGAGCTGCTCCTGCTCCTGGTCGTCGTACTGCATGGAGCAGGCCAGCTCTGCCTCCGGGTTCTTGGCCTTGGCTGAGAGCAGCTCCTCGGCGGGGAGGGGGGAGGGGAAGGCGGGTGCCAGGGCTGGGGGCACTGGGGTGTCTGCCCGGATGGGGAACTCCACGTCCTGGGAAATGCAGAGGTTCCTTTCCAGCGTGTGAAGCTCGTCCTCGGTCAGGGTCTGCAGCAAGTCCCTACAAGGGTCAAGACAAAACCACAGGTGAGGGTCCGGAAGGCACAGCAGCCCCCGGCCGAGAGGGGACAGACACGGCGAACTTGACGTCTGCATCAGCAGAGAGGCGGCAAGGGGCGGGACCCTGGCAGTGCAGCGCACAGGGCACACGCTTCCCGCGCTAGGAGACGAGGCGCGGGTCTGCGGGGATCCTCCCCAACCACAGGTCAGACCGCGGCCGTGGGGAGGGATGACTGCCTTCCCGCGACGGCGTCTTTCTCAAAACTGAGGCTCTGAAAACTCTTGCGGAAAACAAGGCGGCCCTCGTTCTTAGGGACGTGATCATCACGTTCAGAAAACCTTCTAGGAGTGAAAACAAAATGCGGGTGCACTTCTAGGCTCTCACTCTGCACGTGTCCTCGAGCGCCCTCTCTGTGCCAGGAGGGGTGACGGGCACGGCCCAGGCACGTCGCGCCCTCGGGGGCTACGCTGGAAGAGTCACTGTGTCACTGTTTCTGTGAATGATGACTGCCTCACGACTACAGCAACGACAACAAAGGAAAATGCCCACTGGCAGGAGGCTTAATCCAGGGAGGCTTCCTGGAGGAAGGAGCACCGAACCAGCGACCCGAAGGGAGTTAATGTGGCAGTGCCAGACCTGCATGTCGAGCAGCCCTACGCGGATGCGCGGTGCTCTCGGCCAGTGCAGGTCCGAGTCCGGGCTGAGGAGCCCCGCCCAGTCTTGGAAACGCCAGAGAAGTGTACTTCCCAGAAACGCCCAGCTTGTGGCGCTTCATAAACTGAGCGCGCCCATGCGGACAGCACCCAGATCCGACGGCACACCGCGAGCCAGGCTCGCAGGCCCTCACGTGCCCTCCCGCTCACGCCCGGCCATCACCGGCACCCCGACTTCCGAAGACTGAGGCGGTCGCAGCCCTTCTCACTCCCTGCATGGATGAGGACGTGCCGCCCACCCCCACCCTCCCTGGAGGCTTTGTTTGGCAGCACCGCGTTTATAGGGAAACGCCGGAGACATGCGGGGGCCCAGGTTAGATGTGAGGTTCTGATAAATAAGAAGTTCTTCTTAAGCATATGAATATTTTTTAGGATAAGAATGTCCCGAATGGGGAGCGTGTGGGACATTCTTGCACTAAGAAACACTCACTGTTTATCTGAAATTCAAATTCAATGGAAGGTCCTGCCGGCTTTGTCTTGCTGGGTCTGGCAAGGTCGGGTTGGTCCGGGCTGGTGAGGCTCGGGGCCGTGGGTGTCCGGTCTCATGAGTAGGAGCCTGTTCCACGGCTGCTGGGCTCTGGCTGCCCCCCAACCCGGAGCGCCTCCCTGGGGAGCCTACGTGCGCCTTCCTTCAGGGCGCGCTCGGAGGGGGTGCGCCCGGGGAAGGCGCCCGCTGCGGGGCTCGCGCCGTGCTCCCCGGACAGTCCCCGCGGCCCTCAGGCCCGCTCACCGGCACTCCCGGGCTTTTCCACCTTACCGCTCAGCCTGCTGACCGAGGGAGGGCGCAGCGGCTCTCGGGCTCGGCAGCCCTCCCGTGCGCCCTGTGAGGCCTTCTCCGATCTGCCCATTTCTAGTTGGGTCATCGCTCTTGCTCTTACGCATCGACAGGAGTTCTTCGTGTTTGGATTTGGGCTCTTTGTTGGACACGTTCTCCAACTCGGGGGCTTTCCGCTTCCTTCTCGTAATGTACCTTCTGAAGAAAGTTTTCATTTCCATAAAGTTCAATAAACCACATTTTCCTTTATGTTTCGTGCTTTTCTGCTCTGTTTAAGCAACCTGCTACTCCAAGGTCCCAGATGTTCCTGCTGTTTTCCTCGGCAGTCTTCACTGTTTTTACCTCCCACGTGTGACCTATCCAGGGTTGATTCTTGTGGGTGATTGTGGTAAGGGTCCAGACCCGTTTTTCCTCACGCGGATACTTGCTGACTCGGCCCCCTTATTGGAAACCAGCAACCACCCCCCACTGCTCGGCCGTGTCTCCTCGGTCGTCAGTCAGGGAGGCGCGGACGGGTCGGTCTGCTTCTAGACTCCATTCTGTCGGCGGGCTCGGAAGCCGCTGGCGGCCGTACGGCCGTCTACAGCACAAATGCACATGTGTTCCCAAGCCCGCCCACACCAGCGTCATCCGTGGAAAGAACCAAAGCCCAGCATGGGTAGAACGGGTAAACAAGGCTCTTTCTCTCCAGCCATCTTCTTCTTCGGGGCTAGTTTAGGTCCCTTGCATTTCCACATGAACTGGAGAGGTAGTCAATTTCTGCCAAAAGAGACAAAGACCTCCTGAGATTCCGATTGAGACTGCTGAATTCATAGATGGATTGGAGGATAACGGACATCTTTGTAACGTTAAGTTCTCTGCTCCTTGAATAGGAATCGCTCTCTCTTTACATCTTTAACATATCGTGCCAGTAACGTCTTGTAACTTCCAACGGAGGCCTTAGACAACTGCAGGTTTATGCTGAAGCAGCTGATATTTGCCAACACTATTGCAGGCGATATTTAAATTTTTTATTGCGATAAAACACCTATGATGTGAAATTTACCATCTCAGCCATTTTGAGGGACGGTTCGGGGGCCCCAAACACATTCACATCCCAGCACCACCATCACTGCCCTCCACTCCGAGAACACACTGGTCTTGGAAACCTGGAACTCTGTCCCCATAAACACTAAGGGCGCGCTCCCCTCCCCCCGCCCGACACCCGCCACCGGCTCCCTGTCTCCAAGATTCTGACTAGTCCAGGTCCCTCATAGAGCTGGGGTCACACATGGTCTGTCTGTCCATGGCTGGCCTATTCCACCAAGCACGTCCTTGAGGAGGAGTCAGGAGCTCTTTCCTTTTTAGGCTGAACACCGTTCCGTTGTGTGATGGGCCACATTTGGCTTCTCCGCTCATCCGTCAGGGACACTTGGCTCGCTTCCACGCCTTAGCTGTTGTCAGGAATGCTTCTCGGAACGCGCCAGACACGCCTCTTTGAGACCCTCCTTCAAGCTCTCTGGGGAGCACACCCAGACGTGGAACGGCTGGGTCATCTGACAGTTCTAGTTTTCATTTTTTTGAGGGACCTCCCCCACAGCGTTTTTCCATGGCAGCCGCACTATTTTGCACTCCCACCAACGGGGCACAAGATTCTAATTCCCCACATTCTTGCCAACATGTGGTATCTGCTGTTGATGTTAGTTAGTTTTGGAGAGAGCCATCCTACTGGGTGGGAGGTAGAATTTCACCGTGTTTGGGGTTTTTTTAAGATTTTATTTATTTATCTCACACAGAGAGAGATCACAAGTAGGCAGAGAGGCAGGCAGAGAGAGAGGGGGAAGCAGGCTCCCCGCTGAACAGAGAGCCCGATGCGAGGCTCGATCCCGGGACCCTGAGATCATGACCTGAGCCGAAGGCAGAGGCTTTAACCCACTGAGCCACCCAGGTGCCCTCCTTTGCTCTTTTGAAGTGGGTTGTTTGGCTTTTCTTGGTGACTTTTAGGGGTTCTCTATAGATTCTGGATGTCAATCCCTTATCAGGTATAAGATGAGAGAATATTTTCTCCAACCGTGGGCTGCCTCTCTACTCTATAGAGAGTGTCTCACGATGTACAAAATTTAAAAACTCTTAAGTCTAATTTGTCTATTTTTTCCTTTTGTCGCCGGTGTCTCTGGTGTTGTGTCCAAGAAGTCATTTCCAAAATGCAGTGTGAGGAGCACTTGTCCAACATGGTCTTCTAAGAGTTTTGTTGTCTCAGGTCTCACATTTCTGTCCTGGGTTCACTCTGAGGTAATTTTGTGTACGATGTGTGTGTGTGTGTGTGTGTGTGTGTGTGTGTGTGTGTGTGTGTCTTATCAGATTAAAGAAATCCCCATTGATCCTTTCATCATAAAACAGGTATTGAATTTTTCATCATATACCATAATGTCGTAATTACATAAATATGTAATTACGTAAATGCCGTAATTTCAAAATGATTTGGTTTTTCTTCTTCTTTTAAATAATTAGTGTAGCAAAATGCTGATGTTGTCTTCCAACATCAACGATGCTGCATGTAATCTGAACCCCACGAGACGTGGCGGTGATCGATCTGCACAAAGCACACTTATTCTCATCCACCCACACGGACTCCTTCAGTCCCTCCTGCGTCTCCACATTTGTATCTGGGCGTCTGCCTTTGCCCGAAGAACTCCAGCTAGCTTTCCTCCGTGGGCAGGCTGCTGCTGCATGTCTTCAGCTCTCTGCTTTTCAATAACTCACCATCTCGCCTTCTTGCTGGACGGATGTTTTCTTCCAGCCCTTGAAATAGCATCACTCCATTGCCTTGAGGCTCCCGTTGTTTGCTTCTCAGGAGATAATCTTACGTTCTTTTCCCAGAAATATGTCCTTTTTCTCTGGCTGTGTTTAAGATTTGTTTCTTTATTTTCAGCAGTTTTACTTTGATACACTAAGTCTGCTTGTATTTATTTTCTTTGCAGTTCTTGACCCTCCTGGGTCTGTGGGCAGAGATCTCTCTTCAGTTTTGGGAAATTCCTTCCTTCTTTTTTTTTTTTAAGATTTGATTTTTTAAAGTGATCTTCACACCCAGCGTCGGGCTCGAACTCAAGAGTGGCACGCCTGCCCCCCCAAGACTGAGTCAGCTGGGCGCCCCTCTTCTCTTCCTTCTGATTCCAATCACGCAGGTCAGATCTTAGAGGGGGCCGCGCCTGTTTCCGAAGCTCTGGGCCGCCCCCTCCCCGTGTCCCAGCGCCCGGCGCCCCCCACCCCCACGCGCTGGCCCTTCCCCCACAAGGCACCCACGTGTGCGCCCAGCGCCCTGCTCTTCCCGTCCGCCATCTCTCCTCATTCACCATCGGACAGCCAGGGAGGGCAGCGGTGACGGCCTCTGGGTCCAGGGCACAGTCTGCCCAGAATGCTCATGGCGGGGCCCGGGCACAAGGGAAGCAGCAGCCATCTCTCAGAGGAGCCACGGGTGACAGGACACAGGCTGTTCCTCACCCACCCCC
The DNA here is from genome assembly GCA_028533885.1 of Nasua narica. Taxonomy (NCBI): domain Eukaryota; kingdom Metazoa; phylum Chordata; class Mammalia; order Carnivora; family Procyonidae; genus Nasua; species Nasua narica. The sequence continues at coordinate 1,235,826 of CM052800.1, forward strand.
AGGGCCAGTGACTCTCCAGGATCCCCCCGCCCGGCCTCTCCCGCCATCGGATTCATAGGCTCCTCATGGGGCCAAGGGCAGCTGGGAGGACCAGGGCCCACGGCCTCCTGCCGCGCCATCCGTCCAGGAGGTCACAGATGGGCACTCCCAGTCCGAGAGGCCACCCCGCGAGGGCTCCACGCCACCGGAAGTGAGGGTTTGTGGGGAGGCCCAGGGTGGACGGGGGCTGGCCCGAGGCCCGGTGCTGCGGAAGTCGGGGGAACCCTCGGAGGGGAGGACGGTCACCCACACCAGGCACCTCCAAGCCCCCAGGGCGGCACACGGGGGGCCGAGGACACCTGGGCCACCTGGGCCGGCCCATTGCCTGGGACCCCCGGGGGAGCCAGGACAAGTCACAGCAGGGGAGGGTCACTGGTGCCCAAGAGCTGGGCACCTCCCCCTACGCTGGTGGGGGCCGCACGAGAGCCTCCGAGCACCCGTCCCTCCCAGGCCCCAGCCGCAGCCCTGCAGCCGCCCTCCGGGGGCCGGACCTCCCCTGCAGGCCGTGCGGCCCCGGGGCACCCGCATCACCCCGGGTCCCAGCCTCTCCCTCTTGCGCAGAGGGCGTGGGGCCGGAGCCTCCAGCGTGGCGGCTGCGGTCATGCGACTGACCGCCTGTGCCAAGGTCGTGCTGTTACCTACCGTCCAAGCACAGAGCTGGGTTCTGTGGGGAGACAAGGGTGTGGGGTTTTACACGCGGACTCGAAACATTATAAACCACAACTAAACACAAAGACCAAGGCGCACCTCCGACTTGAGCAGAGAGGACCGGGAAGAGCCCACCCGTCCTCACAGAAAGGAGGGCTGGGGGCCAACAGGGACCTCGGCCCCCTCTTTCCTCCCCTCCCGCACGGCCCCTCGCCCACCCTCCCGAAGCAGCCCCCCCACATACCTTATTTTCCGCAGCAACGTGTGAAAGGGCCGGAACAGCTCGGACATGTCTTCTGCCTCGCGGTCCAGGTTCAGAGGTCCGTCCGCGTAGACCACGAGGCCACTGCATTCAAGACAAAAGCCAGGACGGCGTGAGGCCCCGCAGCCCCCCGGCGTGAGGCCCAGACACAGCCAGGGCTCTGGGACCACACGCGCCTCACCTCTTCGGACTGAATCTTAAATATGTTTAGAAAAATGCACTGAAAAGTGCTCAGACTTGGTCACCTTCCGAAGCTGATTAGCTGATGTACATTTGAGGGATCGTAAAATAATCATAAAAACGTATCTGTTCACATCACTGCTGCCATCAGAGAAATCAGCATCAAGAGTTGTTACTAAAACCACCTCCTTGAGAATGGAAACTTCGGGTTTCTGTCCCACGCACACGCAGAGGCTTGCGGGAATTAGAGATGCAGCCCTACTGCAGATGCGGGAGTGAGAAGTGAGAGCCGGAGGGGCCCGCCGCCCACCCATCCACGGCCCGCGCCAAGGCACGCGGACGCTGAGCCTCCGGGGCTGGTCGTGGCAGCGTCCCCTGAAGGCCAGAGGGGCATCTCAGGGACCCTTGTCGCAAATAGGGTGGGACTTCTCCAGACGTGGCCTCCAAGCTGCCCTCCTAGCCTCCCACGGGACTCCCGGACTTGGCCCTCGCTCGCCCCGCTCCACAATGAGTGAGTCCTCCCAACTCCCTGACCACAGCCTCTCCTCCCTCCGGACCTATGGCAGCCGTGACAATCTAGCCCCCGCCCCCGCGAACCCTGGGAGACCCCCACAGTGAGCTGCGTGCTTCGTGGCTCCCCTGACCTTCATCCAGCCTGTCCCCCCCCAAGCCCCCTTTCCCTCGTAGAGGTCTGGCTCCTGTCCCATAACCCTTCAAGCCAGGAGATAGCCTCGTCACCCCCCGGGGCAAGAGAGACCCTCCCTCCCCTGATCCGTGGCTGGCGCCCCGTGTGGCTCTGCTCAGATGCAGTCCCAGGGGGTCCCTGTTCCCCAGGCAGCACCTCATTGGTTCCCTGTGGCGGTCTCGCCACGCCCAGCCCTGCGGACCCCCCACCATCCTGTCCGGACCTGCTTCTCCAAGAGCAGGGTCCCTGGAGGACCCTTCAGGCGGTGCCTCCTCCTGGGGCGCCCGGGACCAGACAGCTCACATGGAGGTGCCCAGGGGATGAACTCCCCCCCATGCACACACAGCGCCTGCTCCTTGCTCCCCCGTCAGAGCGCGGGGGGCGGGGCGGGGGACTCGCGGGTTTGTTCGCATGAATGGAGACGTGACCCCATGTCTCTCTCTGCAAATGAGCCGACTCTCATAGCGGCGCTGGACCCACCGCGGAGTCCTCATCAGCCCAGGAACGTGTCCAGCGCAGGGAGAAAAACTGGTCAAACTGAATGGACTGTTTTCCCTTAAAAAGGTTAGATTCACGTGCACACAGGAAGATTCAAAAGTCACAGGTAGAGCATGGGCTGTGCTACCTCCCGGGGCAGCCAGAGGGTCGGGGCTGCCGGCGCAGCTGTGTCCTGAACACGGGACCGGACAGAGGGCAGAGGACGCCCCGGCCAGCCTCCCATTCCCTCCAGTCTCTTTTACGGGTCTGACGCGAGCCGACAGCTCTGGTTAAATTAACGGTTTTCAGGGGCAAGTTGTCAAGACAGAACCTTAACTTCATGAGTGAGTCAGTGGTCTCGGCACGAAGGCCATGAAAGGGGCCCTGCCCAGGCTTCCTGGCAATCTCGTCCTTCAGAAAGCAGTGAAGGGGGCAGGGAGGGAGCCCGACTCCCCTCCTGGGGCCCAGGGAGGACCGGCTGCCCCATCGGTGCCCTGAGAACCAGGCCCGGGGCTCACGGTGGCTGGTCTGGAGCCTCGGGAACAAACCCAGTACTCGGAAGGGCTCCCGGCATGGGGCCACCCCAGGCCCCACAGGCCGGTGCTCCCGCCGCTGCCGAGGACGGGCAAGGCAGCCCCCGCGCTGAGCCTGGCAGAGGTGGAGGGAGAAGGGGCTGCCAGGCACACGTGGGGTCAGGGTGGGTGGCTGGCTCGGGTGGGCACCGGGCAGATGCCCAGCCTGAGAGGAAAACTGACCCTACTTTCATTCTTCAAGTCACCTTTTCACAGTCTTGTAA
>CM052800.1:1247637-1265299 GCA_028533885.1 Nasua narica
CCCCCCCACACACACTCGGCTGGCCGGTCCCCCCCAACACACACACATACACTCGGCTGGCCGTTCTGCAGGCCCCGGGCACAGGACTAGCTGTCCCGCCCACACTGGACTGTGATGGAAACCCACTGCCCACGGGTCACCAGGCCCGGAACCCCACGCTGTCTCCAAACACGGTCCCCGCACCCCTGCCGGTCTTCACCCTCTGGCTCCCCCGAGGTTGGCTGCCGGCAGCCACGACCTGTGCCCTCAAAGCTGGCCCTGTCCCCATGAGTATACCCCGGGTCGGCCAGGCCCCAGACGGCAGCCGTCCCCCCGCAGCTCTGGTGCCCTAAACAGGCGCGGGATCCTCCTGTCACATGACTGGAGGCCTGCTCTGTCCCCACGCCAGGTGGCCGGTTACTGCTGTGCCCGACCCCACTCGCCTGCCGGCTTTCTCCCCGGGAGGGGGTGCCGACCGCACGCCTAGTGACCAGGAGGGACCATCGGGGGCTTTGACCTGCCCCCCCCCCCACTGGCAACAGCTCCCTCCCGGGACTCAGGACCCTACCCTCCCTGTGGCCTTCAGGCTTAGGTGCAGAAGGAGCCCTGGGCGCATCACCATGCCTGTGGCCTGCTGCACAGGTCCAGCACGCCCGTCGGGGAGCCCCCCAGGGGCCCAGCTGCTTCTGCGGGGACTTGAGGAGGCTGGGAAGGCTCTGGTGGTTTTAGGTACTGGGGGGGTGGGCTGAGCCCGGTGCAGAGGAATTGCAGACAGAGCCATCGAAAGTTCTATGTACGTCACGTAACCTCCATAACCCAACAGCCCTCAGAGGAGGTGGGGCCTGTAGCCCGATCGGCACAGGGGAGACCTTAGGCTTGAAGAGGTACACAAATCCACCCAGGGCCACATATCCAGGAAGGAGCCCCCGTCTCCCCGCCTCCCTGACCAAGGATGGTCTTTTCTCGGAACTCCGTTTCCCTACTGCCTCCTGCTGGTTGTGAAGGGCAAGAGCCGCACAGAGCGGCCATCTGGACGAGCCAGCTGCTGGGTCCCCCCGGGGTCAGGCTGGTGGCTTGGGGCCGGGGCTCCCGTGCCCACGGTGGGCCAGCTCGCACTCTGAACACCCAGGGGGCTTCCGTCCCCGCCAGGAGGCTGGCCCCGTCCCGGTCTGCAGCCCAGAAATCACTGCGGGAGTCCGGGAACCACCCCCCGCCCCGGAGAGGCCCCGGGAACGGTCAGCCAGCTCCGCGTGCGCCTGCAGCCTGACCCGAGCCACAGACAGCCCGTCCCCAGTGGTGTGGGACCAGCCCGGCTGCCGTGAACCACGCTGGCTTGAGGCCACCACACTCTGTAGCAGGACACGGCCAAATGCTCGCCCAGGAAGGACTGATGACTCATGTCAATAAATAGTTTATCCTGATGGCACAGTAACGAGGACAGGCCATTCTGATAACGTGCTTGCAGGGCCCCCAGCGGCGTGAGGAGGCGCATGTGCCCGAGACGGCCAGATGGACCCGCTGGGCACAGAACTCAGAAGCGATGTGCGGGGCTCAGGTCCAGGGTGGGCTGCAGGTTCAGATCGAGCTCGGTCACTCACTGGACGGTGACCATGGCCCCCGTGTCTCAGTTTGTCATTTGCAAACTGGGCATAAAGCGCGCGGAGTATGGCCGGCGCCTGGGGTCCAGCAGACACTCAGGAAGGGTCATCAGGCGTCGTCACTATCAGGAAAGCGACGGAGTGGAAGCTGTCACGAGTGATACAAAATAAGGCCGGCAATGACATCGCCCCTGATAGCGCCAGCCCCCGAGAGCGGCCGGAGCTCTCCACCGGACAGCGCCTCCCAAAACAGCTGACCGCACACCCGGCCTGCCAACAGAGCCCGGGGGCGGGGGGAATCGCAACACCCAGGAGGCAGCGAGGACCCACAGCGAGGGTGGGAGACACCTGCCCCCACACCTGGTCCCCGGATCTCCGGCTGACAGGGGACCCAGGTCCCAGACAGGCACGCTTGGGGTTGCTTTGGGTGGGCCTCCTGCCCGATGCCCTTGCCTCTTTCCATCTTTCTGAGCCCTCCCTTGACATGGGGGGCATGCCCTGGGGGTGCAGGGGCGGCATACTGAGGGGGCTGGGATGCGGGGCACGGGGACAAGGGAGCAGAGGTAAGGAGGGTGCGTGGGGCGGGGCACTAGGGGTGAGGGGGTGGGGCGCAGGTGTCCAGGTGAGCCCGGAAGGGAGGGCTTCGGTGGCTTCTGGCTTTGGGGAGGGAGGAAGGGGCAGGGGCCTAGCGGCAGGAAGCTTCGGCTGGGAGTGCACAGCAAGAGGGTCCCCACGGTCGCGGGTCAATGGGTCGTGTCCACAAGCCGTGGGAGTGAGCGGAGCCGCGGGAGGGGCACAGGAGCTCACGGATGCCCCTGGCCCTCTCACCGGGTCTCATGGGTCTCACGGAATGAACCACCCGCTGTCCCTGCAGGTGCGCCTGGGAGCGGGGACGAGTGACTGCCACCTTCCCGCTCAGACAGGTGTCTGGGCAAGTCATCCACCCACGGGAGAAACTCAGGCTGGCCCCTCCGGACACCGGCCCTGGGCCCTCGCACTCGAGGTCCCTCTCCTCGTCCCTGAACCTTGAGAGACCCTGGAACAAGCGGCTAGCACCACCAGCCCCTTCTCCCCACTCCGGCTCAAAGATGGCAGAGTGGGGCTGGATGGGCGGGGTTCCTGGGGGGCCGAGGGGAGGACCCTCGCGAGCCCTCTACCTGCGGGCCTGGGCTGGAGCGTGGGTCGGCGAGCTTGGAGAGTCACCCCAATACCAGAAGACCTCCAGCGAGCGAGCTGCGGAATGAAGTCTGGATGGACACGGGCGAGGGGCCCCCCTCTGCAGGAGGGGTGCAGGAGAGGGCCGGGCCCCCTCTGGCAGGGGCCGGCCAGCACCCAGACGCGGTCTGACTCCCACTCAGGAAATGGAGGTGGGAGGACATAACAGCCCAACCTCCTGCTGACCGCCCGCTGACCTCCAAAGAGGACTCTAGAACCACGTCCAGCTGAGAACAGGGTCCCCAGGCTGAATCTGGACACCCACGAGGGAGCACTCCACATCCTCTTGAAGGGATTGTGGGGGGCAACCTGTCATGAAATCTAGGGTCAGTTATTCCAGCAAAACCGTCACGAACTCTCACCCACACCTAAGAGTGTGGGTCACACGTCTGCTCTGAGACAGAGTTTTGAGCTCACTAAATTTGTGAGGTTCAGGACCAAGCTCTCTGATCGCAGAGGGCCCCTGCCCTGGGGGCACGGCCAGGGGTCCCCGTAGACCCCATACAAGCATGCTCTTGTCCCATCTGGAGACAGCCCCACACTGCTGGGGGAGATGCTCCGGAGACGCAGGCCTGTGCCCTGTGTTGGGCTAGGACACCCCCTTCCAGGGGGAGCCGCCAGGCAAGGGACCCCACTACACCCCAGGTAGCCACCCGGGCCTCGGCTGCCATGTGTGGTCTGTGCCCAAACCAGACGCAGTGCCTGGAGATAACTGAGCGTCCAGTGAACGGTTTTCAGAAGGAAAATGAATTCGCAAACCTCGCGATCCAGTAGCGTCCACACGGATGACACAGCAGGAACGCTGACTTGGGGGTTATGCTCCTTAGCTCGGGGAGAAGCTCCCCCCGAACTCTGGGGCACAGGCATCGGCCCAGCCACAGAGGGAAGGGTGCCCTGTGCCCCCAGACGGACAGACCACACCTGACGGCTGTGACTTTTAACTGTAGGAGACCCATTCTGAACTTTCCAGCAAATGCATGTTATTTTCCAGACTATTAAACGGTAAACGTGCTAACGGTAAACTTGACAGTCACCTCTGTCCCACCCTGCTAGCCACCATGGGACACTGTCCCAGGGGCCGCCGGGGGTGCCAGCAGTCAGGGGCCCCCTGGCCACTCCAGCGAGGCCGCGCAATGCGGGAAGGGAGAAGCCGCGGTGTCGGGGGACGCGTGACTGGGCAGGCCGGCCTGGCTGGGACTCTGGAAGCCACCCGACAAGGAAGCCCGCATGACCTCCAGCAGTCCCCACCCCTCCCCGGAAGGGCAGAGAGCAAACATCTCGGGGCTGCCCTGCTTTGGGCAGGTTGAAGGCTGGGGTCTGACCTCAGGAGGGCTGAGCGTTGGCGCCCGTCTGGACCAGGGACGCTCATCGCTCCCAGGAGCCCGCCGTCCCCAAGGCTTCTCCCCAAAGCTGACCGCCTAGCAGCCTGGACCAGCAGCGCCTACCCCTGTGCGCGGCCCCCAGGCCTCTCCCACCGGTGCCGAGCTACCGCGGGTCCGTGGGACCCTCCAGGGCCACGCCAGGGCCACAGAAGAGCCCTCCGACCCCCAGGTCTTCAAGAGCGCTTACCCTCACCCTGGGGAGCAAACAGCAGTGTCTTTACTCTAAAACTAGGGTAGGTGCTCTGTCCCTCTATGCGTCTGTCTTGTTCACGAGCTGAGGCCTCCACTCTGGGACAAGCCGCGGGGACAACTGACCGCAATTACTCAGCAAACCAGAACTGATGCAAAGATCTCTCCAAAAAAGCACGTCCTCCATCAACTGTTCAGAAGCCTCTGAAGACAAGGACAGACACCGTCAGAATCTGTGCGTTAAGTGGGTCTCAGTGTGCTCGCAGGGAAAGACGCCCAGGGCACCTCTGGGGCAAGCCTAGAATTTAAAATACATCCACATGGGCGCCCCCGGGACACAGCGGCTGCGCTCCCGTCTGGGCCGGCCCGGCCTTCTTTCTGCCAAGCATGTCGGGAACCCCATTTCCACCCCCTGCCCGCTGGCGCTGGACATGCAGGGCCCAGGACCCCTGGCCGGCCTGGCTCCGAGAGTCTGCTGACCCGGGGGGGCTTTCAGCTGGGGGAGTGGACACACGCCAGAGGCTCTTCCGTGGACACACGGAAGATTCCGAGCTTCCGGGACAGAATTCTCCCGCTAAGTTCTTGTCTTTCCCTATTATTTACAAACTGCAATTCCAAGTGCCTCGACATCTTGTCGACAGATGCGAAAGTGCGTCCGCCGTGAGTGGGGCCTGCCCTGCGCGCCCGGGGCTCCCGGCCCGTGCCCCTCCCCGCGCCCTGCCGCGGCAAGCTGAGGAGCACCCGCACGGGGCCAGTGCACGTGGAGAGGTGCCGACAGCAGGGCCGACACGCCGACATCCAGACGTTGGTGGGAATGTCCGGGTCTCCTGGGTGGTATGTTGATTGCACGATGAGACGGTAGTATTTCAGATCTATTTGGTTAAGTAAAATACGTTGTTAAAATTAATCTTGCCTGTTTCTTTTTACTACATATTTTTTAACATGGCTACTTGAAAATTTTCGGCTGAGGCCGGTGCCGTATCTCCGCAGAACAGCCCTGCTCTGGGGCTCGTCCCTTCCCCCTACTGCAGACACACGATTTCTGCAACGATCGCCAGCTAGTCACACCTGTCAACACTGAACCCAAGTCTGTCCCCAGTGCCGTCCCTCTTATCCCCCCGGCTTCCCTGCAAGCCCTCCTTCCGTCTTGCCGCTGAGCATCCGTCAGGAGCAACCTTGGACACAGCAGGCGGAGAGGGCCGTCAGGACTGGAATCCAGTCAGCTGCTCAGAGTCCCGTCCCACGGGTCCTCAGAGACTCTGGGCAGCCCAGGTTGCACAGCTGCCAGATGGAACTTTCTGGAAGGAATCCCCTTTATCAAAGAAGAGGAAGCTGGCTTTGTAGAAAACTGCTTTGAGAGCTTTTGGCCCCTACAGAGGAAGAGTTATCTGGGAAGGGTCAGAGGCAAACAACTGCCCCACCCAGAGGGAGAAGGGGGCCAAGCACTTGCCACCAGGGTCACCCAACGCTGGGGGTGCAGTCTGAGGTCGGGGCACGCCCAGGCAAGAATGGGGAGAGGGGCGTGCAGCGGGCAGGTGGTCCAGGAGAGGAGGCAGCCCACCCCTCGAGGCCCAGGGGGAGCACGGAGACACAAAATCAAGACGTGTGAACAAACGAATGTCTGATTTAACTTTGGGAAAAATATTTTAATTCAACAGAGGCAAAGACAGAGACCCCTCACTCACCTGGAATTTTCGGAATGAGACCCCTGCTGATCTGAACCCACTCTGCGCCAAGAGCCAGCAGCAACGCGGCTTTCCAGGTGTGGCCGGGATAGGTCAGTCCCGGGCCCTGGGCTGTTCGGGGGCCTGTCCCGCACACATCCAAGGGGGGAAAAACCCCACCCTGACAGCCCTCAGAGCCTCGTGGACATGGTCCAGGCAAGCCTGGTGGCCCCCCTCCCCAAAACCAGCCCAGCGGGCGTCCCTGCCCCTGCCCCGAAGGCCAGGTCACACATGGACCCACAGACACATGGCCGAAGAGCTCCCCGAGGACACACCCCTGCTGCCTCTGCCCCCCAAGCCAGCAGCTCCAGCACAAAGCCCAGCCTAGCGCAAGTATACGGACGACCCTGACCTCCGCGGGGCAGCCGGCAAGGAGGACGTGGGCTGGCAGGAGGAGCAGAGGGAGCAAGCCCCACCCCGAGGAGCCTTCGAGCCCAGACCCTGGGGGCACCGTCACTCCCAGGCAGGGGCCGCAGGACCATGGGCCAGCCCTCCCCTTGGGGGAACCTGGCTTTGCCTCGTTGGGACAGCCGCCCCTGATGAGTTCTGAGAAGAATGATGGACGGGGAGAAACACCTAAAACCCTTCCGTTGCTTTTCCTAATTTTCACATGTAGAATATATGGTTGGTATAAAAGAGTCTTCAAAAAGCACACGAAACTACAGAGACAATACGAACTATCAGAAATCACCGCCGCTAGGGAACACCGCGGTAGCATCCTGAGACACATCGCGAGGGACTTCCCAGCACACGTAGGACCCGCGTACACACGCACGTATTGGTAATAAAAACTGAGCCGTATTCCCACTGTTTCTCACCACACCCCGCGCCACATGCGCTCCGAGGCCACACGATCCGAGGCCACGCGCTCCGAGGCCACGCGGCATGGCTTCTGCTCCAATCTCACGCCTCTCGCAGCTTCCAAAGGGAAGGCGGTGCTCGTATTCTGCCATTACGAACAAAAACACCTCAAACAACCTCGTTGGTGTCTCCCCACACATTTCCTCAGAGTGTGTCCCAAGCAGCAGAATTCTAATGGCAGCTGCACACATGTCCCTTCTCACGGCTTCCAAATTAGGGGTTCCCAAACACTCTAGAGCACCAGGGCTGAGCGGGGCCCACGTTCCAGACCCTGCTCTCCATTCTCTGGGGACATGGCGTGGCTGGGCGTGGGCTCATCCTGCGCTTCGTTGTTTGAGGGCCCTCCACACCGTCATGGCGGCCACAGCCCACGGAGCACGGGGCTCCCGTCTGCCCACGTCCTCGCCGAGGCTCAGCGGCATCTGCTCGTCCGGGAGCCGCCGTCCTGCCGGCTGTGAGGTGTGGGGACAGCTTTCACGTTACGGAAGCCAACCGTCTGCCACCTGTCCTCCAACATTGTGGCAGTTTTCCGGGGACGCGGCTGTGGGTCCCGTGGGCTGCCGCTCGCTCTGCTCTGCGCTCCCCGAGCCTTCCTACCGTGGGACAGAGCCACGGCTGTGCACGGGGCCTCCCAGCTTCTCTGATTTCTTCTCCTATGGGAAACAACGTTTAACCTATCTAGAACTTATTTAAGGAGCATGGCTGTGATTTGACACGTGCAGACGAGGGGCCAGAGTCCCTGTAACCAGATGACAGGGAGGGCAGGAGCTGGCGTCTCATGCTCTCCTGCCGATCCAGCTGGAGCATTTGGGGTGAACAACAGACCCGCCCAGGAATCCCCGACGTGCCACCTGCTTGTCGCAGCACCAGAGCTCACCTCGACGCCACGGAATGCTGGCCACCGGCGCAGAAATGGCAGGGCCCAGGGGACAGGCCCAGGCCCCACAGGCGGCAGGCCCACTGGGCTCGGCAGCAACACGGCGCCCAGCAGGGCCGGGATCACCCACGCGGCCTCCCTGGGGCTCCTTCAGTGTCCCAGGCCCTGAGCTGGCAAAGCCCAGCCCACTGTTGTGAGGGGACAGAGGGCGGGCACCCGCCACCTGCAGCGGAGCCCTCTTGGTAGGGACATGGCCTCTGACCTCCTACGGCGACCCTCCCCAGCCCTGCTGTCGTCCTCTCGGGACACCGTGCTCCCCCTCTTTCCCTCAGGCTTGTGAAAGGGGAGCCCTCCCTGTGCTCCCAGCTCTGGCTTACGGAGGACCCATCTGGCTCTTTGGGAAGGGGGAGTTGGGACTGGGCCGTCAGGGGGTCTTGAGCTTGCAAACGGGGAGTTTTGGGGTCTCCCTCCACATAGCCATGATTCAGTGTCCCCATAAACACCATGTGGCGGGCGTGCTCGTCCCGGCCGGAGTCACGAGTGGCTCCTCACTTGTTGCTGAGCCCACACGTCTCTCTCTGCCCCCGCCCACAATTCCTCTCCTTGTCTCTCCCCTTGCACTCCCCGCTGCCACTGAGACCGTGCCCACCGGACGGGGACTCACGGCCCAGCACGCTGCCCTCCGATGACCCCGGAGGAGGCTGTCCGTCCCCCCAAGCAGCCCCCAGGGTCCAGTCCCAACCGAACAGAAACCCCAGCCACGGGCCTCTGCCGGGACCGGGCCGCCAGCCGGTTCCCCACGCATCTGCGGGACATGGCCACTGTCCGCTGGAGGGAAGGCTGGACATCTGTGCTGCACACAGGGACCCGGGGAGGCTCTCTGACAGAGGGCAGCTGGGGCTCTGCGGAGTAACCAGGAGGGGACAGCAGGGACGGGCTGGCTCAGCACCTTGAGCCCTCCCCACCCTGACCAGGGCCCCCCACCTCATACAGGCACCACCCTCCCCCCACTACTCCTGGGGCTGCCCCCCCGACCAGGCCTCCCGCTTTGGTCCTTCCCATGGTGTCTGCCTCCTCCCCTCCCATGGCCCTCTCCCCATCTGCGCTCAGCTTTCCCCTCCCCAGCCTGGGGTCTGCCCCCACCACTCCCGTCTGCTTTCCTTACGGCTCCTCTGCTGCCCCCTGGACGTGCCCCAGGGTCCTCGGGGAGGAAGATGCTGGGATCTGGGTGTTGGCGGGGGGAGGCCGGGCCGAAGAGCCCCCGACTCAGGGAGCACAGCGAGCACTGGAGTGGAGCTGCACCTGTGGGCAGTGTGGCCCCCTCGACCGGCGGACGGAGCTGCCACACGGCTAGAACGTGCGTGCATCCGTGACTGTCCATCACGGTGGCCGTCACCCGGCTCTCGCTCACGCGGCCTCAGAACCACCCAGGAAAGGATCCGGGGTTTGGCTTCACAGAAGGTTGTGGGACAGCAGAACCGACGAGCGAGAGACAAGAGGCCCCTTGGACAGCCCGGCCTGGACACAGCTCGGCTCCCTGTGTCCGGCCACAGCAAGGCCCCTGTCCCCAGGGCACAGTTGAGGAAGGATCTGCGAAGGCAGGCGCGGCCTCTGACGGGCAGTGGCCACCCCTGTGCGAGCCCCACTGGGTTTACTGCTCAGGGCCGTTCCCCCCAAAATTCTCTTCAAAGCCTGAGCGTAAATTTAAGATAGTGAGACACACAAGACCTGGCCATTACGACCACATTAAACATGGATCCCATCGGGAGAGGCAAATTAGGAGGTTTTACCACATCCATTTCCCAATTAGCTCCTGAAGGTCACGCCGAACACCGACCCCGAGCACATCTACCCCGTAGGGAAGATACAGGCAGAGGAAACACTGGGGACCCAGGGTCCATGAGACTGCTTGGAGCTCTCACATCCCAGGGCCACTCAACGCTGGGAGGGCCGGAGGGACGTGGCCCAAAGCCCTGACACCCACCCAGATGGCCTCCTTCCCGCTCAGCCGGCGATCTGGTTTTACGGAAGTGACAAGCAGTGCATTGGACGTGGGTGCCGGACGGGATGGCACTGAGCCATCACTCACAGGGCAGCCGAGAGCAGCCCTTGGGGAAGAGGACCGGACCACCCAGACCCCCCGCCCCCCGCACACTCCGCGGAGAAAGCAGAGAGCAGGGAGCCCAACACTTCGAACTCAGTAGGGGAGTGACCCGTCCCACTCAAGCGGCGCTCACAGGAGGGGTCCAGCCGTCGAGCGCGCAGGGAGCCGCGTGCACTGGGCGCCCACCTCCACTCCCCTCCTGGGCTGGCCTGCACGGCTACGGTCTCCTGCTGGGCGTGCACAGCCTGGGGGGCCGTCCTTGGGGACCTCAGTGCTCCCCTCACACGGCCCTATTTCTTAATTATTACTTGTTTATGTATTTATCTACCTTTTGTAAGAAAACAAGGCCTACCGTGGAGCCGGTGTGGAGCGGCACCCCAGCTCGCTGAGGAGCCCGGGTCAGCACCAGGCATGGCGTCGAGGAAACACGATCTTCAGCACGGAGTCGTCTCAACAGGGAGGAGGCAGAGGCGCCTCTAGGATGTCAGGAAAGGCCCCTGAGAGGAAGTTCCACACGTCCAGACAGCCTGGACAACCCTGAGTTGTGGGCAGGGCCTGGCCATTCAGAGGCGCCCGGGTTCCCGGGAAGAGAGACGTGGAGCCCAAGGAAGGGCAGGCGTGGCCCTGGGACCCGTCGGACGGAGGCTCCAGTGGCCACGAGAAACCTCAGCCCAGGCCCGCTCAGTCCACGGGGAGGAGGGCCGCGGGGAGTAAACGCCATCTGCCGCCCACAGCCCTCCCTCCAGGCCTAAATGCTCCTGCCTGTGGAGCCATCCGCGCCCAGGGAAAGGCTGCCCGGCACAGGGTACCGACCGTGAGGACAGGCTCTGTGTCCACCCTGTTAGGGGGCGCTGACCTCCCGGGGCCTGGAGCAGACTCTGGGGCGCCTGTGGGCCCCCCGGCATGTGCTGTGACCAGCCGGGGCCACCCCACCTTGCTGAACAGAGCACCTTCCGAGCTGACCGGCCCGTAGCGGTCTCCCCGGGGCTGCACCCTGTGCCCGCTTCTGACTCATCCCAGGTCCCCTCCCGCCCTCCCCGCCTCCCCCTGCACAGAGGAGACTTCCGCGGTTCCATTGCGGCCGCCGTGACTAGCTGGTCCCTCCTTCCCCACCAGCCCCTCACCTCGGTGGCCGCTCTGGGGTTTATAGCGCGCCTGGGCTTTGAAGCCCGTGTCCCCGCGTGTCTGACACGCGGTGCGACACCCTCCTGCCAGGGACGTGGGCCTTTCCTGTCGAGCGTTTGCTTCCGTGTATGTCACCAACCCCGAAACACACGGCGCGGTCCCAGATCGAGTGGATCTCAGGAAATCAGTGACCGTTTCTGTAGCAGTAAAATGCGTCTCACATACAAGTCACTGTCTTAACCACTGCCACGTACAGCTCAAGGCAGCGAAGAGCCCCGCCTCCAGCTCCAGAACGTTCTCATCTTCCCAAACAGCCCCCAAGAAACACCAACTCCCCACACCCACCCCGTTCTTTCTGTATCTACAAATTTGTCTCCTTTGGGGACTCATCTAAGTCCGTTCTCTTTAAAAAGGTTTAAGACAGAGAGAAAATCTCTCTTTAGTTCAGCCCATCTGCCTGGAAGGGCCCAAGGCCCGCGGGACACAGCCTCAGAGCCAGCGCCCAAGAGTCTACCGGGGGCCCCGGGATTCCCGTCATCACAGCCAAGACTGGTCTGCAAGCACCTGGGAGCTCCGTGGCCTCCTTCTTACCCACGTTTCTGGAGGCCACTTCCTCCGGCCTCCGGTCTCCCCTAGGGGACTGGCCTCCGCAGGAACTCCGTCCACCTGTTGCCCTACAGATGAAGTCTCTGCACCAAGATCTAGGACTAGATCGGGCCCACGGGACACCCTCCTGCCTCGAGGACATACACACATCGAGAGAGTGAAACCCACCGTCTTCACGGGGCCCAGGGACGGGGACCTGGGCCCAGAGGGGCTGTTTTGAGAACCAGGCGCCAGCCGTGTGACCTCAGCCCTCTCGTGAGCTACGAACACCGCACTATTTTGTAGGTTACTGGTTTTCACAGCAGAATGACATGATGTTTCCAGGGTTTGTCCCTGGCTTATGGAAGCCGTGTCACCCCACTGAATTCCCATCTTTGGAGGGCCAGGCTCTATCCCACTACCCCCCCGGTAGCATCCTCTCGCTGGCGGAAACCTGAAGCACAGAGAGGCCAAGCCACTGGTCGAGGTCATGCGGCCGGAGCGTGGTGCTGCCCGTCAAATCCAAGCCCCAGCGAGCGGCCCCGCCAGGCTGCTCACCTCCATCCTTCTTCAATACTCTGCGAGGGATGAGTCATCACAGAACTAACTGTAATCATTTCAGCTGCTCCTTGCACAGATGGGCCGTTGCCCAAGGCTGGACGGCTTCATGACACAGGGTCTCCTGCTCGGAGGACCGGAACATTCTGGAACTGGGCAAGGGCTTGCCCAACGTGGCGAATGCGCTGAGTGCCGCGGAACTGTTCGCGTCCGGTTTACTTTGTTATCTCAATTTCACCTTACTTGAAACTAACAATGACAATCCCCTGGGGGGGGGGGGGAATCGCCCGGGGGAACGCGTCCTGAGAAGCCCCACGCACACCAGCCGGGCTCCCCGGGGCTGCGAAGCCTGACCTTCTCCCCTAATGCAGCAGCGCCCAGGAATCGCTCTCTGGGCAGACCAGGAATCTTAACACGGGAGTAAATTCCACATGAGAAACAAAATGACCATGAGAAACAGACGCAAAACGTAAAAAAACAGGCGGGACTCTAAGAAAAGCATATTAATATCACATCACTTCCTTTCATGAGGCTTACCGCGTGTCAACTCCGGAAGGATGGTAACGCCGGTGTCTCTCCGCAAATCAGGACAGATTGATCCTTCACAGCGGACGCGATAAGAACATGCTGCTCTCCTTGCTGACCCTCCAGTACGCGATTATCTGAGCACAACTAAATTTGCAAAGCTCCGCCTGAAAGGACCGAAGGCTACATCCTTCTCATGCCAAAGCCGTTTTATTAACCACACGGGTGTATAAGTTCCCTTGGGCAGAGCCCCTGAGCTGTCAGAGGACACCCCCAAAAGTTACAGCCCCCCTGCCCAGAATGTGCCTCGCTCCCTTCCTTCATCTGCACACATGCCCTGCCCTCCCCTCGCTAATTACAGAACAATCAGACCATATGCAAAGCTTGCCTGTGCGCCCCTGCTACTGGCCACACTAATTTAAAACTCCTGAGGTGCCTGGCTGCTCCTTGGGTTAAGCATCCCGCTCTTGGTTTTGGCTCAGGTGGTGATTTCGTAGGTCGTGGGATGGAGCCCTGCTTCAGGCTCTGCGCTCCGGGGGTGGGGGGAGTCCGTGGGAGACTCTCTCCCTCTGCCCCTCTACTCCCCCTAAGTAAATAAATATTTCAAAAAAGAAATAACTAAAAGTAAAACTCCTGGGCTGGGAATTCTCTGGAAGGAGGCAGGCCACAAGCCACACAGGCCCAGGAGATGGCCATCTCTCCACTATGGTTCAGTAGTTATTTTTAATCCTGTGGTAAGCACCCACGGGCCCACCACCCCATGAGAAGGTGGAACCCGCCACCACCCCCTGTGCTCCCCACAGTCTCCACCCACCCCCTGCCTCCCCACGAAGGTACCTGCTCCCTGGATCCTGACTCAGGCAGCCCCGTTAATGTAGCTTCATTGCCATATGTGGTCCTAAATATATTTTTGGTTGCTTTAACTCTATAAAAAGGACGTCCTGCATATGTGATATTTTGAGACTGGCTTTCGATTTGTCACATCCTGGCGCCCGGCCCTTCACCAAGCTGATACTCTGTAACCACACCTTTCGTGGAGACCCACGAGCACCCAGCCACGCCCCCAGCGCCCAGCCACGCCCCCAGCAGCTAGCCACGCCTCCCATGAGCACCCAGCCACGCCCCCACAAGGACCCAGCCACGCCCCAGGAGGGTCTGGCTGAGTGCATGGACCCCCAAACGCGCTCACATGTCCGGTGCCATGTGCGCATGTCCCCAGGAAGCAGCTAGAACAAATCACCACAAACTCCGTGGCTTCAGACAAAACTTTCGACTCGGTAGTTCTAGAAGACCGAATTCCAGCCTAGGCCTCAGCTGCCATCAAGGGGTAGCAGGGCTGTTTGGTCAGGAGGGTCCAGGGGAGAATCTGTGTCCCTGCCCTTCCCAGCGGCCAGAGGCCGCCCCTGTCCTCAGTCCATGGTTCCTTTATGCATCTCCGAAGCCGGCAATGGTGCATCTCTCAGACCTTCCATGGTCACAGCTCCCCCGACCCTCTGGGGCCCCCTCTCTCACCATTAAGGGCCCTGGGGTTACACTGGGCACACCGGACAATCCAGAACCATCTTGTTTCTTTAAGGTCAGCTTAGGGGGGACCTGGGGGGCTCAGTCAGTGAAGCGTCTGCCTTCGGCTCAGTTCATGATCCCACAGTCCTGGGATGGAGTCCCACATCGGGCTCCCTGCTCAGCAGGAGCCTGCTTCTCCCTCTGCCCCTCCCCTTGCTTGTATGTGTTCTCTCTCTCTAATAAATAATCTTTTTTAAAAAAAAAAAAAGCTCGTTAGCAACCTTAGCCCCACCTTTAGCTTTCATCCCCCTTTGCCACGTATCCTAAGATGTCCCCAAGCTCCAGGGATCAGGATATGCACATCTCTGGGGCCATTACTCTGACGTGGGGCCACATCAGACTCCGGCAGGTCCCAGACCCCCCTCCTCCAGGACCTGGGCCAGAGGGCATCTTCCTGTGACCAGCTCAGTGGGAGAAGGTGGAGGCTTGTGTGACTTGGGGGAAAGGGTTTCCCTTCACAAGGCGGCCGACCCCATGAGAAGGTCATGACCGCACGCAGTCCCGATGGCTCCCGCTCTGCACGGAGGTCCTCCTCACGCCGACACTCCTTCCCACAAAGGGCATTTGTCCAGCTCACAGCCCCAGGACAGACAGGCTTGGGTGTCTGGGTGGCGGGGTCTGCAGTCCTGGGGACAGTCCCACACTGGGCGCACTCGGCCGCAGGTGTGGCCCGCTCGCCCTGCTCTGGGTCGGAGGTATCCTGGTTCTGCGAGTAGACGGGTGCCTCCTCCATTCTCCAGACCCAGCGCCCAGCGCCAGGGGGAGGGCACAGACTGGGTACCGTGCAGACAACCGGTCCGTGGGAGATCAAGAAACCTCCTCCTCGCCCCAGGCAAGCCAGCCTTCGTGACCTTGCTGGCCTCCCCCTTGCAAGTCTGACTAACTCGGCAGGACAGGCTTCTACGTCTTTCCGAAAATGGAATGAAGGCTGCGTGGACCGAGCGCACGTGCCCAGAAGACTGATGCAGCATTCCCTCACCGGCCTGGGCTCTCCGACCTCGTGAAGCCCCTTCCTGGCGGCGGCGCCCGCCTCTGACCGTCCCAGCGTGCGGCCGGCACCTTTTCCAGTCGGGAGACAACCACAAAGTTCCTTGTTTTCTTCGCTCCAGATTTATTTTTTTTATTTAATTTTTTTTTAGATTTTATTTATTTATTTGACAGAGAGAGACACAGCGAGAGAGGGAACACAAGCAGGGGGAGTGGGTGAGGGAGAAGCAGGCTTCCCACTGGGCAGGGAGCCTGATGTGGGGCTCGATCCCAGGACTCTGGGATCATGACCTGAGCCAAGGGCAGACGCTTAACGACTGAGCCACCCAGGTGCCCCTAATTTAATTTATTTATTTGATAGAGCGGGCAAAAGCAGGGACACAAGCAGGGGGAGTGGAAGAGAGAGAAGCAAGCTTCCTGCTGAGCAGGGAGCCCGACGCAGGGGCTCCATCCCAGGACCCCAAAATCATGACCCGAGTCGAAGGCAGTCGCTTCACAACAGAGCGCCCCAGGCGCCCCACTGGTCCAGATTTGAAAGACTTCTAAGAGCGGAGTTCAGACCTAACACCTGATATATCGTGAAAACTATTTAACCATATTGCTTCCTTTCCAAGGGCAGGTGACAATGCAAAAATGCAGAGTTGCCTTTATTTAACTGCTTGACCCCAGCTCCCCTCCTCCACCCCCTCCGCCGGAGGGGTTAGCACACTCCAGGGCCAGGCGATCTGGGCAGGCCACCCCCACAGGCCACCCTGGGGGGTCCGAGCGGCTTCCTGCTGGGGTCAGCCCTTCGGCCGGGGGAGGGAGAGTGAGGACACGTAGCCCTCCGCTCTGGGGAGCGTTCCCACCCGGGTCTCGCCGCTCGCTGACCCAGGCTCCCAAAGCTCCCATCTCACGGCCCAGGGCTGGAATCGAGAACACCTCCTTGGCATGTGGGGAACAGAATCAGAGGGGTCTCCTGAAGTTCAGTCCCACTCCAGCTAGTCTGTGGCCAAGGTCACCGAGAACACCAGCCAGAAGACACGGCCAGACCCAAGACCTTAGGGACGGCCTCTGACCACACGCCCCTCAGCTAACAACCAGCGACCGGGGAACAGCAGGATGTAGGGAAAGAAGTGAAGCAGGGGGAGGGCGTCAGAGTGGGGGGTTCTCAGCCCCGGCAGCGCTGACACTCAGGGCTGTAATTCCTTGTTATCAGGCTGTCCTGTAGAGTGGTGAGATCCCAGAAAAGCACCTCCCCTCACCAAGTTGTGACAATCAACAAGTCCTCAGGCATCCCAAAATGTTCCCTAGCGGTCAGAGTCACTGAGAACCGCCGGATCACATGGAGAACAGGTGTCTCCAGTAAGGTGGGCTTTAAAGGGAAACCGGGCAGGGGGAGCCACCTGGCAGAGGCCCCAAGTGTGTTCGAGAAGCAGCAAGAGCCCAGTGGGCTGGGGCGGAGGGGCAGGGGGAGTCGAAGGAGGTCAGAGGGGGCCCCGACCCTGGAAGGACTCAGGCTTTCCTCTGGGATGGGGTCGCGGAGGGATCTGGACAGAGAGGCAACACGGAGGTTGCTTAACGGCTGATTCCGGGGTGCTGGGGGGCTCTGTCGGTTCAGCTCAAGTCACAATCTCAGGGTCCTGGGATCGAGCCCCACGCTGGGCTCCCTGCTTAGCGGGGACTCTGCCTGTCCTGCTCTCTCTGCTGCTGCCCCTGCCTGTGCGCTCTCAAGTAAATAAAATCCTATAAAAAAAAAAAAAAAAAAAGCTGGTTCCCGCTATTATGAGACCAGCCTGGGGAGGGGCAGGGGGCCAGGGCAGAGAGGGAGACGGGCTAGGGGCTCCTGCAATAATCCAGGGAAGACGAGGGAATGCAGGAGGGAATGCAGGAGGCATCAGAAACACTTTTTCCTTTACTTTTTTTTTTAATCGTGGTAACACGCACATAACATAAACTCTACCATCTTAACCATTTTTTTAAAAGAT
This sequence comes from Nasua narica, assembly GCA_028533885.1. Classification (NCBI taxonomy): domain Eukaryota; kingdom Metazoa; phylum Chordata; class Mammalia; order Carnivora; family Procyonidae; genus Nasua; species Nasua narica. The sequence goes on from CM052800.1 coordinate 1,264,877, forward strand.
TTTATTCATTTGTCAGAGAGAGAGAGCGCACAAGCAAGGGGAGCGGTGGGGGAGAGGAAGAAGCAGGCTCCCCACCGAGCAGGGAGCCCGATGCAGGACTCGATTCCAGGATCCTGAGATCTTGACCCGAGCTGAAAGCAGACGCTTGACCTACTGAGCCACCCAGGCGCCCCCCATCCTGACCTTCTTAAGGCCCAGCTCGGGGTATTAAACACGTTCCCACTGAAGGGCCGTCACCGCCATCCATCCCAGGCCTCGCTCGTCTTGTGACTCGGAACCTCGGGGCCCATTCAGCAGTGACTCCCGTTCCCACTCCTCCCGGCCCCTGGCAGCTCGTTGGTTCCCGTGACTCCCGCTCCTCTAAGTTCCTCCTACAAGTGGCATCCGACAGGACTCGTCCTTCTGCGGCCGGCTGCTCTCACC
>CM052800.1:1275667-1311639 GCA_028533885.1 Nasua narica
CACCGCTGACATCCTAAACCCTCAGCCCAACACCCTGGAGAGCTCTCTGACCCCAAAGACCAAAACGCACAAACCCCGCAGGTCCCTGGGCTCATCCCAGGACCCCGGGTGCCGGTCTCCCAAACGACCCGCTGCCTCCCCCGACAGGGCGCACCCAAAGGGCACGGATTTAAAAAAAACCCACCCTGAGAGACCACCCCCGCCGAGGAGGGCGGGGAATCCGCATCTAGTTCCTCCCTGAGGAAGCAGCGGGTTCCTCGGATCCGGTCAGTGACACTGCGGCCTCCATGCCCCTTGGTCGTGGGGTGACCCCACCCGAGCGATATCGCCCCCGGCCAGGACCCCAGCGCCCCCGCCCTCCCCGCTGCGCCGGCTCCCAGCTTGGGACCCCGGGACCGTGCGCCCCGCACCGCCTCCCCTAGCCCCGCACCGGCCACAGCGGACACGAGCCCCGGCCGGCGCGGGGACGCAGCGCCCGCAGTGCGACTGGCGCAGCCAACGAGGCGCGGGGCGCGCCGCCCGGACCCCAACCCCGCGGCTGCGGAGAGCACCCGTCCTGGATTTGAGAGCGCACGGGGCCGAGGTGCGGATCGCGCTGGTTCGGGAAGGCAGGGTGGGGCGGTGGGATGGGGCCGGAGGGGTCCGTCCTGGACCCGGGGAGAGGAAATATGGGGGTCCCATCCAGAACCTGGGGGAGTGGGGAGCGGGTCTCTTCCGGAGTGCGGAGGGAGGCTGCGAGGTACATTCCGGGCCCGGGATAACGGGGGCGGGCAGAAGAATGAGGGAGTCCCCCGTGCAGGGAAGGGGGACGGAAAGGTCTTCCGGGACCCAGGAGAAGTAGGAGGGCTCCGCTCTGGGCTGCGGGTCGGGGACCACGGGGTGCGAGCAGGGCGCCCAGCAGGACGGGGATGAGCAGGGAGCGGGGCGCTTCCCGGCCGCAGGCAGAGGGGGAAGCGCACCCTGGTCCGCGCGTGAGAGCAGGAGAAGGAGAGTCCAGGGCCCGGCTTAGGAAGGGGTGGGGGAGGTGCGTGGGGTCGCAGAGTGGAGGTGCGGGGTGTCGGCGGCAGGCGAGAGAGGGCCAGTCACGGCGGGAGGGACGGGCGCTCACCTTGGGTTTGTACAGCCACTTTCGGAACCTGTTCATCATCGCCGCGCCGCGCGGACCCGGCCCCGCGGCCCTCGCCTCCGCAGCGCTGCGCCCCGCCCGGCTGCCGCGCGGGGCGGACGCGGGGGCAGGGCCGGGCCGGGGCCCGCGCGGTGCCTGGGCGGCGGGCGCGAGCCGAGCGGGGCGCGGGGCCGGCCGGAGGGCGGCGGACAGGTGCGCGGGGCGGGTGCGCGGCCGGAGATGCTCCGCGAGCGGCGCGCAGGGCGGACCCGCAGCCCCGCTGCAAGCGAACGGGCGGGCGGACAGACGCGGGCTCGGGGGCGCCGGCTCCTCGCGGCTCACTGACACCCCGCGCCTCGCCGGCCACCGAGCCGCGCGCCGCACATGCGCCGACGCGCCGCGAGCCCCCTGCCCGCCGCGGGCACCGAGGCCGCCCAATCCTGCGGCGCCGTGCCGCGCCCCGCCCGAGGCGCGCTCCCTGCCAGAGGGCGACCCGGCGCTCCCGGAAAGGCCGAAAAACTACAAGTCCCGATGGGGCATTGCGGGGAGGCGGGGCCCCGGGCGCGGCGTCCTCGGCCGCACAGCGCACGCTGTGCATTCTGGGCCTTGTAGTCTTTCCGCGGGAGCGCCGGTGCGTGTCGCCGGTTGCTAGGTGACGACGACCAAACTGCACCCTAGCGCACACCCCCTGTCCCGGCTAGTGGAGGGGTCCTGGCCGAGCAGGCGTGAAGTGGGGACCCGCCTGGATCCGTGAGGCCTGCCGCCCCCGCTGGCCCTGGCATCTGCTGTGGCGGCGGGTGGAAGTGGGACGCGAGGTTCGGCGGCAGGAGCGCCCGCGAAGCCGGCCGGCAGGTAGGAGGTGGGAAGGGAGCGGGCGGGAGCCGATGGGGAGGAGGGCGAGGCGCGTCCCCTCAGCATCCGCGCTCTCGCCCGCAGCTTCCCACGGGGTGCAGGCGGTGCTCATCCTCCTTGCTTCTCACCTTGCTTTCGCTGACCACCTTTCTGGGCTTCTTCCCAGCTCCCTGACTAAAGTTAACGGGGCTTTTGGTTTTCTTTTTAATCGCCACAATAAACGGTGCTTTTTATAAAGATTTTTTTTTTTACCATATTCACTACTTCCCCCAACCGTGCCTTAATTTGGATCCATAAAGACAATCACCAAAATCTAAGAACCTATTATGTATTAAGCAGAGAGCTAAAAACAAATGTGTTAAATACAAAACACTTAAATTCCCATTGACAGCTGGAGAAACTGAGGGAGAAGAGGCTGCCGTGCTCTTGGCTGTAGGCGGGAGGCCAGATCAAGGACAGCAGTCCCCCAGCAGCTTCGCACTTTCCCCTGCCGCCACCCAGCACCACTTCTCTGGGTGTTCTGAAACGTGCAGATTTGGGGTGCAGGAAACGGAAGGAATGTCTTCCTTGGTAGAGAACTTACCCTCTGAGACTCATGTTATCAGTGGTCTGGGGGCTCCATGCTCTGGTGGGTCTGGATCCCTGACCGCTATAGTCTATGAGAGTCGATGAGTCTGGGCGCAGGCAGCCTCGGAGATTTCCTTGTGTGCTGGTGGTGGGCCATGTTCATTTTTGACCTTCCCTACTCCCCTCCGGCTACTACCTAAAGGCTGCTCCCCTAAGGAGCACCCCCCAATCCACCCTGGGTTGACTCTCATCTTCAGTTCTTCTGCCTCCTCTTCCTGGTGCCCCTCTTGTGGGCTCCAGGTCTGATTTTCACTCTGATCAGATTTTCACCCAACTCCTCCAGAGGTCTTCATCAAAGTCATTGTTGACCCCGATACTGCTAAGTCCGGTGAGCAGAGCCCCATCTCTTCCTGGAACTGTCAGCAGCGGGCAGCCCAGCTGAGTGCTCGCCTCCTGAACACGCCACCCTCGGTTGGTTGAAACAGATCACACTCCCTGCCTCTCCTCCTGTGGTTGCTCCTTCTCAGTCTTCTTGGCTGGGGTCCCTCTCTTTCCCCGCCTCCTAACACGAGAGCTCCAGGACTCAGTCCTTGGAAGCTCTTCTCTGCCCTCCTTCCCTGGGTGAGAAAAGACCAATTTCTCCTGACCTTTCCAAAACTTCTGTCTCTAGCCTGAACATCACCCTGGGACAGTAGATTTACCTATTCTTTGCTAGTGGCCGTCTAGCAAGTCCCCTCAAACTCAACCTGTCCAGATGGACTCTCGATCTTTCCCCCATAAGACCCGCTCCTCCCCAGCCAGCGTTTCTAGCATGAGAACTCAGGGTAGAAACTTGGGGGACTGTTCTCTATGGTTCTGTCCTTGGCCAACTCCAAGGGGCTGTTGCTGCCGGTGGAGGCCTCGCCTCATGCTTCCCAGTTTGAAACTGTGCTTGGGAGGAAGGCCGGCTTCAGGGAAGCGAGTGTATCAGTCAAGGTCGGGTTCAGTTAGGGGCGCCTGGGCGGCTCAGTCAGTTAAGCATCGACGCTTGGCTTTGGTTCAGGTCATGATCTTATGGACTGTGCAATAGAGCCCTGCTTCCTTTCCCCACTCAGTAGGGAGTCTGCCTCTTTCTCTCTCTGCCCCTCCCCCTACTTGCTCATGCCCTTTCTCTCTCTCTCTAAAATAAAAAATCTTTAAAAAATATTTAAGGGCACTGTAACAGTTTCTGGAAAAAAATATTTAAGGGCACCTGGGTGACTCATTGGTTAAGTGGCTGCCTTTGGCTTGGATCATGGTCCCAGAGTCCTGAGATCAAGCCCCACATCAGGCTCCCTGCTCTTGGGGAGCCTGCTTCCCCTTCTGCCCTTGCCCCTGCTCACGTTCTTTATCTCTCTCAAATAAATAAATAAATAAAATATTTTTAAAAATGTTTAAAGATTAGATTCAGCTGCATGTAACCAAAAACCCCAAGATCATATGCCCAAATAAGATTATTCATGTTTCCATAAAGGAACTTAGTGGGGGAGGCAATCCTGGAAGGTATAGCAGCCACAGAAACCCACCAGGAACTGGACTCTTCTTGCTTCCTTCTCTGCCATCTTGAACATGTTTCCTCACAGTCCAGGATGGCTGCCCAAGTTCCTGCCATCACTTCCTGAGTCCAGGCAGCAGGATGAAAAGAGAAGCATGTATGCCTCTGCCTTTCAGAATTTCCCGAAATCTCACACACTTGCACTTCATGGCATACCCAGCTATCGAGGAGGCCAGAGAATGTCATCTTCCGGCCGAGCAACAATAAACCCAACCAAAACTCAGTGCTTTGTTACTCAGGAGGAAAGGGGGACTGGAACTTAAAAAACATCCAGCAAAACCTGTCCTGTGGGTCTGTACTTCGAGCACAAGCCATCAGAGCATGACTTGGCAAAAATCCTTCAGAGACTTTTACTCAGACTCAAAAGCCAGGGAAAGAATATATTTGAATTAATGCACATTTGGTATCTATGGAAATGAAGGCTCTCTAGTGGCTGAGAGTATTGAACTGGTTTGTGTCTGATGGAATTTTAACCTCCTGTAATCTCATTTCTTTCTATAAAGGATTTGCTAAGAAAAGAGAAGCTTTGGCCCAGCCCACCTTTAATGTTTCCTTAAATATGAGACAGTCAAGTCTTGATTAGGGGAATTAAATCTTGAGAATTAAATGCCACTTCCCACATGTCTGGTTTGACCCCATTAAAACACACCTGAGGAGCCAAGAGCAGGTATCAGAATCAGATGATTCTACCCCGGGTCCCCCACCCAGACCTGCCATCATGCGGACGAAGCTCATAGGCTAACTTCAGTGGGAATGCAGAACTCCAAGGTCTCTTTTCCAGATGTCCACCTTCTTGGTGCAGTGGCTCTGTGCCGGGGTGAGGGTGCAGATCCCATGCCCCGGGCCCTGGGACTGCCAGTGAGCCGGGGACCCCTCTCTCCTCCCCACAGCCCCTACAGACTCCCCGCTGCAGCCGCCACCTGGCTCATGCTGTCATAGCTTCCAGTTTGTTCCATCCAGGCCCACTCTGGATTTGGGGGATGGCTTGAGTGGTTCCCTTGCTTTTCGTGCACTTGCCATCACCAGTCGGAAAGTTCTAGCTGCAGGACGGGAGGGAGGGCAAGGAAGTCATCCTGCCCCGGGAGTAGGTCCCCTGCGTGCAGACCGCCCCCATCAGGGGCCGGAGGGAGGGAGCCCTTTCTGACTGTTTGTGGTTCCTCCAGGCTGAGCTGTATTCAGAGCAGAGGCAGGATGGTAGGGTCGAGGGCCAGCCCCATCCCAGGGCGGCACCCCCAAGTGACAGCCCGCAGAAGGGATAAAAGAACTTACGTCCTTAACATTGTTTCTATAAAGACGGATTTTTTCCAGCTGCACTCGTTTCCTCGTGAGCCCTGGAATGTGTGAATGTTATTTGCCTTTATTATGTCGACATGATGCCTCTTTCACTCAGGTATGGCTCCCCCGAGATGTTCTCGGGAATCAGGCAGAGAGGCTGTGGGGAGAGCTTTAGAACAAGCCAGGACCTCGGGCTCCATGGGCAGGAAATCCTCCCTGGGGTTGGGGAGCCTGACCCCTCATCTCAACCCCCAACTCAACGAAGGGTTTGTTCTCGTCCACATTTTCTTGCTTAGTAAATCTTGTTGTGGAATCTGTTATCGTCTCATTGAGTAAAACAATGAAACTGAACTCCACGGAACTATAGGATCTGTTCGATCTGTTAGATCCTTTGTTAGACTACAGGTCTAACAAAACACTACTCCGATCTTTGGGGAAGCCTATCTCTGGGTGTCAAAGCCATCTTTCAGAATAAAACTTAGAGTGCCAGTTAGGGTACTGGATCCTCTTGCACATTTTTGCGCCCTGTGGCCCACCCCGCAGACATGGCTGCAGCGCTGGCTGGGGGCCGGCCCCAGTGGCTGGGGGCCGGCCAGATGAGGCCGGGACTCAGGCGGGAAAGCCGGGCCCTGGTCCAGCCGCTCAAGAGGGCGTCGCGCAAGTTTGGACGAGTTCAGAGGAGGCACAGAGAAGGAACGAGCTGGGGGAGGAGGAAGCCGGCCTCTACAGGGGCTGTGTTTGCAGCCAGTGTTGTGGGATGCCTAGGAGCTCACCAGGGAGAGGACAAAGAATTTCAAGGGAGAAGCTTGGGAGCTGGTGAGAAGCCTGGGCGGACAGAGCTGGGGTAAGGCGGTGGAAGCAGGAGGAGGGCCCCAGGGGCTGGGATTCCAGGCTAGGAAGGGTCCCCCAGGAGCTGAGAACTTGGGAGGATTTGTTCAGGATGGCTGTTAGTAGCAGGAGACCCTCCTGACCTGAGACCACTCCTCCCCCACCTCCCTGCCCTCAGAGGGTGGCACCGCCCCATCCCATCCACCAGGGGCCTTGGTCCTCCTGCCCTTCCCCCACACCGGAAGACCTGTCTGGAAGGACAAGGGCTGTGCTGTGGGGTACGATGAGGGCCAGACCTGGGGTACCTGGTGAGGGGGTTATCCTCACCTGGAAATGTCCCACAGCCTCTCAGACACGGGACCCCAGGGAAAAGGGCTTGCATGAACCCAAGCAACCAGTTAGGAGGGGTTCACCCCCTGGGGCCGCAGGCAGCCCATCAACCTTGAGGCATCTAAGCCCCATCCCGCCCAGCAAAACCTCTGACGCCCGAGGACAGGTGGTCAGGGTGAGGAGGGAGGCCACTGTCTGTGGCCTTTAAAAAGCCCCTTTGTCAGGGCGCCGGGGGGGCTCTATCAAAAGGTTAAGCATCTGACTCTTAATCTCAGCTCAGGTCTTGATCTTGGGGTCGTGAGTTTAAGCCCTGTGTTGGGCTCCACAGTGGGCAGAGAGCCTACTTAAGAAAATAACGATGTCCCTGGGTCCATTAGCAGCATTAGGGGGAGAAAAACCCAATCTTGCTCTGCCGAAGACTGCAAACAGTGGAAAGAAGTCTTTCCCAGGACTTCACCAGAGTCAGTGTTTCCTCCAGGGTCCCCAAGACCTGGGGCTCCCTCAGTCTGCAAGCCAGGCCGCAGGGAGGGGTCCCTCGGAGCCAGGCCCCGGCAGACCCCACTCCCTGGAGTCCGGACCCTGCGCCAAGATAAAGAACTGGCTGCATACCCCTCAGTGCCGCCTTTGGTCGTGCCCAGAGCTCGCTTCCTCAGTACTGATCGCTCACACGCACTGTGGGGCAAGACCAGGCGTAGAAATAGGGACCGTGTCACGCCGGAGTCCCCTGCGGGTCTCGGTCGTTGCCTCTGGCAGTTTGCCCTGGTTTCTGCAGGGCCACTGGGTGGTCTCAGTGCGTTTTCCCCTTTCAAGACGACTTTCCTGGTCACGCACCAGAGAGACTCCTGCTGCCTCCGGTCTCTGCAAAGCTAGGGCTGGGCCCGGGGAGCAGCCCCCGAGGGGACAGGTCAGGTCAGGCCTGCAGGGCCGGGTGGTGCGGGGCCCAGGGCTGCAGTCAGCCAGCAGAGGGGAGAGGATGCAGACTGGTCCTGATCTTGACCAGGGCAGTGTCGAAGCCTCTTTCCCTGGGCCCTCGGAAAAACCCACGCAGGACCGTGCCAGGTGCAAGGCTCTGCTGGCGCCCCTTGTGCTGGGTTCTGATGTCCTTCGCCTGCCACCTGCTGTCACCTTCCTGGAAATTCTCTTGCTTCCCGGTCCCTTGTCTGCCCTTTGCCGGGCTCTCTCCACGGGGAAGGGTGTGGGGCCGTGTCTGTCCGCACACGCCGTCCTTCTGTCCAGGCCGGAGATGGGTTCCCTGCTGGGGAATCTGAGACCACTCCAAACCCCCCTCCCTTCTGAGACCACCTGCCGTCTCCCTCGGCGACAAAGGTACTCGGGAGGCCCGGGGAACCCAGCCATCCCTCATCTCTGGAACATCTCACGTGATTCCCCTCTTCTCTTTCCGGAGGGCCTGTTAATGGACTTTTCGGGGTGGTCCTCCAGTTATCTGGGTATTCTTCTCCTACCTTCTGTGTCTTCCTCTTTTTTTTAAGATTTTATTTCTTTATTAGGGAGAGAGAGAGAACGCACAAGTATGGGGAAAGGCAGAGGAGAGGGAGAAGCAGGCTCCCCTCAGAGCGGGGAGCTTGATCCCAGGACCCCAGGATCGGGACCGGAGCTGAAGGCAGAGGCTTACCGACTGAGCCCCCAGGGCCCCTGGACTTCATCTTTTTTGCTCTCTGGGGGTTTTGTCGACTTTACCCCCCACCTCTTGTGTTTATGTCTTTGGTTCTGCTGCCATATTTTCACTTGCAAGAACTCCGTTTCCCGCCGCAGTTCCCGCAGTTCCTCATTCCTCGGACCCTGTATGGCTCGTCCTTGGGAGGGGGTGTGCTTGAATCTGGGCTTTAACTCCGCTCCTCCTCCCGCTGGCTTGCTTCGGTGTTTCGTGCCAGAGCTTCTTGGAGGCATCCGGTGGTGTTTGGTCCTCACGCTCCTTAAAGTACGGGGACTCAGCCCGTGGCCACATCGGCTGAGACAGGCCATCTCCCTGACAGTTTGTGTTTCCACTCGGTCTCCCCTGGGGGCCTCGGTCTGGGAGCTGCTATCTGGAGCCGTCCCAACTTGTCAGGGGTGAAAGAGAGGTTCCCCCACTGTCCCCAGGGCCCTAGCAGCCTGGCTCTACCAACAGTGGGTGCCTGGGGAGACCAGCAGGGGTGCGGCGGGTGGGGACGGAGCCTCTGCTGGGCCTGGGCACCCTCCTCTAAGGGCAATTTGGGGGTAACTTATTAGAACCGGTTCCTGGGGCCCAGGCCCCCCCCAAACATCTTCTCTCACGTCTCCTAGAGAGGGTCTCAGTAAACCGGTCTCCTGGAGCTAGAAGATTTCTGGAATGTTCAGTGCCCGTACCAGGCCTGGTCACTTACCAACTGTGCATTCTCTCTAGGTGTGGGGCCCTCGTCTTTAAAATGGGGGTGTTGAACCTGGTGACCCGAGGACTCTTCTTGCTCCAACCTTTTGGGATTAGGTGCCCACCCCTGTGGGCAAGGCCCACCTGAACAGTCACTGAACCCCAGCTGGGCTGAGAGGTGCTCAGAGCCCCCCCCAACCGGTCATCCCCACCTGTGCACAGTTGTAGGCCTTGGGGCCACACGGGGGGGGGCTGGGAGCTTCCAGGGGCTGTGGGTGAGGGCTCCCCAAGGCCAGCCTGGGCCTCGCGGGTAGCAGAGGGCTGCAGGGACGCAGTCCAGGAAGTGGGCCCGGGTAACCCAGGCTGGGGTCCCTCTTTCCTGCTAACACGCCTCACTGGGAGAGGCCCCAGGCCCCCAGAACGGCCGTCTGTGGGTAAGGGGTCTGTGGCTGCCGCCTGCTGAGCCGACAGCTAGAGCCCCTGGAGCGCACAACCTGGAGTGGTTTGCTTTTAGGGTCCTGCCCTGAGACGATGGCCTACTACGGAAAATGCATCGAAACTGTCATTGAGCACTTGAACAAATTTCAGCCCAAGAAGGACAATCCTGAGCAGTTCCTGGAGGCGACGTCCACAGCGCTGCAGGTAGGGCCAGAGGGCAGCTCGGGGCTCGCTGGGGGCGTGCCCGTGGCACCTGCCACGTAGCTGGTACTTTCCAGCAAAACACATCCAGTTCCTTCTTCACAGCTGCTTCCCTCCCTGGGGATGGGCCTTGGGCACAGCTCCTGGACGTGCTCAGTGTCGCCGTAGGTCACAAGGCTGCCCCTCCGGGGGCGGGACCCCCTCTGTGCCTCGAGAGTCACTCTTGGCGTCCAGAATGCGCATCACTCAGGACGTGCCTGTGCGGCGCCATCCCAAACCGAAAATAGGGGAGAGTCAGCTGGGATGGGCCGCCACTCCGGGGACGGGCTCTCCCCGGGGCGGCTCCGCACGGACATCCGGCAGGCGGACGGGCCTCCCGCAGAGCAGCGAGGGCTCCACCACGGGAGCCCCACTCCTTCCTCTTGTGACCCACACCTGGAAGAGATGAGGGACCTTCCCCCCCCCCCGGCGACTCAGCCCTGTCCCCGTGCCCCTGGACTGCCCCTGTCTGTTTCTCCCCCGACTGCAGCCCACCCCCATTTCGAGCACATACGGAGACCACTGGGCGGGGCCCCAGGACAGGAGCGGAGTGGCTGTAGCCCCCCCTGTGCCCTCAGCAGCCCTTGGAGGACTCACTGGGACCGAGGACTCTGGCCTTGTGTCCGTCAGCCATCCGTCAGGTCAAGGGTGGTGCCCGGGGAGCAGGAGCATGCATCGCAGGGGGGCCTGCCTTCAGGACTTTGGGACACGGAGCCCGTTGGATGGGGCCTCGGGAAGCTCTGTGGGGTAGCCCCCTGCTGGCCGCGGGCCCATCACCCTCCAGCAGCGAGGACACCAGCAGGGGCTCCAAGGCGGGGCTGCGGAGTGAACGCGCCCCTGCGGGGAGCTTTGCCTCCAATTGCTTTCCCAGAGCCCCCGGGAGCTATTGCGGCACCCACCCCCACGGGGACAGCTGTGGCCCCGCCGCTAGCCCCCCTACCGGCTCAGCTGCCTGAAAACGCAGAGGGAGGACGGGGTGGGTGGGCGGAAGAGGCCTGTGCCCACACAAAGTCTGGGGGGTTCCAGCAATGAGAGACTCTCCCACCAGAGAAAGCTTGGGGCTCTGCTGACCCAGGGCTGCCCCCAGTGTCACTCAGGAAAGGACCGGACAGGGCTCAGGGAGCACTCCTCCACCACACCCCTGCAGCCCTCTCTCGAGCTCTTGCCCTGGGACCCTAGGCGTGGTGAGGAGGTGGCCGGGCCACAATGCTCTGTCCCCAAGCAGAACCGGCCTCCCCCGCACTCACTTGCGGCCTGGCCCCTCGGGCCGCTCCGGGGCACGGCTGGGCCTCTGTCTGCCCGCCACGGGTCTTTCCCAGCAGCCACGACTGCTGTTAGTCCTCTTGTCTAAAAGAAGGACCTCCCCGGAGGTCCTCACCTTGGTGTCCCTGCTGTGTCCCGGCATCCTGGTCCCCCTGCCCGCGCCCCTGCGAAGCTTCCCCCTACTCCTCGGCACAAACAGTAGAGTTAATGTCTTTATTTCTCAATAACAACCGTTACAGAAAGTTGAGTTGGTTACAACAAATAGTGTGGGGCGTTTTCCCCCACAACCAACGGGTTATTACCGGTGAGCCCCCGTGGTGCCCCCCGCCGTGTGTGTTTCTGTGGGGACAGAGACCAGCCCGGCGTCTGCGCCCCCGGGAGCCGCCTGGTGTCTCTGCGATGGGCACCAACGCTCACGCCAGGCAGAGAGGCAGCTGCGTTTTCTGGCACGCTGGTCCCTCCTGGGTCCTTTCAAATGTTCACCTCGCGTCCAGGCGGCTGGGACAACACTCTCTTGTCTGCAGCTGTCAGAAAATTGGTGCGATGCGTTGCTTTTGTTGGACTGAGGCTCCAGACGGCCACCTGACAGAGAACGACCCGGCCGGTAAACGGACTGGCCGTCGGGGAGGGCGGGTTTCTTGGTTCAAAAAGCATCAGTTGCGGTCCTCACCGCTGGTTACCAGTGAATGCGACCCCACTGACAGACACCATCTTTGCACGTATACCTAAGAATCTCGCGGTAAGATCATCCTTGATTCAAGGTGAGCCCCAAATCCAGTGACCAGCACCCTTGTAAGATGAGAGAAATCTGCACATAGGCACAGAGACACAGGGAAGAAGGCCATGTGACCTCAGGGGCAGAGTTCAGTGAGTCGTCTATGAGCTACAGACTCCGGGGAGCCCGAAACCACCCACAGCAGGGGAGAAGCGCAGCGTGGACTCTCCCTCTGGTCCCCAAGAAGGGACCGACCTCACGACACCTCCTGGACTTCTGTCATTTCTGTTGTGTTTAGCTGCCAAGTGGGTGGTCAAATTTGTTACAGCGGCCCCAGGACATTTGCAGACAGGGAGCCTGGTGGGGGCGCCCAAGGATGGAGGGGCTGGGTTGGCGCGCTCAGCGTGGCTGCCGGAATCCTGGGCTCTGGGGACCACGTCAGAGGAGGTCAGATGGAGCCTGGCTGAAGGATGGGGAAAGGTCCAAGGGCCTGTGGGCTGGGGGAAGGGTGCACCAACTTCCTCTCCGCAGATCGATCTGTAGCTCACAAAGGGATCTGTCATCGCACGGCGCGTGTGGCGCTGAGACGCGGGGGCTGAGCCTCCCCAGGCGCCAGTCTCCAGAGTGGCCTGCAGCAGCACGGAGGAACCGGCCGGAGCTGGAGACGGGAGACAGGGACGGGAGGGGTGTGGGTGACGGCCCCGCCAACCAGGCACGCTGCCAGCAGGCATCCGGCGCCGGCCTGAAGGCCTGGTTCTCCCATGCTCCGGCACAGGACTGAGAAGGAGCTCCTCCCTGCACCCCCGGCGCCCCAGGCTCCGGGCTCTGACCCCACAGTTAATGTCACTTGGGAACAGGCAACCACGATTAGAGCACCACGATGGTGGGGGGGTGGGATGCTGGGGGCGGTGCTCCCTGGGCCCTGCCTTGAAAGGCCTTTCCCCTCCCGCACACTCCCAGAGCCCCCCGTGGCCAGCCGGCATGACGGCGGGGCCACCAAGCTGGACAGGTGGACATAGGAACCTCCAGAGAGCCGAGCAGGGCCTGCGGGACGCGGGTGGGGGCGTGCCGGGCACAGCGGACAGCCCATGAGGTCTCCTCCGACCTCCGACAAGGGTCTGGCTTTGAAAGAGAGCACCTGAGGGGTGGGAGGTAGGGGAGAACGGAGACTCACCGGGCAGAGGGGTCTGCACGAGCCAGGGACAGCAGAGTCTTGACCTGTGGCAGGCACTGTGTGGGCACAGTGGCCCAGCGGGGCCTGAGTGCGTGGAAGCTTGGACCCCGGGGCCATCGGGGCAGTCGGTGGGCAAGGGCGGGCAGGCAGGTGAATCCTGAGCAGAAGGGAAAGTCAGCAGGGGGCTGGCAGGAGAGGCACTGGACAGCTGGTGGGTCCTACAGTGCAGGGGTGAGGCGGGTGGGAAGAGGTCTGACAGTGCAGGGGTGAGGCAGGGCAGGGAGAGGCCCGGCCCAGCCCCTAGCCCAGCCCCCCACCAGGGGTAGAGGTGCTAGGGAGGGTGGCAAGAGGAAAGGGAGGGGGCTCGTGCAGGAGGGTAGGGGGAAGGCAGGGGCCCGGGGACCGGGGGCCTAGAATCACCAGCCATGGCCTTGCTTGGGAGGCAGCGGGGTGCCAGCGGCCCTGTCCCAGAATGCCATTCTCGCTCTTCCGGTCAGTAGCTTCACAGGAGGGCCTGGGCTCGGGAAATCGTTTTTATTTGAGTTTTTTTCAGTGCCTCTTTTATTGACATCAAAGATCCAAAATCCCAAAGGTCCAAAATGGCGTCCAGTGGGGGGGTCTCCCTCCCCCACCAGCCCTCCTGGGACATGAGCAGAGACCAGTGTCCCGCGGTTCCTTCCGGAGACTGTGCAGGCCTCTCTTGCAGACACACTACGTGTGTCAAAAATTACATCTACACGGTATCTCCTATACGTGAAAACAATATCACGTTTATATAAAATATTTTTTTAAGATTTTATTTATTCATTTGAGAGAGAGAGAGCATGAGAGGAGAGAAGGTTACAGGAAGAAGCAGACTTCCCGCAGAGCTGGGAGTCCGATGTGGGACTCGATCCCGGAACTCAAGGATCATGACCTGAGCCGAAGGCAGTTGCTCAACCAACTGAGCCACCCAGGGGCCCTAAAGACTTTTTTTTTTTTTTTTTTGAGAGAGCATGAGCAGCGAGGAGGGGCAGAGGGAAAGGGAGAAGCAGACTCCCGCTTAGCAGGAAGGGTGATTCAGAACTCGATCCCAGGACCCTGGGATCATGACCTAAGCTGAAGACAGATGCTTAACCGACTGAGCCACCCAGGCGCCCCGATTATATAAAATCTTTAAACAGTTTTAGCCATTGGTGGCCCCTGGTCTCACAGTCCTGCACTTGGCCGTTGGCACCGAAGCCTCCCCTGGGGCCCGTTCTGTGTCGTGGACTGTGACCTCCTGCCGGGTGCGACCATCATGCAGTCATCCCCGGCTGATGGGCTTGGAGTTGGTTCTGGTATTTCAGGGTGAGAAGCCCCGTGGGGCTGACGGGGCTAACGGGCCTGCCCGGGCCTCTGCAGCTGGGGTCACGTCCCAGAAGTGGCAGCTTCTCCAGGAGAGAGCGTGGGCCCTGGTCAGCTCCGTGGACACAGCCAGCTGACCTCCCACGGGGAGCGACACACTGGCCGTGTCCTTGGCAGGCAGGGAGTGTTCCCCTCCAGCCTGGCTTACGCACGGTGCTGGCAGCTGGTTTCATCGTTGCCAAATAGGTGGGAAAGGGCACTCGGGGTAGTTATAATCAATATTTCTCTTATTTTAGTTCCCAAGTTTTGAAACAGTGTGTGTTTCTGTGTCTGAGCTAACTGCTTGGACCTGTATCTATTAGGAAACACTGTCTGACTATGAGAAAATCCAGGAAAGCAATGGCTTAAAGAAATTAGTGGTGTCTTTGCTCACGTAGGAAGCAGTCTGCGGGCAGGTGGTCTAGGGTAGGCTCAGTGGCTCCGTGGTGCCATTAGGGATACATTCTCCTTCCTCTCTCTTTGGCGGTCCTTAGAATGTACCTTGGTCTTGCAGTCACAAAACAGCTGCCCTGCCTCCAGCATTGCATCCATATCCCAGGAAAGAAGAGGAGAAAGGCAAATGGCTCAAGGCAGGTGCCAGGTGAATCTGCCTAACTTTCTAAGAGCGTTCTTGGAGGCTACACGGGACAATCTGCCATTAACTCTCGTCGATTAAAGCCCTTTGCTACACGGCTCCATCAGCAGGGGACTGCAAAAAGTTCTGGCTGAGCACACCATCCACGATGAGATAGCATTCTTCTCTTGGGTAGCAGAAAGGGAGAAGGCGTTGTGCCGACATCTGGCAGCCCCAGCGTCCTCTCTCTGCTCTTCTCCCTGGCTTCAGTCTTGGCATCACTGATGAGCAGGGCCCCTGGGTATTGTGCCCTGTGCTGAAATCCGCAGCCAGGCCCCTCTCCTGCCCAGGACCTGGTCTCGCCCTGCCCTAACTCTGGTGCCGGCAGGCAAGCCGGGGCTAGGAACTCCTGCAGGAGGCAGCTGGTGATGGTGGAACGTGGGCAGGCTTGCAGGCCGCTGGGTCGTCTGCCCCCAGACCTGGTCCCCTCCCAAGACTGTCCATGAAACTGTTATCCAAGGGCTTGCTGCCCTCCCTGGGGGCCAGCCAGGGACCATGGACTTGGGAGTCCTGAACTGGACTGAGGCCTAAAATGGTATCACAACATTCAGAGGCCCCTGGGCAGCTTCCACCCTCTGGGTTCTGTGACCAAGGCTGGCTTGGGGTTAAGGGTCAGCTCGGGTTAAAGGTCAGCACTGGGGCCCTCTCTGCAACCCAGCCCTGGACCTACCTCCCTTTGGAAAAAGCCTGGCCAGTCCAGCCCCAGCATCCCTCCACTGGCCCAGCCAGAAGGACCTGGTCTGGTGCTCAGTAGCCTCTGTCCCATGTCCCCCCCAGGCCTCAGTCTCCCCTCTGTGACCGGCAGGGTTCCCTGGGGGCGAGGACCTGGCCCCGGGCCCCGTCTGACCTGCTTGCTTGGGGACTGACGGCATGAGAGCTTCCAGGCACAGGCTCAAGGCTCTGACCTTATTAAAAATACAGACTCACGCTTCCCAAACGCAGACGTAATGAATGAGAAGCGGTCACTGCTGTCTGAGCCCCGGAGGCGGGCCTCCTGCGGAGGCTCCGGCCTGCTGACTCACTGCTCTCCGCCTGCCTGCGGGGCCGCCCAGGGGCTCCCTCAGACAGTGCGTGCCGGGTGCGGGCACAGCCCAGGGCGCGGGGCCGTGCGGGGAAACCGTCACAGCAGCCTGGCTGGATGGAGACCCCACTCCGCGCCCGGCCTGCACTCAGTGAGGTCTCCGGGTCCCCACCAGGGCCTGCGAGCCAGGAAGCCTGCAGGAACTCTTGGCGTGAGAGCCTCGCTGCCAGGGGCCCATCCAGGGGGCAGGGATTTAGTGCAGCGACGCTCAAGCTCAGAGCCCCGGCCTGGGTCACCTCCCTTGCCTGCCGTCCCTCCTGTGAGGGCAGGACCAAACCTACCCCCGAACCGCGGTGGCAGAGCCCCCTGCTTGTGACCCCCATGGCGCTTGTGGGAATGACGCCGTCTGCCCAGACAACAATCATGTGTTCCACGCACGCCTGTGGGGACACAGACTCTCCTGGCTTGTCCAGGAGCCCTCAGGTCGTCTCATTTCTCTTGTTTTTTAGTGTGAAGACGGGAAGAAACCATGAAGGAAAAGATAGATTTGACTTCAAAAAAAAAGAGAGAAATCTCTGTGTGCTCTGTGTGTCAAAAAATATTTCACACAAAGTTAAAGGACAAACTACAATCTCATGAAAATAACTATCATATTAATGAGCATGTTTGTTGCCTCACTATATAAAGAGCTCATAGGGGCACCTGGGGGCTCAGTCAGTTAAGCATCTGCCATGATCTCAGGGTCCTGGGATCAAGTCCTGCCTCGGGCTCCCTGCTCAGCAAAGAGCCTGCTTCCCCCTCTGTGCTTCCCCCTGCTTGTGCTCCCTCTCCCTCTCTCTCGAATAAAACCCTTGAAAAAATAAAATAAAGAGCTCATAAAAATGATTAAGAAAAATATTGTCCCAATAAAAAGTTAGCCGAGAATGTAAATTGGTAATTCACAGAAATACAAATAAATGTCCAGTAAACATAGGAAAATCTCACCGGTAATAAAAAAAAATTTCAAATTAAAACAACGAGATACCAAAATGTATCTGATTGGCCTTCCCAAACAAATTTTTTTAACAACACTGCAGGTGATTTTCTTTTGATGTGCTTTGCACCTGTCGGGGGCTGATCTGAACTTCGGCTTCATCCTGCAGGAACAGTTGGGGGCCGCTTGTTCTCAGTTCTGCGGCCTGGCCCCACCCCCCACCCCTCCCCGGGAGACAGCAGCTCCCGCCCCTGACCCGCCCCTACCCTCTCCCCTGGCCCTGAACTTGTTCCATTCACGCGACGACAGGTACGGTCGGGCATCCCATGCAGGGTAGTGTTTGCAAAACCCGCACATGACGATTAACGTGGCAGGTTTAATACGACGTATATGAGCTGGTCTAAAATGTACAGCATGGGACGATACAGGACTATTTTCTTTTTCTCCTAAAGTGGAAAAGCTTGGAACGTGTGTCCAGCAGCGATGGAAAACGTTTTGTCTGTCCGTGTAAGGAACCGTGCGAGGCCGCCGTGCCCGTGCTCAGGGCCGTCCTCGGTCTCCACGGGGGCGCCGCACACCGGAGAAAGCGCCGCGGCGCCAAGTCGAGAAGAACGAGGCAGCGATAGGGGAAAAATGCTTAAAAGAGTTTTCTTTTTAAATGCCCTGAACTTTTCTCGTGTGTGGGCGTCTCCTGCATTTTGGGTGATTCCCTTCCATTCCCAGAATGTGATTGCTGGGCTAAAGGGCACGGGGGTCTAAGGTGCCGGAAACGTGCCCCAGACTGCTTGTGGGAAAGGCTCCTCGGCACCTGCCCCCCGTGCCAGGCCTCTGTGCGGCTATGCGGGCAGCACTGGAAGTCCTCTTTCATTCTGCTTTTCAAAAGCTTAATTTCTTTTTTGAATAAGCGTGTGTGAACACAGTGTTGGGGTCTCCCCAGCGTGACCCCCCGCCCCGGGTACAGTCCCTCCCGTTACTGGTAATTCCCGCCTGGTCTGTGTACCCGGCACGTCCCCCAGACACTCCCTTACCATTTTCTTTTTACTCTGGGGGTTACTTTTTTTAACAACTTGTTTGGAAACCTTTATAAGAGCTTCCTTGTCTTTCTTATTGTGGTGAAACACACGTGAGTAGACCTCACCGCCTTAACCATGTTAAATGCAAGATTCATGGGCATTAAGTACCTTCATGTTGCGCAGCCGTCCCCACCGGTCCCCAGAACCTTCTCTTCCCCAACAGCAAGGGTCCCCATGAAGCCCCAGCCGCCCGGCCCCGCCCCCGGCCCCCAGCAGCCTGCTTTCCTGTCCTGGGAGTGTGGCTTCTCAGGGGCCTCCCATTCGTGAAATCACACACTTGTCCCTTTGGGACGTTTGTTTTAACGCATCATTTCCATGTTTATTTCTGTCTTTGCCCCCAGTTCGCTGTCCCTACCCAGGAACACCCATGGGACCACATCCTGGGGCGAGGTGGGGGGCCTGCTGGGTCCGAGGCTCTGCCCACTGCTATGGGGGCGTACCCTGACTGAGCTCTTCCCCCGCACGGAGGGGCGCCTGGCCCTGGCCCATGGCCCGTTTCTCTTCTAGACCCTGAGCCCCCAGAAGCAGGCATTCATTTTGGAGCTGCTGTCCGGGTGCCTTGAGTACCGGAAGCTGCTGGCCGTGGTGGTGGACGCCTTCTACGTGCGGGCCGGCTGGCTCTGCCCACAGGCCGACTACAGCCTCTTCCAGGGTAGGTGTCCCTGCGGGCCTCACGGCCCTTGTCTCCTGCACGAGGGCCACGGACTCGTGGCAGCTGGGATGGCCTGGGGAAGTGGGAGCTCACGGACAACCCTCGGGCTCCGCTGTTTCCGCGGCACTCCTGCTTTGTGGGGTCTCCCGCGGGCCTCACCCCACTGGGTCCTCGGGGTGCCTGTGAGCGGGCAGACTGGGGCCCACCTGACAGACGGCGACACAGACGCCGGGCCCACTGAAGGCCGCAGGGCCCCTGTCCCGCTGGACAGGGCATGGGCACTGAGGGGGGCTGGGGGCCGAGCTTGGTGGCGGGAGGTCAGGTCCGGAGCTGGCGCCTGGGCCCC
This sequence comes from Nasua narica, assembly GCA_028533885.1. Classification (NCBI taxonomy): domain Eukaryota; kingdom Metazoa; phylum Chordata; class Mammalia; order Carnivora; family Procyonidae; genus Nasua; species Nasua narica. The sequence goes on from CM052800.1 coordinate 1,294,439, forward strand.
GCCCACACCCCCGGACGCCCGCTCCAGTCGCCGCCCCACTTGGCCGTCGGTGTGACCAACAGTCCCCAGGACGTCCTCACCTGGCCCAGGACGTCCAAGTTCCAGTTGGCTCGAGGCTACTTGGTCTCTCAGAATTAACAAACGAAAATCCCAACTGAGCGCCGGCGCTCACCGGTGTGAGACGACCTCACTTGTGCTATTGCATCGTCCCCTTATTTTCACGGGCGCCCCGACGGCGGTGGGGCCTGCACGCACCGGCCTCTGGCTCACTCCCCCAAGATGCAGTGCCGGGGGCGCAGGGGAGGACCCCCAGGGTGGGCCGCACGCTCACCGGCCCTGTCTCCCCAGTGATCTGCTACCTGGCCACGTTCCAGCCGCAGGAACTCGGCTTCCAGCTCTTCAGTGACATCGTCAGGGCCCAGCCCGTGGACAAGATGCACAAGGTGGGGCCTCCACCGGCCCTGTGCCTCCTCTTTTTTTAAGATTTTGTTTATTTGACAGAGAGAGAGAGAGAGAGAGAGAGGGAGAGAATGAGCAGGGGGAACAACAGAGGCAGAGGGGGGAGCAGGCTCCCTGCTGAGCCGGGAGCCGGATGCGGGACTCGATCCTGGGCCCCCCGAGATCATGACCTGAGCTAAAGGCCGATGCGGACTCGCGATTCTTGTGCTGCCTGGCCCGCCCCCAGTAAACGACCTGTCCCCAAGGCCCACCGCTCAGGGTGCACTTTTGGGGACCAGACGGAGGCGTCCTATTTCCCCGTCCCCAGGAAGCTGTCCCGGGGACTGGGCGCACAGCCGCCCCTCCCAGCCGGTGTTGCGGAGCCTGGCTCGAGGGGTCTGGAGTGGTCAGACAAGGCCCTCCAGGCTGGAGTGGGGCTTCAGCGTGGAGGACCCCCCGACGCAGGAGCCCCCAGCAGGGCGTGGCCGTCCCTCCACCATGGGCTGGGCCTGAGCTGCATCTCAGCAGGGTGGCAGACGGCCACCCCTGGGGCCACAACCACCCCAAGCGACGGCCAGCCGGCTCTGCCGAAGCCTCCAGCTCCCCAGGGTGGCCGGCCTCCCCTGAGACACTAAACCGTGCTGTGCCTTCTAGAACCAGATCTGTTACACTTGAGGGCCCCGACTGGAAAGCAGCCGTTAGGAGCCCACGGCCGCCGGGAATTCCTGCTGTGGCGGGTCCGGGCCGGCCCCGGGCACACATCCTCAATCCCTTGAGGGCCGGGGTGGGCAGCTCACTCCTGGGGCCCACCACCAGCGCTCCCTGGGCGAGCAGAGGCAGGCTCGCAGAAAACGGGGAAACTCTGTTCTTGAATTCTGGAACCCACAGGGTGGGGGTGGGGGAGGCAGGCCGCTGTCCGTCTGTCCCCACCAAGAACCCTCCAGAAGTGGGGGATGGGCCGTGCAGGTCCTGGGCAGCTGGCTCAGGCACAGGGTCCCCACCAGCGGGAGTGGGGCGTGCCCTAGGACTGCGGCGGGCTGCCCCGAAGCCCCAGTTCTGTGTGCAGAAGCCCACGGGGTGCCGGGCAGCTCCCCAGAGCGGGCGCCCAGCACAACAGGTGGGCAGGGGTCAGGGCCCCGACTCTGTTCTGGGGAGGGGGGGTCCGTCCTGAGGGGCCCCCTGCCCAGGTCCCCTCTCGTGGTGCGTTAGCCACAGCCGCCCTTTGGACGCTGGCCTTCTGTGTTGGGGACCTGGGGGCTCCACCAGGTTGGGGGGATCTGGGCCCAAGACCCCCCCCAGTGGTTCGTGTTTCTCCCTCAGTTCCTCGGATTCTTCTTCAACCCCTTAAACCTGTGCTCGTGGATCAAGGATGAGTGGAGCCTCATCTACGAGACTGCCCATGTGAGAGAGAACTGGATCGACCCCCTGATGAGGTGGGCCGGGCGGGGAGCCTCCCTGCACCCCGCTCCCCAAAGCCGCCCTCGGCCTGTGCCCGTGCCCCCTGACAGGCTTGGGCAAACGCTGGTTTCACAGCCGCAGGCCGGGACCCACAGGAGAAGGACCAGCACGGGGGTCGGGGTCAAGCTGCTCCCCCCTTGCTTCCCTTCTGATAGGGCCTGGGAGGTCCACTGGGCTTCCTGGGGCCAGAGAGACTGTTTGGGCACAAGCGGACCCCGCTAGGTACCAGCTCAGGGGAGGCAGAAGCCCCTCTGTGGGAAGGAAACTGTGGCCCTGGGGTCGTGGGGTGTCCCCGGAGCTGCCCCTGCCCCGGAAGAAAGTCCTCAGCCCCAGCCGGACTGGATGCACTGTGCGTCCACAGGGCTGCCAGCGGGGGCGCAGGCTGCAGAGCCCCGAGAGCTCCCTCTGGGGTCAGCCTGCTCCCAGGGTGCCCCGCCCCCTGCCCCCTGCCCCCTGCCCCCACCCTACTGTTCCCAGCCGCCTGGCCCCTCTTGAGACCCCACTCCCCGTTAGCCCTGGGACAGGCCCTTCCTTCCTCGAGGGGCCGCGTCCTCAAGCTGGGGCAGGAGATACCCAAAGTGCGCGGCCTCCCTCAGGGGAGCCCCCCAGGCCAGGCTGGTGGTGTGGGCGATCCCCTGCCCTGACCCTGCTCCAGGGCACCGCCCCACCCCGGAGCCCCTTCTCCAGCTGTCAGCAGCAGCACAGCCCCGGGAACTTGCCCGCACTCTCCAGCTTGCCCTGGCCTCCGTCCCCTGGGCCGTGTGCCGGCCCAGATTAGCTCCACGTGCCCAGTGCCGCCCCTCCTCAGGCTCGTGGCCCCCGCAGCGAGGATCGCTCTGGCCCCATCCCCCCCAGCTCCCCCCTCGCCCACTCACCAGCGTGCTTGGGACCCCAGGGGTGCTGGCCCCGCTTCCACCCTGCTATGCGACTCTGGGGTGTGGCTGGTATGGGGCCTGCGTCAGAGGCATTGTCACCCCCACCCCGAGGTAGCCCTGGGTGCTTGGGGGCGTCCTTTGGGTCCCAAGGACCGTGCCCTCGTTGACTTGCTTTGGAAGTGGCCCTAAGCGGTGGCTCCCGCCTTTGCCTTCCAGATGGCAGCCGGAGGTCCAGGAGCTGATCCACCAGCTGGAGGAAGTGATGGCCGGTCAGCCCTCTCTTCCAAAGACCAAGGCCAAGGTCACAGAGCCCAAGGAGTTCAACCTGACTATCCCCCGGCCCCGCGCCATTCCCGTCCCCGAGCCAGTCCCTGTGGTGGCCAAGTCAAAACCGGTAAGTGGAGGCATTTGCCGCCGGCACAGGCTGTGGGCCAGGGGCAGGCTGGGTCCCCCAGGGCCCTGGCCCAGACCCAGAGTGTTTGAGGACCCCTCCCGCCGGCCTGGAGCCTGCCCAGTGGGTTCCTGCGCTCCACATACTGAGGTCTGGTCAGGGACATGAAGTGAGGCTGGGAGGCCAGGGGACCCAGGCCGGTCTGGACTCGGCACTTGGGGCCTATTACCGGATCCCTCTCCTTCCCTATTAAATCGTGCACAGTGCCTTTGTAGCTCCCCGGATTCTCCCCTGTACCCTTCAGGTCGCGGGCCGGGCCAATAACGTCTGTCTGTGTGACCCCAGCCAGATGGGCCTGTCCCCACCCCAGGGCCTTTGCACATCTGTCCCACCTGCCTAGACCCTCTTCCCCTCCCTCTCCTCCTCTCCTCCATCTCCCTACCTTGCTGACGCCTCCTGCCAGCCGGGATGCTTTGGATGCTTTGTGTTACAAATAACAGGGATAAGCGGCGCCATCTGGGCTGGACCATAGAGAACTCTCTGCTGCCTCTGGTTTGATCAGCTCGCTAGCTGTGCCTCCGTGGGTCCCCTTTATCTTTGGGCAAACGTCCGTCACTGTAGCGAACCCCCCAGGGCACGAGAGGACATCTGGGGCCGAGAAGTCCACGACCCACGGGGGGCAGGCCCCCCTCGAGCCGGCCGCCGGGTCAGGTGCAATGTTCTGGCCCCTGCGGTCTCTGCCCCGAGCGCCCGTGGTGGACTCGGCCTCCTGGAGCTGGCCCGGCTCCCTCACAGAGTCGAGGACTGCGTGGAGGGCAAGGGGGCGGTGCTGGGGGGCCCCAGGTCAGCCCACTCCCACCGCCCTTGGGTCTCACTGCGGCTTGTCCACCCAGAGAGGCTTTCCGTGAAGCCCTCTCCTGGAGCAGGTCCCTCGGGTCTTCGGACGCTCCTTAGACACACAGGCCAGAGGCCCAGGAGTTAGGGTCTGGAGCTCAGGGCTTTCCGGGCTGTCCCTGCCCCACCCCCCATGGACACGCCCCCTCCAGGCTGGCGAGGGTCCCCGGGACCAGACCCCACAGAGACTTCTCAGGCCACCCCGGTCTCTGCGGTATTAATGCTGTGGCCCCTTCCCGTCCCCAGGCTCCGTGACGCTCTCCTGGCCTCACCCGCCCCTCCCAGCCCCTCCCTCGTCCCCTGGCCACCCAGTCACCTGCCTGCTCCTCCAGGGTCTCCTGGGCCTGCGTGCTATGCTCGGCCCCCTTCCTTCTTGCCGCGGGCCTGACATCCTTCCCTCCCCTCCCCTGGATGACCGCCAGAGCCCAGGGGTCCCAGTCAGAGCTCAGCGGCTTCTCTTCCAGCCCTGTCCCTCCCGCAACGGCAGCCCGCTGGCCGCCAGCTGGGCACCTGCACGCTCCCCTCCAGACTGGCCGCTGACCGCAGCCTCCTTTCCCGCCGCCCCGCCAGGTCCCCAGGAGCACCTACCAGCCGCCCAAGGAGCGGCAGCTGCTGGAGATGACCAAGAGGTTTAATCGCTGGAAGGCCGAGGTGAGGAGTCTGCCCTGACACCTGCCTTCCTAGAGCCCTCTGGGGGGCGCTCGGGGTAGGGAAGGTGTGGGGAGGGCGAGGCGCAGGGAGAGTGCCCTCGTCCCTTCTGACTGGTGGCCAGCGGGGTCAGACCCACGCGGGGCTGCTTGCAGGAGCTGCTGCTGCAGGCGAACATCGAGGAGATGCGGTGTGCCATGCCCCGGTCCCGGGGGGAGCCCCTGGTGCAGGTAACCCCAGCCCTGCACACCCTGGGTCAGTCTTCACAGTGGCTTGGGAACATTGCTCCCCATGGCCTGTCAGCCGCCACACGGGAGCCCCTCCTTTAGCCTCTCCAGCTCGGTTCCCAGAGGGGCAGGCTCCCCAGGCGGCTGGGACAGTGCCCCCCGGGGCTGGGAGAGTGCTCCCTACAGCTGGGCCAGTGAACCTCCCGCCTGCTCCCCGTGGCCGGAACAGAGCTCCCCGCAACCGGGAAAGTGCTCCCTGCAGCTGGGACAGCACTCCCAGGGGCTGGGACAGTGAGCCCCCCGCATGGCTGGGACAGTGACGACCCCCCCCCCCCGCATGGCTGGGACTGTGCCGCCCCCACCCCAACCCCAGCCAGGCTGAGCGCAGCCTGAGTGTGCAGGTGCGGACGCCCCTCCCAAACCAGGCTGCGCACGTCCTCCGCGCTGTCTGGGTGTCCCCAGATTTCCTCCTGAATACTCACTACTTCCATAAGAAAAACAAACCCCCAGGTATGTTTGCCAATAAGGGAAAAGTAAAGGGAGAGGACGAAGAAGGCCTGTTCTTGGGCTGCTCCCTCCTAGGAGTGGGGGCCCCCCTCCCCACCGTGTGCCCCCAGCCCCGCGGCAGCCGGGCCGGGCAGAGGTGCTCTGACCCCCACAGGCAGCTGGGGCAGGCAGGGGAGTGGGGGTGATGGCTGGGTTCCCGGGGGGCCCTTTGACCCACAGCTCTGCACAGCGGGGCTCCACAGAGCAGCTGCAGCAGGCAGAGCGCAAACCCGGGGCCCGGTCCTCTTCGAAGCCAGCCCCTGGGGGCATCTGGGGGGATGGACCCCAGGCCCTGGGGGTCAAGCTCCCCTGACTGGGAACCGCTGCCCCAGGCCTGGCCGGCCCACTCCTTCCCTGCCCCCGTCTGGGAGGCCGACGCCCCAGGGAGGCTGGAGAGGGCACTGGAGGACAGAGGTGCTGCCCTGGGGACGCGCGAGCGTGGGCGGCCTGGGAGCACATGCGGGGCAGCTGGAGTTGGCACAGAGAGGAGGGTGCCAGCCCTCCCGGGGTGCGGGGCCCACCACCCGCCCAGGGTGCGTTTAAGGGCCCCTGGTGGGCCCAGAAGCCAGGCGCTGACTCCTCCAGGCCTCCAAGAAGAAGCTGCCACTCCAGCTTATGCCCCGAATCGTGAAGACCTCAAAGCTGACCTTCTACAAGGTGGGGGTGCTCCCGATGGCTCCGGGTGGGCACGGGCGCCCCTTCCACGAGGTGGGGGTGCTCCCGACGGCTCCGGGTGGGCACGGGCGCCCGTCCCCGGTCCCGGGACACCCACCTCCTGGCCTGTGTTGTGCCCAGGGGCTCGGAGGCAAGGGCAAGTGTGGAGGGCAGGGGGGCACTTGCCGCCCCGAGTCTCCCCTCACCGTCCTCTCTCCTGCAGCCCAACGAGGTCCCGGTCAAGCTGAACACGGCTGCCATCCTCCGGGAAGGGTCTCTGTACCAGCGGCAGGTGGAGAAAGAGCTGCAGAGGTGAGGACAGCCGCTTCTCGCGCCCTGCGGGGGGCCGGGCAGGGCCTGGCTCTTCCGGGAGAAGACGGGGCTCAGCGGCTGTGGTGCTTTGGTGGGGTCCGCAAGCCGCCCGGTGTTGGGGTCACAGCTGTATCTGAGGAAGAGAATCCCGGCTCAGTGAGGGAAGCAGACGGGACAGAAGGGGACTCAGCAGAAAGCTAGCCCAGCCCAAACCTCTCTCAGGAGTCACCTCCTTCTCAGACCCCTTCCGGATGCCCCTCTCCGCCCGCAGACCACCAGCACGGCAGACCCCCTGTGCTCACCTCATGAGCTGGGCTGTGGGGGGAGTTTGGGTGGCCGCCCAGATGGATGAGAGGATAGACACGTGGACAGGGGGATGGCCGGCGGGCAGACAGTGGGCGGGGGGATGCCCGGCGGGCGGACGGGTAGACAGGAGAAGGCCGGTGGACAGTGGGTGGGTGGGAGATGTGGCGGGTGCTGGGTGAAGAGCGCCCCACGCCTCTGAGGGCCACTGTCCCCGGGGGCGCCTCTCATCCCGACGGTGGCCAGCACACACCTGGCCTGGGGGGGCCCAAGCCCTGGCTCTTGCCCCCTTTCCCCAGGGTGGATAAGCTTGTGGACGGGGCCGGGGACTTCTCAGAGTTCCTCGAGTGGCAGAAGAAGATGCTGGCGAAGGACCGGGAGGAGGAGCTGACCGCAGGCGAGTGCCGGCGGCTGCGGGGGAAGCTGAGCCGCGAGGAGGCCATCCTGGCCCGGCAGCTCGTCGCGCAGGGGAACAAGCAGAAGGCCGACCAGAAGAAGGAGGAGGTGACGCAGGCTTGCGGGGGCCACTGGGAGTCCGGGGGGGTGGCCGGCGAGCCTGTCTGACCCCCGGAAGCTGTGGGACTGTCGGGGGCCATGGGCCTGGCCGCTCCTGGGGTGGCTGGCCTGCTGGCCGACCCCGGGCCAATTTCTCCCAAGACCCGTGGCGTGGGTGTGGTTGGTGTCCCCCTGCGACACCGCCGGGCTCTCTGAGCGCACCGTCGGGCCAGCTCTTCTGGCCCAGACACCCCCTCGGCCCCACCAGCGGAGTCGCTTGGCCCACACATCCACACTGAAGGAAGACCTGAAGTTCTGGCAGAAACTTCTGGAAAGCCAACGCGTGGCATGTGGGCATCTGGTGTCGTCTCCCGTAGGAGGGTGTGTGGGCATCCTTTTTTTTGAAGTGTCTGTAGCGTCTGTAGTGATACAACGTCTTTCATTCCTGATACTGATTTGTACCTTTTTACTTTTCTTTGGCAAGTTTTGCTAGAAATTTGTCAATTTCATTAATATTCTCAAAGAACCAGCTTTTTATTTTATTGATTTTTCTTTACTGTTTCACTGTTTTCAATGTCATCGATCTCTGATCGTCATTATTTTCTTCACTCTACTTGCTTGGAGTTTATTTTGCTCTTCTTCTAGGTTCTTGAGATGGGAGCTTAGATCACTGGTATGAGACTTCTCTGCTTTTCTATTGTGAGCTATTTCTACTGTGTGTTATTCATTTCCCTTTATTTGCTGTGTTATCTGTGTCCCACAAATCTTGGCACGTTGTATTTCCCTTCCATTTAATGTGACGTATTTTTTCATTTTTCTTGAGATTTTTTTCTCTGATCCATGGACTACTTAGAAGTGTGTTGTTTGGTTTCCAAGCATGTGGAGATGTTCCTGTTATCGTTCTGTCTCTGATTTCTACTTTGACCCCGTGGTGATTGTTGAACGCACTCTGTATGATTTCGGTTATTTTAAATGTGCTGAGGTTGGTTTTGCAGCCCTGCTGTTGTCTATCGTGCCCCTGCGGCGCTGCTGCAAAGGAAGGTGTACTCCACTCTTGTCGTGGGTCCTACAGAGGCCGGCAGCTCCTGCTGGGTGAGAGAGCCGTGGAGCTCTCCCACATCCGCACTCACTTTGCGTCTGGCTGCCTATCGGTTGTTGGAGAAGGAGGGCGGAGGTGTCTTCTCTCAGTTACGTCAGTGTTTTCTTCGTGTGTTTTGCAGCTCTGTTGTCTCACATACATACAGTTAATATTGCTGTGTGTTCTTGGTAGTTGACCCTTTTATTAGGATTATATAATATCCCTCTCCGCCTGGTAATTTCTTTTGCTCTGAAGTTCACTTTATCTTGTATGAACAGCCAGTCCTGCTTCCTTGGATGAATGTTTGCGTGACCTCTTTTCCATCCTTGTACTTTCAATCCATCGATATCATTATACGTGGAATGAGCTTCTTGTAGACACACACGGTTCAGTCCTGGTTTTTAATCCTCTCTGCCAGTATCTACTATCGGTATATCTAGACCAGTGACGTTTAATGTAATTATTGATATGTTTAGGATTTAAGTCTGCCAGGGGTTTTTCTGGATTGTCCTATTTTTGTTTCTGTTTTCTTTTTCTTGACTTCCTATGGGTTATTTGCTCATCTTTTTAAATTTCACTTTCATTTCTCTGTAGTGTACCTCGTAATACAGCTCTCTCATTGCTCCAAGTATTACATCACGCGTACGTAACTTATCACCGCCTACAGTCTTGTCATTTTAACAATTTGGGTGAAGTCGAGAAACCTCGCCTCCCAAGTCCCGTTTCCTTCCCAGTTTCATGACAGAATTGTCTTAAATATTTCCTCTGCGCACAGTTAGAGCCACACCAGACGACGTTATAATTTCTGCTCCTACCACCAGACAGACTTCAGAAGCCTCCAGAGGAAAAGGCGAGTCTGTTGTGCTTCACGCATGTTTGCATCCTGCGCTCTGGCTTCCTTCCCTTCTGAGGTCCCAAGGGGTCTTCCCTTCCCTTACCGCCTTCTGTCTGGAGAACTTTCCTTAGCCGTGACTTTAGAGCAAGTCTGCTGACAACAAATGCTTCGTTTTCCTTCATCTGAGGTTGTCTTTATGTTTCGTTCTTTCCTGGAGAATATTTTTGCTGGGTATGGTATTGGGTTGGTATGGGTTGATGATTCTTTTCTGTCAGCTCCTGAAAAATACTGTGTGTCTTCCTCTAGCCTCCATGGTTTCTGATGAGAAATCCATTGTCAGGGCGCCTGGGGGGCTCAGTGGGTTAAAGCCTCTGCCTTCGACTCAGGTCATGATGTCAGGGTCCTGGGATTGAGCCCCGCATCGGGCTCTCTGGTCAGCAGGGAGCCTGCTTCCCCCTCTCTCTCTGCCTGCCTCTCTGCCTGCTTGTGATCTCTCTCTCTCTCTGTGTCAAATAAATAAATAAGATCTAGAAAAAAAAAAGAAATCCATTGTCATTCACATAATTTCTGCTTGTGAGTAATGTGTCACTTTTATCTGGATGTTTTCGAGATTTTTTTTCTTTGCCTTTAGTTTTCAGAAATTTAATTACAACATGTCTCAGTGTGGCCATCTTTGGGGTTCACTGAGATTGAACTTCTAGGCTTATGTCTTTTGCTAAATTTGGGAAGTTTTAGCCATTATTTTCTGAAGGACTTTTTCCTCTTCATCCTGTTTCCCCTTTCCTGGGACTCTGATGACAGGAGGGGTAGAGGTTTTTGATTGTCCTACAAGTCCTTGAAATTTTGCTCATTCGGTCTCTTTTCTCTGTTACGTTCAGATTGGGTGATTTCTCTCCACTTTGCTACCTTCAAGTTCATGGATTCTTTACTCCTTCCTTCCATCTGCCAGTGAAGCTATCTCCTGAATTTTTTATGTCATCATATGGTTTTTAGTTCTGAAATTTCCTTGTGTTTCTTCTTTTTTTTTTTTAAAGATTTTATTTATTCATTTGAGAGACAGAGAAAGTGAGAGAGAGCATGAGAGGAGAGAAGGTCAGAGGGAGAAGCAGACTCCCGGTGGAGCCGGGAGCCCGACGTGGGACTCGATCCCGGAATCCAAGGATCATGACCTGAGCCGAAGGCAGTTGCTCAACCAACTGAGCCACCCAGGCGCCCTCCATGTGTTTCTTCTTTGTGTCTTCTGTTTCTTTGCTAAGGCTTTATTTCTTTGCAGAAACTATTTTTTTCATTCATCTCAAACATGGTCGTAATTGCTGTAGAAGCATTTTTATGATGGCTTCTTTCAAAATCTTTGTCAAATTAGGGGCGCCTGGGTGGCTCAGTGGGTTAAAGCCTCTGCCTTCGGCTCAGGTCATGATCTCAGGGTCCTGGGATCGAGCCCCACATCGGGCTCTCTGCTCAGCGGGGAGCCTGCTTCCCCCTCTCTCTCTGCCTGCCTCTCTGCCTACTTGTGATCTCTCTCTCTGTCAAATAAATAAATAAAATCTTTAAAAAGAAATCTTTGTCAAATCTAGCATCTTTGTCATCTCAGGCTTAGCATTTATCGTCTGTCTTCATTCAATTTGCCATCCTCCTGGCTTTTGGTATGATGACTGACTTTTTTTACTGAAACCAAAACGTTTAGGTATTATGAGACTTTGGATCTTACTTAAACCCTTGTCTCGGCTGGCTCCCTCTCCCGCAGGCAGGGGACGATGGGGACCTGCCATATTACTTCCAGGTGGGCCTAGCAATCAAGGCTCCCCAGATGGCCTCTGTTGCCCCCTGGGGGGGTTCCTCATTCCTTCTTTGTGAGAGCTCTGGCTGGACCTGCACCCATACCTCCCTGCCTGGAAAAGGTGGGAGTGCCTTATACCTGCGCCCCTTTGGTCCCCGCTGTCACAAGGCAAGCATGTCAGGAGTGTCTCCACACCACTAGGCCTCCGAAGACACCGCTCTTGCTACTGCTGCGTGGGGGTGGAAGGCAGTCTCCTCAGACGCTTCCAACCCATTCGGCTTCCTTCCCCATCCTGGAATGTCCAGTTACCTGTGTTTACGTGACTAATATGTCTTATATAAATAAATTAGGCAGATTAGACAGCACTCAATATTGGAAGAGAAAGGGATTTTAATTTCTCTTGTATAGTTCACGTTGGATGATGACTCTTATACGGCATTAATTGTAAATTTTGCCTCAGCTGGTCAGAGGTTCCTCTGCTGTGGCCTGGCCCATGGGAGCCTTTCCCACCCTGCCCTCTGCACCCCTCTGGAGGGGCTGGGAAGGGCGGTACCCCGAATTCACTCACCAGCAAAGACACTGGCAGGGCCTCAGGTAGCAAAGCTGGTCCAGGCAGAGATGGCACTTAAAGTCTTTCGGGGCTTTTTTTTTTTTTTTTTTTTAAGATTTTATTCATTTATTTGAGACAGTGAGAAAGCACAAGAAGGGGGATGGGCGGGGGAGAGGGGGAAGCAGGCTCCCCTCTGAGCAGGGATCCCAACGCGGGGCTCGATCCCAGGACCCCAGGATCACGACCTGAGCTAAAGGCAGACCTTAACTGACCGAGTCACCCCAGCGCCCCAAGTCCTGTGTGTCTTCCTCCCAGGCTTCGGCCTTGTGCTTAGTCCCACGCTGCCCACCGCCTTGTTGCAGGGAGAACCAGGAGACGCTGCTTCTCCTCCCTCCCAGCTGTCCCTGAGCTGTGTCTGTGCGGTCCCCAAGATGCGGCCCAGCTGGGGCCTGGGGACCCTGCCAGGCAGGCCTCCTGGCCCGCAGTTTGCTCAATCTTTGTGCGTAGTTTCCCCGTGTGACAGAAGACCCTCGCAGATTGTAGCAGCCCACCTCTTTTCATCTCCTATTTCCACACGAGCATTTTCCTACTTATTACCAAGTTTTCAAAAGTATTTTTAAAAATACTCTTTTAATTTTGGAACAGTTTTAAGAGTTACAGAAAAGTTGCCAAGATAGTGTGAGCGTTGCCGTGTCCTCCAGCCCAGCTGTCCTGCTGGCGACATCTTCCAACACCACACCAGGTCTCAGAGTCGTCACAGCAAGCCCCGCGACCCGGGGGGCTCAGGTCACAGTTCCAGAGGCCCCAGGCCGAAGGGCAAGCAAGGTGGTGGTGGGGCCACGCTCTCTGCTAAGCTCCTCGGGGAGGGTCCTTCCTTGCGTCTTCCAATTGCCGGTGACCCCGAGAACTCCGTGGTCTGTGGGGTCCTCGCCCGAATCTCGGCCGTCCTCCTCACACGCTTATGTATCCTGCGTCCGCAGCTCTCTGGGTCCTTGCCTCTTCTTAGGAACACTTGTCATCGGATTTAGGGCCCACCCTAAATCCAGGATGATTTCATCTGGAGATCCTCAACTAATTGGACATGAGATCACATTCTGAGATCCCAAAAAGACGTGAATTGGGGGGGACACCGGCCCAGTGCACCGTGGGATATTTATCACAGCTAAGTCGCCAACATTGGTACACGAGTCTTCACTAAACTCCACGCTTCCTTAAGATTTCAGCTCATTTTTCCCCCAGAAAAGCCCTTTTCCTATCCCAGGACCCCACATTACATTTAAAGGTCTTGTCTCGGACTCTTCTTGGCTGTGATGGTTTCTCAGACTTGCCTTGTTGTTGATGACCTTGACAGTTTGGAGGCGAGCCGGTTGGGTGCCCTGTAGAGTGCCTCTTGGCGGGGATGTCTGAAGTTCTTCTTATGGTTATTCTGGGGCTGTGGGTTTGGGAAGCAAGACTGTGGGGGCGAAGCGCTCTTCTCATCACGCGCTCTCAAGGACATCTGCTTTCAACGGACTCATCACTGTGATGTGGGCGTTGGTCCCCTGGCCACGGTCGTCCCTGCCAGCCCCCTCCACTGCCGTTGTCTCCCCCCCGCCATTCGGTACTCCGCAGAAGGGGGCCTATAAGCAAAGCCCACACTCAGAAAGTGGGCGCCTACGGAGAATTCTTCTGCACGGAGGACTCTTCTCTTCTCCCTCACTTACTTAGTCATTCGATTACTTCTTTCAGTGGGAACGTATGCATATTGTTTTACACTTTGTGATGTTACCCAACAGGACAGTATTTGCTGCAAGCTTTGGCTTTCGGGAGCTCTTCCGGGTGGGCTCCTGTGTCCCTCTGCCTGCCCTGTCCTTTTGCCACGAGACCCTTCCTTACTTTATGGTCTAAAGCAAAAGGGATGATCAAGAGCCACTTTTGACGCACACCAGCAAATTCCTTTATGGTAGGGTTATTCCGCGACCCATCTCTAAGCCTGAAGTCCTAGCTGCCTGCAGGCTGCCTCCCGCTTACTGTGGGGCTGAAGATGAGCCCCCCGCCCTATGTCGGCCCTGCGCCAGTGGCGGGAGGCGGGAGCCCCATGCCGTGCCTTGCCGTGTCCCAAGGACTAAAGACGGTATTCTGAATTGTTCGCCGTAGCACCAACCTGGAAGCAATCTGAACGTCCATCCACGGTAGAATGGATGAAAGCTTTGTGATACGGCCCCCAAAACATACAGCCGTGAAAATAAGGTAGCTGCAGCCCAAGAAATCACAGTGTGAGGCAAATGAGTGCAGCACAGAGCCAAAGAGGCGAGAAGCCCCCTGGACGCAGAGGGGGGTCCGGTCACCTGTGTCCGAGTGGCGAAACTGCCCCCCCCGTCCCGTTGTTTAAGACTCTGCCCTAATGAGGCACCGAGAAGGAAGAGAGGGGGGCGGCCAGCAGGACGTGCCTGGGGGCTCATGGGACAGGAGCCTGAGGCCGCCTGGGGGGCTGGCATGTCCTGTGCTCCCCAGGACCTCCAACCAATAAGCACCCGCCTCTCTCACTTGGAGTCCAGGGGTGGGTGGGCTTCGGGGCAAACCCAGTGGCTCTGACTTGGTTTCCCCAGGACCACAGTGGAGGAAGGGAGGAGATGAGGTGGGACCTCCCCTGACCTCCAGGGGACTCCCAGGAGCTGAGGAGCTTAGATCCGGGTTCCAAGGTGACTCGGGGTCAGGGGCTGGTTCTGCTCCCCGGGCCTCATGCCGGTCCTGGGCTGGGGCAGAGCAGGGGACGCAGGCCTGCTCCGGGGGCACCTCCGGCTCTGACCGAGCCGGGTGGGCTCTCTGCGCAGACGGCGGAGCTGATGCAGCAGTGGGCCGAGAGGCGCCTCCAGGAGGAGCGGTCCATGAAGGAGCTGGCGGAGCAGGTCACAGAGTCGCAGAAGAACGTCAGGTTGGCGCAGATGAAGCTCCTGAAGGACCGGAGGCAGACCGGTACGGCGGGGGCCGGGGACGAGGGGGCCGGGGACCGCGGGGCCCAGCCCAGCTCTGCCCCCCACCCCCAGCCAGCTTCCAGCCCCAAGGGAGCCGCCGTGGTTGGCGAGAGCCCCGCTGCCCTGCAGGGAAGGCTGGGGTGGGGCCGGCGCCCCTCCGACCCCCTGCTTGGCCCCAAGCTCAGGAGGTGATAGAGGAGAGCCGGGAGCTGCTGCAGCGCAGCGCGGAGATGGCCAAGGAGGAGCAGAGGCAGCGCTGCGAGCTCATCTCCCAGCTCCGGGCCCTGGAGACCCTGCCCGTGCGCAAGGGCAAGCTCGTGGACCTGACCCAGGTAAGAGCCCCGCGTGTCTTGCTGCACCTGGCTCGGCCCTGGGAGGGCGTGTCCACAAGTCCCACCGACACCAGTGGGGGCCGAGCCAGGTGCACCTCGCATGAGGGGCACGCCAGCTGAGGATGCTGCAGCTGCCGCCGTGCCCGAGGCCTAGGGCCGGCCCAAGGGTTCCTGCCCCTGGTTCCTAGCCCTGCCCCCAGCTTCTCCTCTGTCGGGGAGACCTCTGCGACCTCTGGTGACCAGAGGCCAGGGGCCCCGGGAGCGGGTACAGCAGGCTTCGCAAGATGGGCTTCCTGTTGAAGGAGGTGCCAGGACCCCCGGCCCGGGGGGAAATGGCAGTGTAGGGGGAGCGCAGGTGCCCAAAGGCTGGATGCGGGGAGGCCAGGAGGAGAGCCCTGGGGTCAGGAAGCCTGTGTGAGGAGCACCGCGAGAGGCCAGGCCGCATCTGGGGACACGGGAGCAGGCCCGGAAGGGCCACGGCAGCTGGTCTGGAACCCTGGCCTGATCCTGGGGGACGTGGGAAGTCCAGAAGGCCCTCTGCCCTGGCCCCGGGGCCTGGCTCGGGGGGACAGCCATGGGCTCCATTTGGGCCCTAGCACAGCAGTGGGACCCCAGGGCACAGGGAACCGGGGGGAGGGGCACCAGCGCCGGGGCAGAGGACCGCTCAGGGCCCAGGAGACGGCGTGCAGGGGGCCATGGGCCTGGCGCCCCATTTCGGCGCCCCCTTCACCCTGCAGATCCCCGGGTACGGCCTGGAAGGGGAGATGTCTGTGGTGGAGCTCCGCGAGCGGCTGGCCCTGCTCAAGGACAGCCGGCGGCGCGAGGAGGAGGAGAAGCGGGACCAGATCATCCAGGGCAAGCGCGCGAGAAGCCAGGAGCTGCAGAATACGGTGGAGCAGATCTCGCTGTGCCGCGCGGCCATGGGGAGGTCGGCGGCCCTGAGGTGGGTACCCGGACCCGGGGCCGGCGCCGCCGGCAAGAGCGAGGAGATAGCCTGCCCCTGCCTCCCATCGGCGGCTCTCCCCGCACAACACAGCGCCCTCCTGCCGTTTCCTTCCGGCAGCTTCTCCCACCGACTGTCTTATTAGATCATCTTCAGACCTACAGAAATGGTGACGAAATCGTGCAGGGGCTTAGATGCAAAATGATCGGATGCAGGTCCCGAGTAGGACCCTCACCGTGTGTTCCATCTGGCTAGCTACTTATCTGTCCACGAAGAACCGTCTGGAAGTCGCTGCAGGCATCAGATGCTCTCCGCTCCTGAACACTTTGGGGGCGTCTTCTGAAGGAAAGACAGGGTCCTACGTAGCACGGCACGACGATACAACTAGAAAATTCAACGAAAATTCCCGTCATCTAAATATCCTCTCCGTATTCATGTCTCTCTAGCGTCTCAAGACTGTTGTCCATGGGTTTTAAAAGATTGTTTTCTAGAATTGGTTTTTTTTTCTTTTTAAACCAGAACCTGGCTGAGATTCACACACAGCATTTGATGTCAGAGCACGTGCCTGCACCCCTTTTGTCCTGGGAACACCGTGGTGGCTTTTCCAGCCCCATGCGTCCATCCCGTGGCAGCGTGGTCAGGCACGGGTCGGTGTCACCCCGCAGGGCCAGGTGGCGCCCAGTCCTGTCACGGCGTAGCCTGGTTCAGGCTCTGGCACCCAGGGCTCCAGAGAAAGTGTGTGACCGGGGCGGTGGGGGGACAGAAGGCAGGTCCCCCCCTGCCTTTCACAAAAGCCGTCACTGTTGATCCTGAGCGACTGCTGCTCTGGTTACCATTTCCCAAGGCCCCGTGACAACCGTGGGGCAGGGCTGGCTGGCCACTCAGCAGGTCCCCAATGTGGCAGGCACCCGGGAGACCTCACCACCTCCAGACTCAGCCTGATAGACCCCATGTGCAGTCTGCTTGGTGTCCCGGAGCCTCCAAGGATCCAAACCTGCTAAGGAAGCTCCTGGAGCCTTCTGCGAGCAGCCTGACGGCATCAATGACCTCATGGCATTAATTCACCAGGACCATTTTCGTGGGCAGCCTGACTGGTGGGCCAGGATGTGCATTTAACCCAAAGCCATCTCCAAAATGAGACTTCATTTTGGAAGGAAAAATGGCCTAGTGAGATAGAGATTTGCAAAGCTCTGTTGGCAGCGGTTGCCTCTAGGCAAGAGAGCGGCTAGGAGAGCCGAAGATGAAAGAGGATTTTCACTTTTTTGCTCCAAATACCTCCGTAGCTAACAGACATGGGGTACATTTTTAAAACGTTAAGTGCAAAGAGCAAAAAGGCAGTGGCGCTGGGGCGACGGCACCCCAGCAGTCCTTGGAGAGACTCCGCCCTGCATCTGAAACCCTCCCATTAACCTCCATTTGGGGCCCCCCTCCTCAGCCTGCCCTGTCGCCCACTCAGGTGGGAGGAGAAGAAAGCCCGGTCTGCGGCCTCGG